>LDEE01000014.1:10496-197320 GCA_001021365.1 Stachybotrys chartarum
TTTTGGCTTTATTTATTATAGGCTATAATATTATCCCTCTTGCCTTTATAAGTGTCTAGAGTGAATCCAAAGTTAGTATATACTAGTATAAGCTTAGTGCTTTTATAGGTTAATATATTATAGGCTAGTTATATAATTAGTAACCTTTTTACTTAATTATCTTATTTATAGTTAATATATATATATAGGTAAGTTTTAATAACTTGATTTATCTGTTCTGTTTATCTATTAGCTAATAGTCTTTAGGCTATAGTTATTTAGTGGTTTAGGCCTAGTTTATCTATTAGGTATTACTAGAAATTTAAGAAGAATAGTAGTGCTCTATTTAATAGTATTTCTGCTAGTAATCTGTGTATTAAGATGATGTTTTATAAGAAAATATAAGAAAATTATTCTACTATTATAGCTTCTTAGTATAATATAAAATATGAAAATTTCATGAATTTATCTATAATAACTAGGATGCTATTATACTATTCTCCTATTATAGGATCTTATAATAGGGGTAATTTGCTAATAAAATCTATAATAATAGAATCCTATAGTCGTTTAGCTATAGGTATTAGCTATAGTTCTTTATAGGGCTTATATTGTCTAGCCTTCGTTTTAATATAGGTATAATATTATTTAACTACTTCTTATGCTATTTTCTTTATTCTGGGAAATGTATATATTTCTTAGAGTTATATTAGGGTCTTATTAATTCCTAGGTGTTTATATAGAGGGTGTTTATGTATTTCCTCTATTAGGGCTTTTATAAGATTTTCTAATATATATATTTTATTTGTTTATTTGTCCTTGGGTATTTATTTATTAGCTAGGATAATATCTCCTAGTAGTTTATTTCTATTCTTAAGTCTATATATTTAGTAGATATATTTAGTTATTTCTTCTTTGGGCTATGGTCCTTTTACTTAGAGCCTATAGTCTCTATAGTATCCTTGGGTGAGATTATTATCTCCTTTTATATCTTTAATGTATTTCTATTATTCTTCTGGATTCTTATCCTATGTTTTATATATAGTGGAGTAAGGGCATTATAAGTATTTATTATAGATCTCCTTGATTTTTTATAGTAGGTTATTAATTATAAATATACCTAATATTATTCCTTATATTTATCCTAATAGTAGGTATTAATTGCTATAGTATATCTATATTATTTTATATAATAATAATACTAGTATAAGTACTTTTTCTTATTTATTCCTTTATATAGGGTATTACTTATATTAATCTAGGGTCTAGTTAATAAAATCTTCTAGTGGTCCTGGTTTAAATAATTAGTAATGTTCTGGCTTAAGTTATAGTATTGCTCTGATTGTTGTGATTTGTTTTTATTATAAGTGGCCTTCTTTGGTTTTCTTGAAAAGTTATTCATTTGCTATGGTCTTTCCTATGTTGAAGTCTGCCCTTTGATTAATAGTATCTACTCTTCTATTTTTAGTTCTTTTGATGTGGATAATAATATAGTTGAATTCTAATAAGTATTCTATATAATATAGCTATCTTCTATTGAGTTATTATATAGTGGAGAAGTATATAATGTTCTTATGGTTAGTGAATACTTTGGTCTAGTAGTAGCTTCCTAGGAGATAGTATTTGAATTCTTTGAATATATTAAGTATAATTAAGAATTCCTTATTATAGATTAGATAATTAAATTCTACTTTATATAATTTATATAAGTAGAATATAATAAGGTAAAGGTTCCCTTTATTATCTTATTATTTAATCTATACTCCTAATATAAAGTCTAATATATCTATTTTGAGTTTAATTGGTTATTTTGGGTTAAATATCTTTAAAACTGGTTTACTAAGGATTAGGTCCTTGATTTTATTAAAAGCTTCTTATGCTTTTAATCCCTATATAAATGGTTTATCTTTCTTTATAAGATCTATTAATAGTACTATAATTCCTCTAAAGTTCTATAAGAATTATTAATAGTAGTTAGTAAATCCTAGAAAGGATTATATTTCTTTGGTGTTTATTAGTTCTTTTTAGTCTTTGATTGCTTTAAGCTTCTTTGGGTCTATTCTGATTTCTCCTAGTAATACCTTATATCTAAGAAATAGGACTTCTATCTTATAAAACTTGCTTTTCTCTGGGTTAACTAATAACTTTATATCTTATAATACTTATAGTACCTTATAAATATATTCCTTATAATCTTCTTCTAAATTAGAGAAGATAAGGATATTATCTAAGTAATATATTATAAATATATCTAGGTATTTATATAATATATAGTTAATTATTTATTAGAATATTACTAGTATATTAGTGAGCCCTTAGGGTATAACTAGGTATTTAAATAGTCTAAACTTTATTTAAAATATAATCTTCTATTTATATCTAGGTTTAATCTATATTAGGTTATATACTAATATTAGATCTAATATAATAAAGATCTTCTTATTTATAAGGTAATCCTTTAGTTTATTAATTAGTAGTAGTAGTATTTAATCCTTAATTATAATATTATTAAGTTATTTAAAATCTATAACTAATTATAGTTTCTTATTCTTCTTTAGTATAAATATAATTAGGTATTCTACTAATAATTTTAATATTTAAATATAGCCTTTATATAATATATATTTAAGGTATTCTTTAAGTATTTATAATTATATTTTATTAAGGTTATAAATAAGAAAGAACTTTAGTAAAGTTCTATCTTTTAATTATATCTTATAATCCTATTCTATATATTCTAATAATCCTCTATTCTTAAGTTCTTCTATAAAGAGTTATTTATAGATATAGTATTATATAGGTATATTTTCCATTTATTCATCCTATCTTTCTTCTTATTTCATTCTTTCAAGGTCCTTATTAAGTTCTATAAACTATATCCTAAGTTATTATACCACTTATTATATATACTATTATCATCCTTACTATTTCTTATATCTTATGCCTTTTGGTAATAGAAAGGGATTTTACCTCTATTATCCTTCTCCACTTAATCTAATAGAAGATTAAGATCTCTATTCTTCTATATCACTTTTATATTTACTAGCTATATTACCTTAAAAGGCTTATACCTAGCTAGTATGCTAGCTAAATATTAGGTTGTATTTTACTAGCTATAAGTATCCTAGTATAATATTATAGGTTTTAATAAGTAAGATATTAAAGTTAATTCCTTAATTCTTTCCTTTAACCTTAACTTTAAGATAATTAATCTCTCTATTAATAACTCTATTATTATATTTAATTAGGGTTCTACTAATATCATTTAAATTATATAGGTCTGCTTTCTTTCTCTATAATAGCTCCAAGTTCTTTACTACTTCTAGTATAATAAAATTATATTATACTCTACTATCTACTAGTACTATTAATTTAACTCCTTTGATTATTACCTTAAGATAAAGTTCTAGTAATCTGGATAATTTTATATATAGAGCTCTTATTAAGAGTTATCTTCTCTTATTCTAATTATCCTATAGCTCTCCTATAAATAGCATATTCCATTTTTTACCTTATGCTATTCTTAGATTTTATTTATATTATAAATTCTATACTTAGGGTATTTATAGTCCTTATATATCTTGCTTTCTAGGTATTCCTTTAGGAATAGGTATTTCCTCCTTACTAGGATAGTAATATCTCCTTTAACTTATCATTCTATATAGAATTACCTAAGTTCTTTATTATAATATTATCCTATAATAAGTACTCCTAATAATTATTCTAGGTAATAGTTATTAATAATCTTTTATAGCTTATATATTTAATAATTATAATTAAAATATAAGATCTATATAACTTTATAATAATTAGGGTTTATTAGATATAGTTCTAGGCTATCTCCCTTTACTTATATATATATAAGGTATACTTATTTGGTTTTAATCTATTATATTACTCTTCTATGGATATAGAATATATCTTAGTCTATTTACTAGCTAATATGAATATCCTAGTATATCCTTATAATATGCCTTGCCCTTTGTTATTCTTCTATAATTAGGCTTCTTATAATTATAGGTGTATTCCTCTATGCCTATATAGGTATATTATTAACCCTTTTTATTATATTATATAATAAGATAAGTTTTCATCCTTCCTCTGGTTCTCCTAGAGTTTTAATAATATTATAATATTCTATATTAATATTATTTATAATTCTATTAACTAGATTTTACAGTCTTCTATAGTTTTCTTTGATATTATAAGCTTCCTAGTGTCACAGCTTGGACCGCGGAGAGGTCAGGAGACCCACTTATCTTTCTGCAGACCAACAGGAGATTGCAAGGACCCACTTATCTTTCTGCAGACCGACAGGAGGTTGCAAGGACCCACTTATCTTTCTGCAGANTCTTTCTTTATAAGGTCTATTAGTAGTACTATAATTCCTCTGAAGTTCTATAAGAATTATTAGTAGTAGTTAATAAATCCTAGAAAGGATTATACTTCTTTAATGTTTATTAGTTCCTTCTAATCCTTAATTACTTTAAGTTTCTTTAGGTCTATTCTAATTTCTCCTAGTAATACCTTATATCCAAGGAATAGGACTTCTATTTTATAAAACTTACTCTTCTCTAGGTTAACTAGTAACTTTATATCTTATAATACTTATAATACCTTATAGATATATTCCTTATAATCTTCTTCTAAATTAGAGAAGATAAGGATATTATCTAGGTAGTATACTATAAATATATCTAGGTATTTATATAATATATAATTAATCATTTATTAGAATATTACTAGTATATTAATAAGCCCTTAGGGTATAACTAAGTATTCAAATAATCCGAATTTTATCCTAAATATAATCTTCTATTTATATCTAGGTTTAATCTATATTAGGTTATATATTGATATTAGATCTAATATAATGAAAATCTTCTTGCTTATAAGGTGATCCTTTAGTTTATTAATTAATAATAGTAGTATTCGGTCTTTGATTATAATATTATTAAGTTATCTAAAATCTATAATTAATTATAATTTCCTATTTTTCTTTAGTATAAATATAACTAGGTATTCTATTAATGATTTTAATATTTAAATATAGCCTTTATATAATATATATTTAAGGTATTCTTTAAGTATTTATAATTATATCTTATTAAGATTATAAATAAGAAAGAACTTTAGTGAAGTTTAATCTTTTAATTATATTTTATAATCCTATTCTATATATTCTAATAATCCTCTATTCTTAAGTTCTTCTATAAAGAGTTACTTATAGATATAATATTATATAGGTATATTTTCTATTTATTTATCCTATCTTTCTTCTTATTTTATTCTTTTAAGATCTTTATTAAGTTCTATAAACTATATTCTAAGTTATTATATTACTTATTATATATATTATTATTATTCTTATTATTTCTTATATCTTATGCCTTTTAATAGTAAAGAGGGATTTTGCCTCTATTATCCTTCTCTGCTTAATCTAATAGAAGGTTAAGATCTCTGTTCTTCTATATTGCTTTTATATTCGCTAGCTATATTACCTTAAAAGGCTTATACCTAGCTAATATGCCAGCTAAATATTAGGTTATATTTTACTAGCTATAGGTATCCTAGTATAATATTATAGGTTTTAATAGGTAGGATATTAAAATTAATTCCTTGATTCCTTCCTTTGACTTTGACTTTAAGGTGATTAATCTCTCTATTAATAATTCTATTATTATATTTAATTAGGGTTCTACTAATATTATTTAAGTTATATAGATCTGCTTTCTTTCTCCATAGTAGCTCTAAGTTCTTTATTACTTTTAGTATAATGAAATTATACTATACTCTATTATCTACTAATACTATTAGTTTAATTCCTTTAATTATTACTTTAAGATAAAGTTCTAGTGATCTAGATGATTCTATATATAGAGCTCTTATTAAGAGTTACCTTCTCTTACTCTAATTATCCTATAGCTCCCCTATAAGTAGCATATTCTGTTTTTTACCTTATACTATTCTTGGATTTTATTTATATTATAAATTCTATACTTAGGGCATTTATAATCCTTATATATCTTGCTTTCTAGGCATTCCTTTAGGAATAGGTATTTCCTCCTTACTAGGATAATAATATCTCCTTTAACTTATTATTCTATATAGAATTACTTAAGTTCTTTATTATAATATTATCCTATAATAGGTACTCCTAATAATTATTCTAGGTAATAGTTATTAATAATCTTTTATAGCTTATATATTTAATAATTATAATTAAAATATAAGATCTATATAACTTTATAGTAATTAGGGTTTATTAGGTATAGTTCTAGGCTATCTCCCTCTACTTATATATATATAAGGTATACTTATTTAGTTTTAATCTACTATATTACTCTTCTATGGACATAGTATAACGTCTCTGACCAGGTCTTACTGGATTAGGACAATGGGTTAGGTTGAGAGTAGGGTGTTCCTTTAAAGATGAAGTTTAACCTTAAGGGTTTATATTCAGGTTTAAGTACAGGGCTTTATCTTAAGCAGGTTAGGGGTGCACTAGGTGCTATGTTATTAATTGGTTATAATTAAGGAGCTAGAATAAGAAGGCATAATTAAATTATATTAAAAGCTAGAGAATTCCTTAAGGGAATTCTCCTTCCTTAATATACTTAATATATAGCTATTTAGTCGAATGCTATTAAACTATCCCTATTCGACTTGGTCAACCCACATCGAACCATCTCTATTCGACTAGTTGACTATATGTACCCTGTTCTTACTTTAGTAGGCCATCCTGCCTTATTATTATCCTTATCTTTCCTAAGCTCTAGATTAATACTAACTTTGGTCCTTTATTATTCTATATAGTTTGATAATATTAGTATATTATGGCTATAATATAATCTCCCCTCTTCTAAGGTTATATCCTAAGGCCTAGTATAAAGGGTTAGTAGTCCCTAGCCCTTATATTCTTATAGGTTCTTATTCTTCTTTTTATTATATTCTAAGAAAATATTAGGTTATATTATTAAATAGTCCGCTTGCCCTAAGGTTTCTGCTGATTATATAAAAGATATTACTATGCTTATCTAAAAATTTAGGTTTAAGATGCCTTATTACTCTACTTACTTCTATATTAGCTATTCCTTATATATTATTATAAAGGGTAAATAGTATTATGACTTCTGTGTTTCTAANTCTTGTCAATAGAGCCTGCCCACTGGTTGTCAGTGCCTACCGTAGCAATAGAGTCTGTCCGCCGATGCGTTCCCCGTCCACCCACTGCCCAGCCGAACCGTGACACTACGTAGCTCCTACCTATTGGACGCCGAACGCCATGATTGCTCATCCTGTTCCCCCAACCCTCCCTGGAGACCGGGTCGAATTCGAACAACAGTATGCCAAGGAACCCGATAGGTGGTTCAGCTACCTAAGTGATGCCTATGCTTGGATGAAGGATCAAGCGGCCAACCAAGCAGATACCGACCGGAAGCTAATTGAGCTACAAGTCCGGGTAGAGACCCTCCAGGAGGAGGTGTTGGCAGCCCGAAGAAACGAGAACACAGCTATAGCGCAGAGATCATGGATCGAGGAGAGGCTTAATACCAAGGAGAAGGAACTGTTAGCAGCCCAGATAGAGGCTCACCAAGCTATCAACTCAGTCCTCCCTACCATGGCAACCCCGACACCTTCGGCTACCCCCGACCCCTTGGCCAAGGCACCAATGGCTAAGACTCTGGAAGTGCCTCCGCCTCTTACTACCCGATCTACTGCCCCGACCCAGCTTTCAGAACGAATCCCCGACCCTGATAAGTTCAAGGCTACCCGTGCGGACTTACGCCGCTTCCACAATGCTATCACAGAGAAGCTAATCGTCAACCTGGACCGTTACCCGACCGCTGTAAGCCGCATAGCCTATGTGAACAGCCGCCTGAATGATGAGGCCTATAAACTCATACAACCTTATTTCTCCCATGGCGTATGCCGCCTCTCGGATTATCATGAGATACTAGAGATACTGCAGAAGGCTTATGGGGACCCCAATGAAGCCCGAACAGCCCGCCGGAAGCTTGACGCTATTAGGCAGAGGAACCAGGACTTCGCTACATTTTTTGCCGAGTTCCAAAGCCTTTCCCTCGATAGTGGCCTAGAAGGAGATGCCCTAGCCCCCTTCCTTGAAAAAGCGGTCTCAAGAGAGCTATACAACATGCTACTAACCAACCCACCGCCCGACTATAGATACCAGACCCTCACAGAACACTTCCAGAACCTCGACATACGCCTACAGGAACACCGCGAAGGTAACCGATTACGCCAGCACTATAATAAAAACCCTCTCAGGCTGGGCAGGGGCACAGGCTCCTGGGCACAGGAGGGGACAAACAGGAAGTCCCCCTCACCCCCAAGGGGCCGTAGCCCACCCAAGGACCTGCCCGCCGGAGACCCCATGGACCTCAGCAACCAGCGGCGCCCCCGGAACCCCAACTACCGAAGAGAGAACAACCAGTGCTTCCGTTGCGGCTCATCTACACATCACATCCGCAGCTGCCCAGAACCCGATACATTCCCCCGACAATTCCGTTCCGCCGGTATCCGCCCAGCCCTCGACCGCTCGGCTAGCCCTCCCCGTTCCCACTCGCGATCACACCACCCTGAAGACCCGGAGGGAAACGAGGTGAGCCTGTCCTAAGTCGGCGCCAGGCTCGCCCCCCGAAACATCCCGCGCCCCGGATTAGAATTTCTGCTGCTGCTATCCATGGAATCCCTATTGAAGACGAAACCAACCAACGATCCAACCTGATGATATTACCCGCCGAGTTGACCCAAGAATGTGGTCTCCCTATCCCTTCCTACGCTATGATTGATAGTGGGGCAGAGGGTAAGGGATTTATTGATGAAAGCTGGGCTAGGTCCCAGAACCTGATCCCCAAGCCGTTGCGTACGCCGCTTGAAATCGAAGTATTCGATGGCCGTCCTGCTGAGAGCGGACAAATTACCCACTACATCCGAGCCGGGCTCCGCATTGCTGATCACCACCAGCGGAGCATGATATTCTATATGACCCAGCTGGCCAGCTACCCCCTAGTATTAGGAATGCCATGGCTGAAACAACATGATCCCCAGGTGGGCTTCGCCGCCCACACACTCACCTTCAACAGCCAGTATTGCCAGAAGTTCTGCAATGTTCCTGGTAGGCCTACGAAGACCCAGGCCCTACATGATGTACCCAAGAAGTTCCGACAAGGGATGCAGAACAAGGCCCCCGATGCCCTGAGGAATTGGAATATCCTCCCGATCTCCCTGAACGCCGCGAGGCTATACTGCCGACGAGGGAAGACCCGAGTTTTTACAGTGACGATAGAACAGATTGACGAACTGCTACAACCACCCCCAGATCTTAAGGTCACACTACCTAAAGAGATCTGTGATTTCCAAGATGTGTTTTCCGCCAAAGAGGCAGACCAGCTCCCCCCGCATAGGCCAGAGGATCACCACATCGAACTACAGCCAGGGAAAAAGCTCCCCTTTGGCCCCTTGTATGGGATGTCCCGCAACGAGCTGCTTGCGCTACGCGAGTGGCTAGACGAGAACCTGCGGAAAGGATTTATTAGGCCCAGCTCCTCCCCAGTCGCCTCCCCTGTTTTATTTGTGCAGAAGCCCGATGGAAGCCTGCGATTCTGCGTGGACTACCGGGCCCTGAATAATATTACAGTAAAGGACCGCTACCCACTACCACTGATCAAGGAGAGCTTGAATAACTTAGCTGGTATGGAGTACTTCTCCAAGATCGATATTGTCTCCGCCTTCAATAATCTACGGATCCGGAAAGGGGAGGAATACCTGACCGCCTTCCGTACCCGCTTCGGACTATACGAATCCTTAGTAATGCCTTTTGGCCTTACTGGGGCCCCAGCTACCTTCCAGAGATACATTAACTCCGCCCTAAGAAGATACCTAGACCTATTCTGTACCGCATACCTTGATGATATCCTGATTTATAGCCGGACACGAGAGGAACACGTTGAACACCTCCGACTGGTCCTACAGGCCCTGCGAGAGGCAGGCCTATACGCCAAACCATCGAAATGCGAGTTTTTTGTCAAGGAAACCAAGTTCCTGGGCCTGATCGTGGGACGCCACGGCATCCGGATGGACCCGGCCAAGGTGGAAACAGTGGTTAATTGGAAGGCACCATCCTGCTTGACCGATGTACAGGCCTTTCTCGGATTCGGAAACTTCTATAGACGATTCATCTGCAACTACTCCAAGGTGATAGCCCCATTGACACACCTGACGAAGAAAGGGGTACCCTTTGCCTGGGACTCTGAATGCGAGCTCGCGTTTCAAAGGTTGAAAGAAGCATTCACTACTGCCCCAATCCTAGCCCCATTCGACTGGACCAAGGAAATCATCCTCGAAACAGATGCTTCGGATTATGTATCTGCTGGAATCCTCTCACAATATGATGATGAAGGCCGCCTGAGGCCTGTGGCCTACTTCTCCAAGAAGCACAGTGCTACAGAGTGCAATTATGAGATCTACGACAAGGAACTCATGGCGATTATCCGTTGCTTCGAGGAATGGCGACCCGAATTGGAAGGGGCAGCATTCCCGATCAAGGTTATCTCGGACCATAAGAATCTGGAATACTTTACAACCACCAAGCTGCTCAACCGGAGACAGGCACGTTGGTCCGAATTCCTCTCCCGTTTCAACTTCCATATCACCTACCGCCCAGGCAAGCAGGGCGCAAAGCCAGACTCCCTAACCAGGAGATCAGAGGACCTCCCTAAAGAGGGGGACGAGCGCCTACGCCACCAGAGCCAGGTAATCATCAAGAAGGAAAACTGGTTCCCACCGCCCCTAAGAGCCAAGGCGACTCGAATACGCAGAGGACAGTCAAAGATACAACAACCCAAGGAGACTCTAGAACTACCAGAGAAAATCGCCCAGCTACTAGATGAAGGCTACCAACAGGATGGTACACCAGGTGGAATACTACAGGCGCTCCGAGAAGGCGCCCCCCGACACCCTCGAATCACCCTGGCCGAATGCACAGAGATCCAGGGAAAGCTATTGTACCGGAAACGCATCTACATCCCTGACTACAACCCACTGAAAGCTGCCCTACTCCAAGCCTGCCACGAGAGCCCTATAGCTGGCCACCCTGGCCGAGCCCGTACCTACGACCTAGTCTCACGTGACTACTACTGGCCCGGAATGCTAGCATATATTGAGAGGTGGGTTAGGAACTGCCATACCTGCCGCAGAATAAACCCAGCCCGAGATGCTAGACAGGGTGTCTTAAGGCCCTTACCAATCCCTGAACGAGCCTGGCAAGACATATCTATGGACTTCATATCACACCTGCCAAGCAGCCAGGGCTATGACGCTATACTTGTAGTAGTCTGCCGTCTGACAAAGATGAGGCACTTTTTAGCCTGCAAGGGGACCTGTGATGCCGAAGATACAGCCCGACTTTACCTAAGAGATGTCTGGAAGCTACATGGGCTGCCCCGGACGATCGTATCCGATAGAGGCCCCCAGTTTATCGCCCAATTCTGGAAACAACTAAATAGGCGACTCTCAACCGACTTACGACTATCCACGGCCCATCACCCTGAGACAGACGGCCAGACAGAACGGATGAACGCTTCCTTGGAGCAGTACCTACGAGCCTATGTATCCTACCTGCAAGATGATTGGGCCGAGTGGCTGCCTTTGGCCGAATTCGCGGCTAACTCCCAGAAGTCCGAGACCACCGGCGCCTCCCCCTTCTTCGCCAACTATGCCTTCCACCCCCGAATGGGGTTTGAACCTACTATCACAGTAAAGGCCGACCCACCAACTAGAGACGCAGAACAGTTCATACGGAAGATGAACAACATCCTAGAACACCTAAGGGCCGAGACTGCTGCTGCCCAAGCCCGGTATGAGGAACAGGCAAACCGACACCGCCGCCCTGCCCGGCAGTATAAGCCAGGAGAGCTTGTATGGCTGGATTCTCGGAACATCAAGACCCTACGCCCGCAGAAGAAGCTGGACTGGAAGAACATCGGCCCATTCAAGATCTCAAAGGTGCTATCACCATATGCATATCAACTAGAACTACCTGATTCTATGAGAATACACCCGGTCTTTCATACCAACCTTTTAAGACCTGCGGCCAACGACCGCCTGCCAGAACAGCACCGACCTCAACCCCCCCCAATTGAGGTAGAGGGAATAGAAGAATGGGAGGTTGAGGATATCGTCGATTCCCGTTGGGACCGTCGCGGCCGCGGAGGCCGTGCCCGCCTGAAATACACCGTCAAATGGACTGGATACCCGGACCCAACAGAGGTGCCCGCCGAGCACGTCAAGAATGCCGCCCAGGTCGTCGCCAACTTCCACCGCCGATACCCGGAGAAGCCCGGACCCTAGCTAATAAATACAGCCGTCTCACAGGAGTTCGACTGTAGAGGGGGGGGTACTGTCACAGCTTGGACCGCGGAGAGGTCAGGAGACCCACTTATCTTTCTGCAGACCAACAGGAGATTGCAAGGACCCACTTATCTTTCTGCAGACCGACAGGAGGTTGCAAGGANTCCTTGTTGGCCCGGCTGCTGCCGCTGCTGCTGCTGTGGCCGCCGCGGCGGCGTTGTCGTGGCCCTTTGATAGTCAATTGGGGTGCCATGTCTATGATGTTAGGTGTTGTATGAATTAGATACATAGAAAATTAGCTGCGGGGGGTTTTTTAGGTCCCTCAATATAGCGACGTTGTTGTGGGGCGGCTACATCCAATGCGCCTTCGCGCATTCAAGGAGATAGTGATCCTCCAGTGGGGTCATAGTAGGTCAAGTGACCCCTGAATTAGTATAAAAGTATATTTTAAATAATAAAGTTAGAGGAGTAGAGATTAATTCCTATATTATTAGACCCCTACTTTTAGCTATTATTAACCTATATCTCTATAATATATTAATTATTAATTAGGGGCTATTATATTAATTACTTACCCTATTACCTCCTCTATATATATATTATAATCTTATAAATATTAATCTCTTAATATATCTAATAGATCAGAGGACTTAGTAGAAGAAGTGATAATATAGATAGTATCTATTAATAAGGAAGCAGCTATATGTTATAGCTTGGACCGCGGAGAGATCAGGAGACCCACTTATCTTTCTACAGACCAACAGGAGATTACAAGGACCCACTTATCTTTCTACAGACCAATAGGAGGTTATAAGGACCCACTTATCTTTCTATAGACTAATAGGAGATTATAAGGATCCGCTTACCTTTCTATAGACTAATAGGAGATTATAAGGACCTACTTATCTTTATATAGACTGATCCTGCTAACTAATATAAGATGTAATAAAACATGGAAACTAATAGAACCCCTAAATATAGCTCCTTGAGCTACATCTTATCAATAGAGCCTGCCCACTGGTTGTCAGTGCCTACCGTAGCAATAGAGTCTGTCCGCCGATGCGTTCCCCGTCCACCCACTGCCCAGCCGAACCGTGACACCTAGTTCTATTTAGGTTTAGTAGGTTGCTAATCTAGGATTTTATTGGATTACTATATAATATCCTCTTCTATATTGCTATAGGTGATCTATAATTTAGATCTCCTAAGTATTATAATTCTTGCTTTTCTATTAGGAGATGACTTTAGTGGTTCAGGGATCTTAACCTATCTATTATTCTTTATATCTCCTTGGTCTAGGAAATCACTCTTTTAGTATATAATCCCTGGTTCTTATATTATCTTATTATATCTAATAATCTAGATATTATTATTAAAGTGATCTTCCTTTACTTCTTCTAGCTCTACTATTTATTTATTAATAAGTATAAAAGGTCTAGTCCTCTTTTCTAAGTCCCTAAATAAATACCTAGGATAATACCTATTATCCTTTCTATCTTTATAGGCTAGGTAATTATTATTATAATATACTATTTAATAAAGGCTATTATATGGGGTTAGGGGTTTCTTCTTATATTTGCTTATAAGGTGCCCCTTATATTTATATATATATAGTTATTACTTAGTCCCTAAATTCTTATTCCTATTTTTATTTCCTTAGTAGATTATATATATATTATTATAATATAATATCTAATATAATTAGTAGTATTCCTTAACCTAATCTAGGTCTATATTAGGCCTTAGGATAGGTTGTGCCCTAGTTATTATAATTATTCTTTATAGCCTATTATTACTTAGCCCACTTAGTGCTTTTAGGAACTACTTCTTTAATGATCTATACTCTCTAGCAAAGTATCCTATTTTTCTATAATTATAATACTTAAGGTCCTTATTATATAGTTTCTTATTAGCTTTTAGGACTCCTATCTCTATGGGTCCACTATGGGTTCCCTATAATATATTTCTATTAGCTTATGGTCTCCCTTAGTTAAGTATATGCTTATATACCTAGGTTTTTCCTTATCTAGGGTTCTTAATGGCCTTCTACTTCCTTTAATTATACTATTAGTTATTAATCTTTATTATTATAGCTATATATTTATTAAGAGTATTAGATTAATCTTCCTTATAAAGTTCATCCTTAATATCTTCCTTAAGTCCTTTATAGAAGAGATCTATAAGGGGTTTATTATCCTAATCTAATTATAAGATATAGTATTAGAATTCTAAGCAGTAGATTAATATAATGCCCTTTTATATAAGATCTTTAAGTTTATTTAGGGCTTTATATATTTTATCTATACTCCTAAATACCTCCCTTAGAATAACTTCTATATTATCCTAATCTCTGAAAATTCAATTGGTTTATTTATCTTAATCTACCTTACTTTCTTCCCTAAGGTAATCCCTCTTAATTAGTTTAAATTAATATACTATAATTCCTTTTATTAATCCTATTATAAATAGCACTTTGCTTTAGATATTAGCCATTATAATAGGAAAAAATTCAAAATATCCTTTATAATCTATAATAAACTATTAGATATCCATAGGGTTTCTAGTAAATAATTTAGGCTTAGCTAGTTTAATATCTGCTCTAATATTATAAGGTCTCTATATAAGTAGNAGTCTAGTATTATATCTAGTAATATATAAGTAGATTATAATAACCAAGTTATATTAATAGCTAGTAAGTCCTCTAGCTAGACCCTATAGAGTCCTCCTATTTATATAGTTATAAAGAGATTAGGACTACTATTGCCTAGGGACCGCGGTAGTCCGGACTGCCTAGTCGGTCCTGGTGGTCCATATCCATGGACCACTGAACCCGAGTGGGGCCGTTGGTCCTTATCTAATCTACACGTGATCTGCAGGGGGTGGTCTGGGTGTTGATCTCGTCACAGCCCATGACACTACTTATCCTTCTACAGATAATCAGCTGTAGCTAGAACTTTGAACTATAGTATCTCCTTCTAGAGCAAGGAACCATTTTCCCTGAGGGGGCCAATTCTACTATCACAGCACTTTTCGCAGCTTCCGGCTAGATATGTTCATATTGGGCCGGTCATGTGACCCTTGTCAGCGTACAATGCTTACGTAGTTCCGGTTCTCGCACCGGGTAGGGTGCGGGGACCTCGAGCCGCAACATAGACTTTAATTATTAATGCAGAATACATCAGAGCTGCACATACATTGGCTTGTTGTACAGGAGCTACGTATTCCAATTTCCATTGTGTTGTTACCTGAAAATCCCACTCAAAACATGTCTAGATAACCTCCTTTCTAAATCTTACCACTGTCCTTTAACCATGGAATCTCCTCTAAAGAATAGCGGTATGCCCGGAACAGCGCATTTGACTCGCCGGGGAATATAGATGCCGTGGCTTCGTCGGGATACGGAGCAAAGTGCGGGTTGACGTACTCCCAGCAAATGTAGCCTTCCTTGGTGACTTCGAACAATCGTCCAAATCCACTTTCACACAATAGTGTGTTGCCGTTTGCTAGCCTCTGGGCGCTGCCCATGAAAGGCGTGAAGAAGTAAAGCATCTGCGAGCGATCCCGGTATTCCCAAACAATCTTCTTAGTTTCCCTGTCGACCTCAATGGCACGGGTGTAGGTAATAGACTCGCCATTGCGGAAGGCACCATTGTCGAAGATAAGAATGTTTCCGTTGTCAAGTTCAGTGGCATTGTGCTGCTGAGCTAGAACTTCAGATCCCAGCTTCCACACAATATTCCCAGTAGCTCGCTCAATGATGATTACCGCGGAGACTGAACGCATGGATGCGAGAATGTGCTTGCCGTCGCGCATGGGCATGACGGCGTTGATGAGAGGATAGTGTTCACGGGTATAGTGTGGTTGCAGCGGGAACTCATCTCTGGGCAAACGCTCGGACACCTTCCATTGCCAAACCAGATTGCCGTTGTCGTCAACCTCATTGATAGTGTCTGCGTAGGTGATTCCGTCGATCTCGCTTCCTGGGACGCCGCCAACGACTTTTGCAGAGTCTTCTGGCGACAGGGCCTCGAGACTGGTGTATAAGAATCGGCCATCACCGTAGTGGTATTGATCATGATGGCCCAGTGGATCAATGAACTGACGGACAATATTGCCTGCTGGGTCTAGCTCGCTCATGACCCCACCGCCATACTTGTTGAAGAAGGGGAAAGGAAAGGGGCCGCCGTCTTTTGTTGTGCGATCCTTCGTGTGGAGGGTGTTGACTGCAAGGTTGCCATTGGGAAGGATCCTGGCATGCCGGCCTATTCTGCCTGGCAACTTCCAGGAATGAACTTCGTTTCCGTCAATGTCGATCAAGTGAGCAACGTCACTTGTTAGAGGACAGAATAGTGTGTAGCCGCCGAACGACCGCTCCTTGTCAACACCGGTAAGGCCAACTCCTCGTCTTTTTAATGTGTTTTGCTCCATGTTACCGCCAAGTGGTGAGCACAAGTAGCCAATGATGAAGAAATAGAATGAGTTTGGGATAGACGTGTTCACAGGAGCAACACTGGAAACCGCATGGGCTTGCTGCCGTACTTATTTGGATCAACGTGAAATTCTGCGGGGCGTGTACACGACCCAAAACCAAAAGAGTGGATCGCATTGCCACTGCTACAGGGCAGGGTGTTCTGTTGAGCAACATGATACGGGAATGGCGAAAGATAAGATGGCCGTGCTTTTCCGGCGGCATGCCTAAGGCTTCCCATTGGTATGCCGGCGGCTGATAAGATCCGTCGGCAAGCGCCTGATTGCTGGGGTGCCACTCGCTCGAAGGATGGTATCTAATAGGCTAGATAGGCCAACACGCCATTATCGGGGACATGATATCTTTAATCTCTGTCAAGGTAGCTTGATAACTCTTATCACTTTGATCACCACGACCGGCATGGGCGAATAAGTTATAAACTCGTTGGTGATCGAGTCCAAAATGTTCCAGCAGACTCTACGAACAGAGCATCTGCAACCTCGCAAATCCTCGAAACCGGACACAGCGCCTGTCCCACCGTCATCCGTCCAATACGAATATGGGTGCCGCTGCAGAGGTCAAGCACTCTGTGCAGAATCCGTCCCTGGACCAGGGTGATTGCATCGTGTCGGATGAGGCGATCCAGGTCCCAGGCTATGACTCAACTTTGCAGATTGAGTCTGGTGAAACCAGAAAGGCATTGCTCAAGGTTGACTTCTTGATTCTGCCTGTAATTGTGCTTTGTTTCTGCTTTCTTCAATTCGACCGCACCAACATCGGCAACGCATTGACAGATACTCTCCGCACCGACATCAACATCGACAATGCAGACATCAACCTTGCGCAAACCCTCTTCACCGTGGGCTTTATCGTCACGGAACTTCCCTTCAACATGATTAGCAGGTACATGGGGCCGGAGAGGTTCCTGCCCATCACCATGTTTCTCTGGGGCATCGCAACGTGGTCGCAGGTATTTCTGCGAAACGCGTCTGGGCTTTGCGCTGCTCGATTCTTTATTGGTGCCCTCGAGGGTGGTTACATTCCCGGTTTCGCTCTCTACATCTCCAAGTTCTACACGAACCAAGAGTTGGCCCTGAGGTACGCCATTTTCTGGGCCTCCAACAGTTTCGCGGGTGCCCTGGGTGGTCCCTTGTCAATCGGGCTGCTCTCTCTTGGTGGGAGAGGTGGTTTGCAAGGATGGCAATGGCTGTTTTTGATTGGTAAGAATGCAACTTCTTGTTGCTTGGGTTCCTTGCGCTAACAACGTGACAAGAGGGTGTCTTGACCTGCTGCCTTGCGGTTTTTGCCTACCTTTATTTCCCACATAGCGCTGCGAAACCCAAGGCCTTCTTCGGAAAATCCTTCAACATGTTCACCGAGCACGAAGCATCCATCCTCATCACCCGCGTGATCCGTAACGATCCTACCAAAGCTCTTCGATATGGCAAGCCAGTCTTACCATCCCATATTGTGGAGACGTTTATGGATTGGAGGCTGTACGGACACCTCGTGGCTGCTCTGTTGTCGATGATCATGATTTCACCCATGAACACGTATGCGCCATCCATCATCCGGTCTCTGGGCTTCACTTCTCTCCAAGCAAACGGCCTCAACTCGGTCGGCAGCGCTTGCGCCTTGGTATGGTCTGTGTCGCTGGCATACAGCAGTGACAAATTCCGTGAGCGTGGATTCCACATCGCTGCGGGATATCTGTGGGGAGCCATCGGGTTGTTATGGCTCGCCCTAGCACCTGCTGGTGTTGGCAGATGGACGCTTTACGGTAAGATTATGTCCGATAACTCCCTCTTGGCCGACACACTGACAATTCTCGCTTAGGTGGAGTGGTTTGGACCCAGATGGGCATGGGCTCTGCGCAAGCCATCAGCGCGGCCTGGCTTACAACAAAAATGCAGGACTACAAGCGTCCGATCGCGCTGGCTGCGTACGTGATGAGCCTCCAGCTGGCCAACTTCCCTGGCAATCAGCTGTTCCGCGACCAAGGTAGCTACGCCATTCCAGACCCAGAGTTTTGTCCACAGAACTAACTCGTGTGCGTCTAGACGCGCCACGTTACACTCGCGGGTTAAGCATCGCCGCTGGATGTACTGTCGGTGCAGCAGTCGTCATCCTTGTGTGGAAGCTACTGTATCGGCTTTTCGACCACGGAGACTCTGGCGTGGAGGAAGAGTATCAAGTTGCTTCCGTGGAGAGGCAAGACGATTGATGAGCGCAAAGCATGGTATAGCCGTGAAGCCTGTATTTTAATATGTAGAGTGGCCAGGCGGGATGAGGGGAAAAGCATGCCCTGAAATCTTCCGAGTAGACCTGCCGGACTTTTTGGGTTAGTTTAGCCGATGTAGAGGCGCAAAGGCGCAGAATCGCTTTTGCCGGCAAACTGCTTTGATTACCAAATTTTCTCGTGAGGCTCACGAGCCCTCGTAAAAGGGGCACGTTGTGCCCAATTTCCCTTTGCACTGCACATATCAAGGCTCTTTTATGATTCTTGTCATGGTGCCCACTTTTGACCTGTGCGAACAAGCCTCAACATTTTCACGCTTGGTGTAGAAGTGGATCCACTGGTCTGTCCACTCGAATTCCGATGACAGAACAATATTATACCTTGCTTTGTGATTGGCTCTCTTCCACGTGACATGTATTATGCACGCAATCTCCCGCTAAAATCCACAATCAATGATTGGATATTGTCTCCAACCGCGTCGTCGGGACGTACTTTGTAGGCTCAAAATGCGACATGCCTCCATCACGAACCGGGAGGGCCTCGCGAGCTTGTGATCTCTGTCGCAAATACAAAACCCGGTGTTATGCTTCCAGCAACTCGAGAGGACCTTGCCTGCGCTGCGAGACGCTGTCGCAAAAGTGCTCACTGGAACATGTTGCCGACCATGGGGCGCCTGTCTCTCCAGGGCCCCCTCGCGATGGGCACATATCAGATAGGCAAGGTGTAGACCCAAGCTATGATGCCTCTATCAACAACAGGTATACTGCACTCAACGTTTCTCTCGAAAGCCGTGTATATTTTGCAGATGGCCGCTGATGCATGACACTCCACTTTGCAGACTCGAGCGGCTGGAGCGGACTGTTGCACTTTTGGTGGATCGCCTGGACTCAAGACTGGACGACATTGGAGACGACAGAAGCCACGAGTCCGTTCCACCACCTAACGAGACTCGGTCATCTCCAGATCTAGATCCCGCGCCCGTGTTCCTGATTCGAGATGCTGCAACTAACGCCGGTGTACATTCACCGGAGCAGACCACTGGCAACCCACGTATCCGCCCGGACGTGATCGCTTCGGGCCTGGTTTCCCTGTCGACCGCGCATACACTTCTTCACTTGTATGCTTGCTCTCTCAATGTTGCATATCCTTTCGTTGTCTAATTTTCTCAAGGTTTCATTTTCATTATGGCCGCTGGGTTAGGTTCTCGGAAGATGCATCTCCAGAGGCACTTC
This sequence comes from Stachybotrys chartarum, assembly GCA_001021365.1. Taxonomy (NCBI): domain Eukaryota; kingdom Fungi; phylum Ascomycota; class Sordariomycetes; order Hypocreales; family Stachybotryaceae; genus Stachybotrys; species Stachybotrys chartarum. The sequence continues at coordinate 30,787 of LDEE01000014.1, forward strand.
TATTGAACTTACGGCGGTCACCAATGCTTCTCTGCAGCATTTTTCTGATTGCAGTACGGCACACCACCCAAGAACTGGCAGACAGATTAGCCCCCAGCCTGTTCCAAGAGTCAAAGCGTCTCGTCACGGCCTCGCTGTTGGAGGTGCCGCAGAGCATCGAGTTCTTCCAGACATGTCTTATTCTCAGTCTCTGGTCAACGACCATAGGGCAAGTACCTTTGAGCATCGATAGCTGGCTGTTGACCGGCTACGCCATTCAACAAGCGCTCGCAAGTCCGCACTTTGTAGAAGTTCTCAAGTCCACGTCGTATCTGTCTACAAATCACCTAGATCTCTGGTTCTTGTGGAATCACCTCTGCGTTGCTCATCTCCAGTAAGCCATTGTACCAGCTGAAGTTGGCCTTTGGACAGCCTCTGATTTTGAGCACAGATATTGCGTCGGTACCCGTAGGCATGCATTACTCAACCAAACGCAGATTGACCGCTGCGTTACCTTCATCAAATCCAATGAAGCAACCAATTACGAAACTCGGATGGGGGCCGAGATCAGTCTTTACTGGATTATCTATACAAAGTGCAATGGGTCTCATATCAACTTGAGCGAAACGAAGCATGCATTTGAAAATTGGCAACACGAATGGTCCAGTCTGTTTTGTAAGTGCGCTCGGAATGTCGATAATGACAACTATGCTGACCATTTAGATGAACCTCGGTCCCAATTCTTACAAATGGGCTTCCATTTTGCCTATCTCATGGCATACCGCCAGTCGCTTAAATCTCCCACATCAGTCATGCATAGTTCTGTGCTCAAAGAGATGATTCAGCATTGTAGAAACATCATCAATCTCGCCATAGACACGGCCGACGAACGTACCCGTCACCTGACCGACCACATATACCACATCATCACCTTTTCCGCTCTTACATTATGTCGCATTGTACACACCTACGAATCGAAGCTCCGGTCAGCGAACTACAACATCGCGGACATAGATAATCTTCTTTTCAAACTTATCAACTGGTTCCGCTCCATCGGCTTACCTTGTCACGTAGCGCACATTCTGGGCGACATTCTTTCCGCTCAATTCCAGAAGCTACGTCCAGCCTTCCAGCCCGCGGCCGCTACAGGAACGTCCGCCATGATCGCAGAAAGCGGTGTCATGTCTTCAGCCGAAGACCTCTTCCTCCCCACAGATCTCTCGTTCTATCCCAACTTCATTGGATCGGAATTGTTTGGGATCGACGTGGGCATGCAGAACTGGCCGGAATGGGGTCCCCTGCATTCAGATACCGACGGATCAGTCTAAATTGTCATGCTAATGCCGTTCACCTCAGCTGCATGCTGGAGGACCCCGAACAATGATGATTGGAATGACTATTACTGCGTAGCGAGATTTGCTCTAAATCAAGAGCTGTGATTGCATTTCTTTTCTTCAGTCAATTGGCTGCGATTAAATACGAGTTCAAAGATGCTGCCGTCAAATTGTGCAAGGCAGCTGCATGATCAAGCGCCAAAATGAAGACGCTGTTCTTTTGAATATGCCTCATACCGAGTCACTATCACATCGGACTACAGAGAGAACCCGTCTCTTGCACATCCAAGACCTTGTCATTAGCCAGGTCCCAACGATGCGGAGTGCGCATGCCGCTATCTCGCAGCGGCCAGCAGGGGCTCAACCGCCGCTGTCCAGCTATACTCTCCACTGGACATGAGTTGATAAGAAAGCTCCGAAGATGACCAAGGCTTCCGACATAGTGGGCTTGACCGATCCAAGCTTGGAGTACACGTTGGCAATAGTACAACGTTGGCGGTCAGGTACCGTGAGCCGCTCGTAGAATTTAGACCTAGCTCCGGACAAAACGTTGTGCGGATTTATATCCTGGTTGTCGGGAATAGACAAGTGAAGGTTGCTACCATGGGGCATCATAAAAAAACAAAGGGCACAGTCACTGAAACGTAGAAGGATGTTCAACTCATTCAGATTTGGCGTGTCATCAAGTCAAGGATTTGCAGGCTTCTTTGTTTGCCATAGTCATTCTACTTTCCCGAGCAGGCCACTTCCTCGATCAAATTTCAACCGGATGCTCTCAGTACGCTACAAGACCTCCGGCTTATCGGGCCCCAGTGATAAAGTGATTGACACATAAATTGGTCAGGGGCGATAATAGCTTCTATGAGATCATCGTCGACGGTGTTACCCACAGTAAGGATTTGTTATTCCCCGCCGTTTGAGCTTATAGCCGAGCTTATAGCCTTCCTTAGAACAACATACTGGAGACTGTGGGGAGACTACCAGGAGGAGATTTTATCTTCAATTGCTTGGCAGGAGATAACAACCATGATTGCTTATCATTGTTGGCTGAGCTAGCATCTTTGGTTCCTTGGTAATGATCCACGGCGAGTTCATCACGAGTATTTAATGGCTCAGGCTGCCGTGGCTTGAACGGCTTTCCGTGCCCTTTTTGAAAGCCTTCAACTCCATGCATAGAATCCGAAATGTTGAATCTCAAAACTATCGTCATTGCGGTGGCCGCAGGTGTTGTTGGTAACGGCAACCGCATGGTTGCGAACGCTTTGCACATTTTATCATCAGCACCATCCGGCGACATTACCTATTCATTGGGAAATCTGACCTTTTACACACCCGCGAAACCTCTCGTCACAGCATGCTTTTCTACTGGCCTTACGGAGATTGTGCCGCTCACGGTGTTTCAAACAAATGCGACACATGTCACGGCCGACACCCTGCGTGAGCTGGTGAATACATACCTTGGCTTCGACGATGTCTGGAACGAAGAATTCTTGACTGGCGCTGTCGCATTCTCAGGAACCCCATCGACGACTTGGGATGAAACCGCGGTCTCTTGGATGCAGGAGTTTGGGACGAGATACATCCTGTCAGTGAATGGTAGCAACGCTACAAGCTCCGATTCACCATTGAGGGTTCTCCAAGTGCCTTCCGCTCAGTCTCTTCCTCCGGGACCTTACCTGGTTTCGATTCGTCCAACAAAGATCGAAATCAGTCAAACGTATCGATTATACAGAGATAAAAATGAAGCGTTCCTCTTTGGAGTAACCTCTACCCTCGGTTCAAGCGCATACACTTCAGTCCAGACGTTCATTCCATCCTATCAGGACGTCTGGATTCCGGTGCCTTCTAGGCTCTACTACCTCCATGACCAGAGAGAACTTGCCGGAATACGAGTCGGTCTCAAGGACATCTATGATCTGGAAGGTGTACAAACTGGAGGCGGCTCTCGGAGTTACGCCGAGGTCTTTCCGGTTGCGAATGAGACCGCTGTACCAATACAGAAACTGCTTGATCTGGGAGCTGTTATCATTGTGAGTCTCGTCCAAGGAGATTGCAAAGTCCTTTACTTACGCATGGCAGGGAAAAACAAAGACCAGCCAATTCGCGCACGGCGCTGACCCCTGGCAATTTTTGGATATCCATTACCCATGGAACCCACGAGGCGACGGTTACTTGACAGCGGCATCTTCCTCGTCAGGCAGTGCTGCAGCCATCGCAGCGTATGACTGGCTCGACATCACGATTGGTAGTGATACGCGGGGCAGTGTGCGAAAACCGGCGGCGCTTGTCGGAAGCTATGGCATGCGGCCCTCGTGGGGAAGCATGGATCTCACAGGAGTCATTCCTCTCGCCGAGGAGATGGACACAGCTGGCTTTTTCGCTCGAGACCCCGATCTTTTCTATAAGATCTCCTTGTTGTGGTTCCAGGATTCGCCGATTCCCATCAGCAGCAACTTCACCAAGCTGCCGAAACAGGTCATATATCCTGTCGACTACTTCCCTCTCCTAAATCCTGCTGCACAGGACATCTTTGACTCTTTTTTGGACGATTTAGAAGAGGAGTTTGGTATCCTGCGCGCTCCCATGAATTTTTCTTCGACACTCCGTGACTCAGTGTCCAATTCACAAATCACAAACTTGACTGCATTTCAACTGTCAAGCAATCGCCTGGCCGAATACATATCGTATAACAAAGTTGGTGTGCCACTGCAGAATGCATGGAGTGCCCGCTTTCCACAAGCTGGATATCCTCCCCTGGATCCAAACCCTCGCGGTGCATTTAGTCGCAGCGTCAACTTGACAGAGAGCGATTATGAAGCTGCGGTGGACATCAAGGACGAGTTTCAAGACTTCTTTTTAAGCGAGATACTGCGTCCTGATGCAGAAAGTTGCTCAGAAAGTCTGATGATTCTGGACATGGGCACTAGCGGCTTGCCATCCTACCGCGAGCAGGCCCTGAACTCACTGCCCGGCGCGACGTCGCTGACCATCACTACGCCTGGAGCCGGACAGACCTTGCCTAGCAACTATCTCGCTAGCATGGCTGGTTGTCCCCAAATTGGAATTCCTATAGGACAGGTTACTTATCAGAGCTATATCAGCTTACAAGAGGAAGTGCTTCCCATCAACGTTGATCTTGTGGCTGCCAGAGGCTGCGACAAGCTGCTGCTAGACATCCTGCAGCGTCTCGCCGATAAAGGAATTGCCAAGACAGTTAAGACGGGCCGAATGGCATTTTAACCATCTGTTTTGCAATGATGTATGATTTCGCTTGAGAAAAGGGAGGTCTTGTATTTATGACGATAGAGGTTCTTTAGTCTAAGATCAATTTAAATCTTGAACCAACTCACTACTGGTATCAATTACAAACAAACCTACGACGCGGTGAGGACTCGTTTCATTTGTCCGCCAGCAGAGCAGCCGCCCAACGCTCCCATGCTTCAGTACCGGCCACGGCTTGTGGATTGCTCCGGCATGGACCAGCCCAGACTTGTCAGATTGACCTATCCTTTCCTCATACAAGTAAGCGCCGTGATATGTATCTTGTAGTGACTGTAAGGTAAAGAACTTGTGGCGTATTCGCGTCCAGTCTATGGCTGTTATGTGTGATAAGTGCCGCCCGAGCAATAGTTCAAAGCTTAATCAAAACTCCGTTACCTGAAGACATCGTGCCAACGAAAAGTCTGCCCAGGTCTTCCCTTCATTTCTACAGAGTCCCGCACCAGAGCATTTTGTTCCTTGTAGCGACCAACACGACTTCGAAAGCAAAGTATTCCATCATCAGCATGCCCCTGTGGTACACTCCGAGACATCATTCCAGCTGAATCGAGAATAGGGAGCCGATCGGGGGAAACCTCTCATAGCGACCGTGTGTTCCAATCTCATCGATACCCTGCCAAATCATCCTTGGGCCTTATCGCTCGCAGACGCTCTCAGCTGAAAGTCTGGCTGCGGCTACTGATTCGATGGGCTTCGACTGTGGTTTTTGTCAGCGTTGTGTACACCATCTTGCTAGGCTGTTCTAGCCGCGAGGTCCTTTCGAAAACCGACAAACATCAATTCAACGCCCTCATCACAGGAGCCGTAATTACCCTAGCATTGTTGACAATGAGCTACTTCGCTAAGAGTGTGCGTGATTTAAGATGGTGCGTTCTTAGCCGCAGGCCTCGCTCGCGGCGAAAGGTTAGATATCTGCTACTCCATGAAAGCTTCCGCTCATCACCAGCAGATCGAAGCTATCCTGAGAGCCCACAGCATGAGCCAGGTGATTTCTCTTGCGATCAAGTAAAAAAGACCGTCTATTCATCTCACCGTCATGAAATGGATTTTGTTCTTCGTGTAAGTCCAATACGCCATAGAACTAATCAACCCTCACCAGCGGCAGGGCTCCCAGGTTGGCTACGCTTCCGTCGGGCTATGCTATGGTATTGAGAAGACAGAGGAGCGCGCATTGCTAGCCCCCGGGAACGTAACTATTGCAAATCTCTTGTCGGCGGATGCAGCTAGGATTGCAAGGTCGTCGAGCTCGGTGAGGGCTAAGCAATACACCGCGAACAGGTGCAAGCAACTATAATGGATGCTCATTATATTTGCTGACAAAACAATGCAGCTATCGTACTATATCTCTTGCTTTCTGCCAAGAAAGCATGGACAAAATCCCTAAGCCTAGAACGTTGTGGTTCAGACAGCCCGCTGATATTCTACAATAATAAGACATTCTCCTACATCTTTCATGAGGCAAATCCAGCATCTTAATAACTCGTTGGCGATCCCGATTATTGCAACTACAAATCGCAGCATTTCAGCTATCTCTAAGTACAGGAGCTATCCCGTGATTCAAGGTGGAAACGGCTCAGCCACGGAATTCACAATCGATACCCCTTCTGGAAGTGTTGTAGTACCATTGCAGGTACAGGCAGGCATCGATCAATCGGCTTTCACCACAAATGTCACAAATCACGCATGTGGCGATGATTGCAGCATTGTATCGGTTTTTGAGTCCTCCGCTTTTTCTTCGTGGTACTACAACTGTACCAAAACGATTGCACCTGTGGCCAATGCAAACCATGCCGCGCATCATCTCGGCAGAGATCTGACCCAGCTAGCCATATCCACGATTGCTCTGCAAGGGTACTCCAGCTCACAGAATGCCATTGAATCAGTTCAGTCAGTCGTCTACCCTTCCACGTCAGCCTATGGTGTACCACTCAATGGCAGTACAAAAGGTATGGAGCTACTGCTATCTCGCTTTACAATAGGAGTTGTCAGTGTGGCAGCGTTGGCAAATTCCGATCTTGTTATCGCCGGTGAGATACCGTGGATCGGAGAAAAGTTGGCTATATCTCACTGAGAGATCATCCACCTCATATTCCCCTTGTCTGTTGGTTTGCAGTTGCTTCTAGCAGCCCTTGGCACGTGGTTAGCTGACAGAGTTATTGTGCCAGACGGGGGAGCAATCGCCGAGGCTCGTATACTGCAACCAATGTTGGCTGAACAGAATCCGCTTGACGAGCTGCATAATACTTCGACCATGATTCTGGAAGACAATCCTGGCCCCAGGTGGCTATACACTAGTTCGTATATTGGAATGGGGCTTTATTATCTTCAATTGAAAAGGGCTTAGACATAGTTTATATCAGCGAATGACACCACGAGGCACCACAGAATTGTCCTTCGCACTTGGCTTCATTTCCGACAAGCCATCTGGTGAGCGCCGGCTAGACTCGCACAACAATCTTGCAAGACTATTAAGGCTGGTATATGCATTTTGCAAAATTTAGCGAGCAAATGCACTCGAATTCGTGGCACCTAGTATCAGCTCCTCCAATTGAGTCGAAGCCGGATGATTGGCCTAGAGCGAGACCAGAGCCAGGAAGACCAGTCAGATACCCCGTCTACGCGCTCTGACTGTAAGACAGTCCTTGGGTTATCAGCCGAGGACAAGGTAGAGACTTTGGTCAAGCAACGGAATACTACCAGTCCTATCGGTTTCTTTGACTTGTGCACCTATAGGCCGCTGGACACAATTCCTGGACACGAATATTGTGGGTAGAGGATGTCTTTGAACTCATGTATTGGGCTGGACCCATCTCTCACAAAGTATATTCAATACTCATCCTAGTTCGGCAATCCGAAAGTGGCACACCTGCTACTCAAAGCGAAACAACTTACACAGTTTGATTTCAACCTATTGGGTGTTTTTCTTTCCTCCGAATATTGTTGGCGGAGTAGCACCAGTGGGCAACAAGATCATATACTAAGCTCAAACAAGTTGTTTTGAGGATGAGCCCTGAAAAGACAGGAGATTCATATCATGTGATATAATGGACACACTGTTTGGCTTGTTCAAGTTTTATTCGATGTAAAACGAAATACAAACCCATTTTCCAGATGACGGGAGCCAGCACGTGCAGCAATTATAATCCGCATTTCGTCTTCAAGCGTGCCTCCCGATACACCAGTCTAGTATTGATTGATTTGGTGATTCATATGAGAAATAAATGTTACATCGGGCAAGATCCAACGTTTGACAGCGCTCTGCCCATGTTCGTTTGGCGTCACAGGCCAAATCTCAATGATCAGTAGAACATATGGCTACTCAAACTGTCACTGTCACATATATCTGAACCGAAAGCTCTTCCATGCCACTTTCCACAGTCGCCCCTAAGTACACTTGCACCAGATGGTTGTTAAAAATGCCCACTTTCTTAACTTCAAAAGTTAATCAGAAGGATCATGTAGTATCAGGAGCGAGCTTCTATCTGATATACGATGCCCACTTGCTTGAACCTTCTACCACTTTGATGAATTCCCGAGCAACCACCCGGTCTGTCTGCTCTGAAGGATGGAGCTCGTCGTACCACATGAAACTATCGCGAATAGGAAGAGGATTGCATGGAGCGCCGCATTGAAGGACGGAGGACGTCACATTGAGTGGTGCGGTTCCATTAAGGTAAGTGGATGGATTGTTCCATATATCCGTCATCTAGCCGATTAGCATGTGATCTGTATGATCTGCGCGGCAAGAAAATGTTGCACGTACCAGTGAATGTGTGTCAAATAGAGCAAATGTACTTCCTCGGTATCTCTTGGCAATTTGGACCTCGTAGAAGGTCTTGTACGTATATACTTCGTTGACGAGGTCAACGTACTGTCGCATCTTCTCGCTTATTTGCGTAAGGTTGGTACTGTAGTCGAGCTTATCCATCCAGAAGCGCGAAACCTCCACGCCACCATTCTCTGGTAGTGCATACTGAGGTATCAGATCAAGTGGCCCAGCATTCATAAGAACGAAGTGTCGCGCTCCCGATGCATAAAGTCGATCCAGCTGAACGAAAACGCAGTCCGTATATGCAGTAATTGCAAGGCCTCGCGGCTGCCGATCTGTGAAAAAAACCCCGTTCCCGAGATCGTTGGTCCCAATCCAAATCGCGTAGGCAGTTTGGCGTTGGGGAATGTCCAAAGCTCTCTCGCCTGTTGTTGCATTTACATATGCCTTGTTGGAAAGGAAGGTAGGCACTTGGTTCTGAACAACACCATTGCGCTGATTGAGCGCATGTTCGGCGTCGCAGACAGCTCCAGAAACGGCGTAGTCGTACGAATTGATGCCGGCGTATTGCTCAAGGTACTGTGGCCAGACTCTTCCGCCAGTTGATGCCCTGTTTGACTACAAAGCATTAATTATCGACCCTCTATCTTCGTAGATGCCAAACTTACAGGTTGACCAATATTGCCATTTGCATCCGGCTGATAGTCGCGAAGTCCGGAGTCTGTCCAGCTATCACCAAAAACCACGAGGCTTGTAAATTTCCTTAGGCCAAGGCCTCGACTAGGCGTGGCAGACGCAAAAGCAATTGAGCTTAGCTGCAGCGTGAGAATTAAAATTGAGATAGACATGTTAGGCATTCGCTACTAACGCAACAGGAACAACAATCAGTCCCCATCAATCAAGAGGTACTTCTAGGCATGGTGGTTCTGTCATATTATATACCTGAAGGTTTGACGGTCCACTCCGGAGGAAAGGAAGGACGGACAAATGGGGAGTGCCGAAGTGGACTTACATCGACAGACACGATGTAACCCTGCAGCAGACCTGAGTGCGGAGAATCCGACTAGGCAGCGTGAACAGCATTAGTGTTGAAATGGCGGGGAACCCAGCGTCGGTCCATGATGTATTAACCAGGAGGAGAGTGCGGAGTAACGGCTTCAACCCGCCTATATTGTGCAGCCTCGGCTTTAGCTGCACCGAGATCTTATATTGGCGATTGGATGCAATAATGGGTCTGATTGTAGAGACTTCCCGCTTAATCTCGAGCTTGTTAAGGCTAAATGCCTGCAGTGGGGTTGCAGATCTGACTCTTTGGCTGCGTCGAAACAGGATGTCAGCACAAGATGATGGCAGCCGACTACCCGTATCCCGGGGGGGGGGGCTAGGTCACATACTTCGACCAAACTGTCACTGGACCTAGAGCGAATGCTTCAACCCAATTCAACCACCAGCACACAAGGCAACGACAATACGGCCAAGCCGGGAAGTGATGTCTAAACAATGTTCGAGCTCATACCTTGCGACATTATAGCTTCATTCAGCTTGGCTGATACCCTTGTTCCTGTTCTTTGCTGTATATTGCGCATGACCTCGTCCTCCATCTCTTCTACATGGGCATCTTCACCAAAAAGACCCAATGTTGACTCATTTAACTTCCACCATGCGCCGAGAACCAAGGCGGTGAGTGGGATAAATGTGGCAAAATAGACCCAAAAGTAGTTTGACACAATAGGATTTGCTTCTTTGGCTCATCAGATCAAACATCACCAATCGGTTGGCAGGGTTAGGACTTGCCGTCACTGAAATCGAAAAAGGACATGCTGAACATGGACGACAAAAATGTGCCAGGTAGGAACATCGCCCCCAGCAGAGTCAGAGTCTTCATCGACATACTGTCTTTGCGACTCGCATTAGCGATGCGATGCTGCTGGAAGGCGAGCTCGATGCTTAGTCTTGATTCGAGCTTGGCAGTCAACGTGGTAACCTGTGTCCTTTTGTTTAGCCTGTGTCGGTTCAAGCACGCTGCCGCTTGTGACCTACGATTTCCCGTAGTTGACTCAACCGTTGCAGTGTTGTATGGGTATAGTTCTCAAGACCCTCGAGTTTGCTCTTCATGAAATTCAACCGACTCAAGACCTCGTTGTGCGCCTGCACCATTTCCACTGTGCGTTCCTTGTCTGGTAAATGTTCGTAATAGGCCATGGCAGCTTGCTCCATTCTCTCGACCACATGCTTCCACGCTTGAGGACGCTTCTGAAGCGCACGGCACTGTAAGCCTGCTAAGTCACGGTTGATAGTGTCCAAATCGAAGCTGCGATCTTTTAGATAGCCCGAGCCCGCAGATGCTGCGTAACGATCAATGAGAGCGTTTTCCATTTCACGGACTCGCTCTCTAAGAACGCGCTGAGCCCTTTCATTACCCGAACCAAGCTCGTGGTAAAGAAGTAGGGTTGATGAATCAAGTGGGTGGATGTTCTTGAGTCGCTTAAGTTGCTTGAGCATAGCCTCTATTCCACCGTCTCGTGGCGTGCCTTTTGCATATCCAGAAGTCAACCTAGTGCGGAACGAATATGACAACAGGAGCTCCCAGCCATGGGACATGGACTTTCGTTGGACATCCGACTTTCGAAAAATGAGCTCTACAAGCAAGGGGTCAGCGTATAAGAAAACACAAGATCGCCTTCTATTGACGACAGAAGACAAAACATTCACGATTAGACCTAAGAGAAACGCTGCACTGAACCAAAAGCACATTGAGAATAGGAAGGAAACCAAAAAATAACGTTCGCTTACGAAGGCATGGATCGGTACTGTCTTTGTTATATGTCCACCAGAAGAACGGTCCAACCACAGCGGAGGTTTCAATTGCCTTTTTAGACAAGTGCAATTCTCGCAGAAGCGTGTGATATGCATCGTGTGAAAACGATATGCAATTTGGTGCAAAGGTGTTCTGGTGAACGGCCGCGGGATGAATACTAAATTGAGAGCCAATTTTAGCGATGCCTTGTGCTTGCCAATATGGTTGTGAAGGAACAGCGCCTACATGAGCCTCATCCCGCTCCTAACTTCACCTCCCATTCCTACATTTGGCGGCCGCCATGATCCCTGTTCCAGGTGAGTACCGTCAGCCAAGGATTTGCCTCGCGTGGCAATATCGCATACCTCGCGTCGTGTAAAGTCCCTCAAGTGGCCAGGATTCAGATTTTGGCTTTCGTTGACATCGAATGTAGGGTCCTATTCAGCGCTTTAGCATGTACTCTTGTGCGCAGAAACGGGTCGCAAGGTACAGCGTAATTGATCATTTCTAGCCATTTTGCATCCTCCGGGTAAGACGAGCACTTGGCCAGCTCTTCGTGAAACAAAATATCTTCGAGGCTCGCCATCTCATCCATTGATAATGTAGTACAAGAAACTTGGCGAAGTCACATTCTCCTTTCCATTGTATATGTATTCGAGGAACCCCACGCCGTATCTGCTTGTCTTCTACGCGAAGCACCGCCACGGCACTGCCCCCAGGGCTGATCATCCAGCCCCTGCAATTGTAGAACCCCAGTATCTCCACTCGTTTTCTTTAAGCTGCAGTCACCAGAGCTGCCCCAGGAATGAGTAGTAACCAATAAATTGCCTCTTAAATACGAAGGTATACAAGCGAGCGCCTAGTTAGTGGGGTCTGCTTTGGTAAACTAGTACCCATTTGTGTTGCAGTCCCAATCACACTCCATCGTCAGTTGCCGCAGCGCCTGGCTTGCAATGAGACTCAAACCCAGATCTGCCATCGCCCTACATCTGCGCGGCCCGTTGGAACTTTTAATACGGACCCCCATGCTCAGAGGGCAGCGAGCAATAACCTTGCAAGACCCGGAGGCTGCGTTCGGCGAGATATTCCAATGTCGGCAGAAGAGATAGGCCACGGTGCCCAAATTATAAAAGTAATTCGCATTCAAACCACATTCAATCCGAAGAATTATTCTCACGATATAATTAGATATATTTTATATAAAAAATATATGCATATGATAGAAGCTTTGCAATGCCAAAATCTACGGCACTTTGCTGCTTAGATAAACATGTTTTGAAAAAGGCAGCCCTAGCTGCAAACGCTTGAACTTTATCTTTACCCCTCCAGCCTCCAGCCACGTCAGACCTCTGTAAGCCTAACAGAATCCCCTCACCGTGACATAAGCACGTCAGCACATCAAGCAACATGTCAACACAACGGAAGTTAGGAGTCGGTATTATCGGTGCTGGAGTACGGCATGCCCCTAGCGTTTCCTGCCAGAAAGGTCGCAAGCAGACAAGCAGAACAGCTTACTTGGACATAGGAAGTTTTTCAGGTTTGCCACGGCCCGTGCCTCCTCCTCCTCAGCCACCTCTTCAGGATTGAGTCAATTTGCGATGTATCGCGCACCCAAGTCGATCATTGTGCCAGCAAATTCTCCATCCCTCACTCTACTCTTTTGGCTCAAGAAGTCATCGACAACCCGAAGGTAGACGTAGTATTCATCCTCACCTCGGACGAAACCCACGCACCCTTGGCTGTTGCAAGTCTGCAGGCCAAGAAGCATGTCTTTGTCGAGAAGCCGTTGACGCTGTCGATCCCATCGGCCCAGACGATTGTGGATGCCGAGCAGGCAACAGGCGGTGAGGCGAGGGTCTTTGTTGGCTACATGCGTCGTTATGCTTCGAGCTATCTCAATGCCTTCAAGCGTGAGGTTGCAAGCATCCCCAAGATCCTCTACGCGCGTGTCCGTGATTTCAGTGGACCGAATGCGCAGTTTGTCGGCCAAAGCGGGACTTTCCAGGTCAAGGGTACCGACTTTCCTGCTCACGCGACAGAGGAACGCAATGCTCGTCTGCAGGCTCTCCTTGCAGAAGCTTTCCCGGGGCAGGAAATTACCGACGAGAAGAAGAAGATGTGCCGGTTCCTGGGAGGTCTGGGCTCGCATGATATTTCGCTGATGCGAGAGACACTAGGCTTTCCAGACAAGGTGGTTGGAGTCTCAGCGAACCACCCTTTCTACAGTGCCATCTTATCCTATCGCAACAAAGACGGTTCGTCTTATTCGGTCACTTATGAAAGTGGCATCGACGGCGTTCCTGTATTTGACGCTCACTTGAGCGTCTACGGCGCGGAAAAGAGGGTGACCATTGAGGTGAGTGACTTCAATCCGTCCAACATCTCTTTTCTGACACGTGAGCTTGCAGTACGACAGTCCGTATGTAAAGGGGCTTCCTATCAATGTCAAGGTACAGGAGCTCAATGAGCATGGCGAGCTACAGCACCGCTCTGTTCTATCCTCTTACGAAGATGCCTATACCGCGGAACTTCAAGAGCTTCACGAGTGCCTGGTTGGCGGCAAAGAAATCAAAACAACTGCACAAGATGCTCTGCAGGACATCACTCTCTACGAAATGTTCTATAAGATATTGGAGTCTCAGTGAAGGAGCCTAGGATGCCCAATGCTTCGTCATTGTAGTAGCACGCAAGTTGAAGATCAATAATCTGCTCTAGTCTATTTATCAATAAATACTTGCCGTTATCGACACCCACTTTGAGATTCCACTCAAGCCGAGCTTCAATTCCGAGACCAAGAATTTTGCCTGCAATTTCTATATATATTTTTTGGGATTTCCAAGGGTTGTGCGGAATCAACGTGTCAGGTGAATCGCTGAATCCCTTGGCTTCTTGTTTTAGTAGACTTTACACTGATGGCTCGAGGTCATCATGCTCTGCCAAGACCCCTAATCCGTTGGACCATTCGAAACTTGCATCACGCTCGTTCTATGGATACTAGTGCTGCCCCGGTATAGGGAAGGATATCATGCGGAGTGATCTTATAGCATCCGTATCTAGCTAATCGAAAGATCTAACTACGGCCAAGTTGTGGATCGCCATTATTTCTTCAGTTGTATCGTCAGCATGATGCGATATTGACGAAAGTAAATCTTTTCGGCTCCCCAAAGATACGTACAGTTCAAGCCCAAGTCTGGGAAGTGCGATATTGATGATCGAAGTACTCCTGTCGACCGTGCATTATATGTAACAGGCTTTTCTCGACGTAGTTGAGCAAGTCTGAAATGAATTTTGCCAGATCTGAGGTAATATTGATAAGGCTCTAAGCTTCGACATTCAAATGCCAGGAAGCTTCAATCTCACGCTATTGGCCAGAGACCGTGTGGTTGCGTGCATATCCCCGGGATTATTCTTTCACAGAAAGCCACCGCCCGGGTGCGATCGCGGCCAAAAGGCAGTTCAATATTTTTGAATGATGCTACTGACTGACTCGCTTCCATGATCAGCTATCATCCCGGCAGCACCTGATAGACGGGGTAAGACAGTCGCTGCCAGCGCTGGTAAAGAAAGGTTGGTACCGACCCTACGTAGTGCCGAACTGCCCTTGTCGGCCTACAAATTCACAGGACAATGAGGTGCTGTAAGCAGGAAACCAGTCTCGAGCCCAATTAGGATAATTGCCTAGACAATTTCACCGATCATTGAAACTTTCTTGATATATAGGTAGATTCTGCTATCCGAAGCGAAGTTATCAAAGTTGGACCGCTCGTCACGGTGCACATTAAAGAGATACTCCTTGTTGTCGTTATTCCCAGCTCCCAATCGCGAATGATTGGCGATCCATGATAACCACAACATCAACTCCTTCCCATTTTCGATCAAACACAAAACATGAACGTGACTCATGTCTCCGGCTCCGCACATCTGCAAGTGTTCTTACTCTGCTGCAAGATCCGGTTCCAGGACAAATGGACAAGACCCGGTGGCCCCTCATGTACTTTGCAATCGCATGAGAGGTGGAAGTGAGGGATATCTTGGCCATCTGGAGTCCTCCCTTTTATTCTAGCTATAAGAATTGGAAACAAAATACTACCTAATCCTCTGTGCCAAAGTTTCCCTCTCATGTTGGGAACAAGCGGGTTGAGGTAATTTCTAAACTTTTCGTTTCAGGATAATCCGTGGCTTCTGCCATTCGGCGAGGGTCGAAACTCCGTAACCGAAAAGCGTGTGCCTGTAGAAGTTTAAGAGCTGCCATCTCTCCCAGCTGCTCGTCAGATGAAACCCAAAGGTCCCATCGGCCTCAAAATCGATGTGCGTCTCGATATAGGCGTGGCAACGGCGACCTTGCCGTAGCCTAAAGCAGCTTCAGAACCGCCCTAATAAGGCATTTTCAGCTCCCACAACAAGTCGGTAGACTCTGTACTCGCACAGAGGTGGCATATGAAACCGGACGCCGCGATCCTCGAGTGCCGAGATGTCGATGCCGCGGGCCCGCATCATCTCGGCCAAGGTCGAAGTCTCGTATGCGGAAATGCCATGAAATATGACGCCGGATTGAAAAAGTCCCAAGTACTTGCCAGCAAGTTCCGCCTTCTCCGAGAATGACGTGCAGTAACAGAAGCCAAACTTGATCCAAGCCGAAGAGTATATACCCGGCACCAGCAATATGTCTGGATGAAGCGCCAGGAATAAATACAAAACATCTGCTTGTGACGTGTTGAGCGCGTGAATAAAGGCTGCGTTGGGGGTATTGTAGCGCTGATGGCTGTAGGGCGTGTAATAGGCTAAGCTCTTCTGAGCTGCTGGTGACGTATCATCCTTTTACAAGCCCTCAACCATATGGTACCTAGCACACGAGACAAGCTATTGTGATGCCATCAAGAAGCACATGCAAGAGTGGCTACGCGCATGAGGTTGTTGAGGTTGAGACCTTGTACGGCGGCGGCAGCTGGGAAAGCCTTGATGCAATAGGTTTACGACCAAGGCCTTCCGTTCAATCATCAGGGTTCCATGCAGTTAATCGACCCCATGAGGATTTCAACAAACTGAACAAATAATCGCGTAGTAAGACTTGGTCTCTTATCGGCGCTACGAGGCCCTCAACGCAACCTTGATGGGCTCCACAAGCATTCGGGTGGAAGTAATTTGTCTTATAATAGTATACTTAAGCAAGGGAATTCAAGCCACGCAATCAGTAGCATCAGGTGGCGGTCGGGTCTAGCCTGAGGGTTTTACCAATCAGTTGGCTGCGCGGGTATAAGACCCCGACTAGCCGCTCGTTTGCTTCTGATCCGAACCCATCCAGCTTGCCAATACTTTGCCTGATGGCAACCCCTCGTTCGCATGTCATCACCATTCAGCCTCCAAGATGAATCAGATGGATAGCACGCCCCTGCCTAGGGCCGACGTTGATAAGACGCCTTTTTACAGCATCTACGACAGCATTACCTACGAAACCAGCCCTGAGCGCCCTTGGCCCTGGGGTTTCTACATTTACCGAACTACATACAGCGACCAGGACCTTTGGGAACGCTATTTGCAAAATCTTATTGCGAAGACGCATAAAGAGCTTGCGTCTGAACTCAGGCAATACGAACTTGACGATACTCCCCAGGCTGACGTTATCTCGTCTTCCTTCGTGCTTACCCCTGTGGAAGACAGCGACCTACTCGAGGGAGCAAGCATAGAGACAGTCCAACAACTTTTCCGCGAGATGGTCAATGGGCTTCCCAATGGGAAGAACGAATCAGCAGCAGCAGGCCTTCCACCGCCATGGTCCGACAACATTCGTCACGACGTGCGATACAATTTCTTCCTCTATGTGGACGACCGATGTCTCGAGTCCTTTGCTGATGCCACCATCATACCCCGGGCCGCTTCTTTTGCCGACCATGACGCACTTGTAGTTGTTGGGTACGGGGATGCGGGCCAGATGAGGAATGGAGAGAGGATCTTGAGGGGGACGAGGACGAGGCGCTGCTCGCATTCTTTGAGGAGGAAGCAGAGCAACTTGTTACAGCTGCTACGCTGGTGACCCTGCCTGTTCTGCCGTTCTGCCTGAATAGCTTATGTATGAGAATGCAGTGTGAAGTCCGGGACTTCACATCCTAGTCTTTTGTGCNAATAGCTTATGTATGAGAATGCAGTGTGAAGTCCGGGACTTCACATCCTAGTCTTTTGTGCCAAAATGGCGCAGCGGATAACCCTTGAATGCATCCGAGGATCCCAATCCGTGACACAACTATGGGTATTCTGCCTTCACAGCTGCTTGATTGAGCTCCATCAATGGATCCCTGATAACTGGGATGATGTGTGGGGATCCTGTTAAGCTAAAGACTATTGGATTGTCTGGATCGGCACCCTCCAACGAACCTTTAAAATTCCCAAAACTATACAGGATCACTTAACCTCTTGCAATTTTCTCTTAGAAGGAGATGAATCCTGAGTAGTCTAGGCAATCTTCAATCGCTGGCCGCTAGGCAGTACAATTGTTTCGAAAAGATTTCATAACTCCATCCATGACCATGGGTTATTTAATGGTGTCACTTATCACGGTTCGACTCGGACAGTAGGTGGACGGGGAACGCGTCGGCAGGCAGGTTCTATTGCTACGGCAGGCACTAGTAACCAGCAGACAGGCTCTATTGACAAGACGTAGCTCAAGGAGCTACGTTTAGGGGTTCTGTTGGTTTCCGCGTTTTATTGCATCTTATATTAGTTAGCAGGATTGGTCTGTAGAAGGATAAGTGGGTCTTATAAACTCTTTGTGGTCTGAGCTATAATAGTAACCCCCCCCTCTATAGTTAAACTCCTATAAGATAGCTATATCTATTAGCTAAGGTCTAGGCTTCTCTAGGTATTAATAATAGAAGTTAATAATAATCTAGGTAATATTCTTAATATACTTAGTAAATACCTTTATTAGGTCTAAGTATTTATCACGGATTGGGATCCTTGGATGCATTCAAGGGTTATCCGCTGTGCCATTCAGCACAAAAGACTAGGATGTGAAGTCCCGGACTTCACACTGCATTCTCATACATAAGCTATTCAGGCAGAACAGGCAGGGTCATCAGCGTAGCTGTCACGAGCCGTGACGACCTAACCCCCCGGGCGATATAAGGACGGGTCACGTGAAGATAAGCCAGATGCAAATGGATCAGTTGGATCGGGCCACTGATCCCACTGAGGCCCTCACCGGCCGACAGGGATCAGGATCAGTTGGATCAGATAGAGGCGCTCACTGATCCAGGGAAACGTGTAACTATATAGATGGGAGGGACTCTACGGGATCTAGCTAGAGGACTCACCAGCTATCAACACAACTTGGTTACCACAATCTACTTGTGCATTACCAGACGTAACACCCGACTTCAGTATTGCTCAGTATAACGCCCTGATCGCCTGCCAACATAAAAGACGCCTACCCGGTATCCTTTAATAGTTGGAATCCGACCCAGACGTTACAGTAGCAGTTGTGACAATAATCTCCTGTTTTTCCTAGAGCTGTTTAAGGGGAACTACGTGCACTATGCCTATTTAAGTATAGTATAATAATGTGATTCTCGACCTCCATAAACGAGGCTTGTTCTAGCTATTAGCGTTGCGCATAGCTGTGATGCCTCTCCTTGTGCATGATGCCTCAGGTTTAACAAGATCCATGTCCGGATCCTTGTCTTGTGCCTTCGGGCAGTCAAAGGGATGGAGCTGCTCAGTGGGAGGAGATCATCAGTTAGTTATTGGTACCAAGGCCGGTCCATTCCACACTCATTGCCAAACAAATCCAGGCCAGGGCAGGATATAGAAGTTTTATGCTACTATCAAGAAGTAAGTCCATGTAATGGAAGCCTTACACTCTGAAATGACGCAACATGGCCCCATTTTCCGGCCTCGTCGTCATGTGTCCTAGTCGATTATATCGTCATCTTTCTCACTTCGATCAGATAATCGGCAAGAGCACAGCATTTTTCTGGCGCCATGGATGCGGACCACGATCACAGCCTGTCTAGACTCATTCGAGGTCTGGGCGCCAAGACTCTACGATCGGTCCCGGCCAGTTGGGGGTCCTGAATTGTAGCGCTGTACCGGCGCGCATACCCGCACGGAGCCTTCCCAAGTCGCATTCTGGGACCGGCAGATGACGTGTAGTGATTTTGATCGACCGCTTACCTAGAGATAGTATAAGAAGATTCATGTCCGTCACTCCCAAGACATGAGGAACCATTGGGTGTGTTGCACCTAAGTTTTAGCCGCGGCCACTATACCGGCCCATGGTGTATTGAGTTTTGGAAGTGCTGCTCGCAACTCGCAGCGAAGACATGGCAGTATGCTCAGTGGAAATACAAAGATAATGTTGGAAAGCACAGTTGCTTCATGTCTGTTTCGGCACAGGTACGCTTGTTTCCTTGGAAAGCCGACATGGATCTCGGTTTTTGGCACCGATCGGGTCAACGGGCGGTTCGGCGCGGCCCAAATGGATACCAATCAGAAGCCATGAATCCAAATTCAATGGTGCAGGACTGCATTTCACCCACCAATCCAGTCAAATTCAATATAGCCGCTTTGTGAAATAGATTAACTTAAATAGCCTACAGCCATTCATTCGGCTGAAACACTGGCACCTCCGTTCTGGTTCAGCATCTTACTCGTTGAGGTATTTAATCGATGATGAGGCCAGATCTTCTGCTCTGCATCTCAGTGAATTGATTTGTTCAATATCAACTTGGAGTGCGGACGTGCCTTTTCACCATGAAGCGACTTCTTTTCTTGGCGCTAGGTCTACTGCTCAACAGTCACGTTGCCAGCGCAATTTCGACGAGCAAAGTTACCAGACAGGAAGATGTGACCACATGCCTTTTAGACGCAGGGGTTCCGCATCATGAGCTGGGCACAACGTCGTGGAACAGAGATGCTCGGCCTTTCAATGAGAGGATCCCGTACGTGCCCGCTGCCATTGCGGTTCCATCTACCGTGGCTCACATACAGGATGCTGTGGCCTGTGGTGCCGCCCATGGGATCAAAGTCAGCGCGAAAGGCGGCGGCCACAGCTACGCTTCGTTCGGTTTGGGTGGTCAAGACGGCCATTTGGTGCTTGAAATGGATGGCATGCACGCAGTAACAGTTCAGTCCGGAAGAGCAAGGATACAAGCTGGCGCACGGTTGGGCCATGTGGCTGTCGAGTTATTTGCGCAGGGCGGTCGAGCTCTTCCTCACGGAACTTGTCCCGGGTTTGTTTTTAAAAGGCAAACGCTTTTGACCTATTCATGCTGATGTCTTCAAAGCGTCGGTATATCTGGGCACGCCCTTCATGGGGGTTACGGCATGGCAACGCATACACGAGGCCTCACATTGGACTGGCTGGTTGGAGCAACCGTGGTCTTGGCAAACTCTACGGTGGTTCACACGTCGGCAACAGAGCGACCTGATCTTTTCTGGGCGCTTCGAGGCGGTGGCTCATCGTTCGGCATAGTGACGGAATTTGAGTTTGACACGTTCGCGGCGCCCACAAACGTCACGTACTACTCGGTCAGCGTTCGTTGGAACCAAACCACCATGGTGTCTGGTCTTGCGGCCCTCCAGACCTTTGCAGAGACCATGCCGGCCGAGCTCAACATGAGAGCCGCGGTTAGTGGCGCTGGGACTAGCTTCGAAGGCGTATACTATGGGACTACGGCCCAATTGCAGACCGTGCTGCAACCACTTCTGAATGCAACTTCGGGGAGAATTTCGAGCTCAAGAACAGTAGGTTGGGTACAAGGGCTCGAACACTATGCCTATGGAACAGCTTTGAACCAAACCGAATCGTACAACATGGTAAGTGCTTGCGCAATGGCGTCGGATGTACTGGGCTGATCATGATCATGCACAGCACGAGACATTCTACGCCAGTAGTCTCACATCGGCAGCCTTGAACACCACTCAACTCGAATCATTCGCGGAATTTGTGTACGGCGATGCCAATTCTGGGCCATCTTTCAGTACTTGGTGGTTGCAAATCGATCTTCACGGCGGCGCCAACTCCGCTCTGTCCCGAATCTCAACGACAAGCACTGCCTACGCTCATCGGAGCAGTTTGCTACTCTTCCAGTTCTACCACCGAGCGTTTGGCAGTACATATCCCGAAGGCGGGTTCGGCATCGTGCAAGGATTCAGAAACAGCATTACACAGAGTCTTGCAAACGGCACTTGGGGCATGTATGCGAACTATGCAGACACGGCGTTGGATTCAGCAACGGCGCAGCGACGATATTGGGGGACCAATCTTGAGAGACTGCGCACGATCAAGAGAAGCTTGGATCCTACCGAAGTGTTCTGGAACCCACAGTCCATTTCCCCAGCTGTGTAATAGAGGAGCGGCTCTAAAGTGTTTTTCATCGATCACGGACTCTATGCTGGATTGTGGACAATGGGAAGGCTATCCGTGCATGCGAAACGAATCAATTTGCTTTCAGAGTTATCAGCGGCTGCGAAATAATGTGGCAATATACATTAGTAACAAGCTATTCAAATACCAACTCAGAATTCAGTCAATTGATATTGGAGCCTGAGCTCACGCAAGACAGTCCAGTTGCACTTGCAGTTTCTGTCTGACCTCATGGACGAAGGGCCTAGATTGAAAGTGGTCAGCGTACAGAGTTCCCAGATAGACATATCGTAGATAGTCCATTTGTTGTGGAGTAGAGGTCACTTATTGACGAGAGTCGCAGGCCACATAAGCGAAATGGGTGTGACTAATAACTAGGATAAATGCGTAGATCCGCTGTGAGCTTGCTCCACCTGGCATGAGGCCTTCTGACCGGTATTTTGGCATGATTCGAGGCACTGCTATTTCAGGTACGATGAGTCAAGTCCAGTCCCGCTCTGATCTTTCCCGGGTCAATACCGGAGTCCAGGACTGACTTAAAGAGCGTATCATCTGGTCCATGTCTACAATGGATTCACAATCCCCGGGGCAGATAATAGGGCATGACTGGAGGAGGTCGTGGTTGATTACACAGGTCTAGCCACTGACTTTATTCGACGGCCTGCATGTGTATTGGGCAAATGGCATGCTGTCAACTTGTTGCTGGCCTAAAGCTGTCCAGAATGCATGTTTATCCGGACTATGGAGTACTGCGTACCATAATTGTTGAAGAATTGTAAGGATGCGAATTATGGGGTCGGGACGAATAGCCTTGGCATAATGCAACCAATTGGTGTGCCAAGCCAATTTCGAATCCCTGACGAGTAAGATTAGGACCAAAACTCATGATTTCTGCACCCCCTGAACAATGCAAACCCGCTCAAGTCACGCAACAGATTCACCATGCTGGGCGCTGCAGTGGCTCTCCTGGCCACAATGGGCCCCAGTTTCGTCTCCGGCCTCGCGAAAAGAGGTCTGGTGACGGCCAGACAAGAGGAGGGCCGCATCATGCAGATCCCCGAGTACATCTATGCTGGTGAAGAGACCACTTGGGAGCTGGATCTATCCAGGAGTAATCTCTCGCTCAGCAAGTACCAGAAGCTGGAGATTCTCTTTGCTGCGAGACCACGAGACTTCGAGATAGACGGAGCTTACCGTGCAGATAACTATTGTGAGTGCGGAAAGAGTTTCATTTCAAACTGAAGTTTAACAGCTTCGATCGTCGGGTCATGAACATTCACTTACCCAATCTCCGCCAGGCGCCCTTGCTTCCTGCATTCGGACGAATGTGACTAGCACAGTACTAACAGTTCCTGCGGACGCGTTCCCCCATGGATCGAGAATCTGGGCCTATATGCAGTATTATGAGGACGATGAGGACCAATGGGGTACTTGGGCCGGAGTCGATTCACATTTCACCGTCCTCAACAGCAATGCATCCTGGTCCGCCTACGAGAAAGCATGGGGATGGGGCGTCCTCGGAATCGGACTACCATGCGAAGCCGTACCTTGCGCGCGGACTTGTGTGATCCAGCACTATGACGCCGAAGTTGATCGGCAGACTCACGAGCGCCGACAGGATTATGCAAGGTGTGTGGAAGAGGAGTGCGGCGTGCTGCAGTCACCGGGCCAGATTTTGGGTGGACAGTGCATATCCTCAAACTCTCGAGCGCCTCCTCGAGAGGAGCCTACGGACGACACATCATTGGGCGACGATGGCGGCTCAGGAGGACCGCGCACAATCACGGGATCACTGTCATGGATTTTTGTATGGGTGATAATATCTTGGACCGGCTTCTGTTTGGTAGCGTAAAAGCTACGGGTGATAAGTAACACCTTGGCGGCTGATTGTTCTATCAATACCCTACAAATGCGTTCAGTGGTAAAACAATCACGTGTGAAAGTCGCCGCTGTACTTGATGGTGCTTTGTAGTCTCGATCCCAATACCTGCTCGCCGCTTCTGTCCTCTTGCGGAGGGTGGGGAAGGTTACAAGAAAGGGGTGGCAGGCGTGGGTTGAGCACCGGCTGACACTGAATACTCAGAACTACAGATTGTGTAGTGCAGGCTTGAACTTTTGCTGGTCCGGATAGCTGGCTTTACTGAATGTTTGTCCATCTGAAATAGGGAAGTCCATTCTTCCGAAGGCCCCACGATTATGGGGGAAGTAATCGGTTAGCTATATTTGGGCGATTCTTTACTTTCTATGATTAACGTAGACTCATACAAGCCATGACTGCTACAATACCGCTATTTCCCGGCGTTCAAATGGACTCTCTCAGAGCAGATGTCTTGAGTACCGTTCGATGGAACATCAGCGGCATTACAGTTCTTCATTGAGCTCCCATGAGAAAATGTACGGATAGCCCTGCCTACTCTACCGCTGAGATCTTGAATCCCCCGCTAACTCTGTGCTGGAAGAATCCAGCTGGGTCGTACTGAAGTGACACATTCTTGAGGAATTGGACATTTTCAGCGCCATAAGAAGAGAATGGATCCTGGGAAGGGTTGACATAGTTAAGGTATCGCCATTGAGTGTTGGCATCGATGGACACTGCGAAGGCTTCAAGCTCAGCGTTGATGACAGCAAGCTTGGTCTGGAATAGAGCTTCTTGGGCCGGAGTGTTAACGAAGGCCTCGCCCAGCCAAATGAGCGAATCATCAGTAAGCGTCTTGTCCAGGCCCAGGACGTTGCCCTCGCGGGCGTAGTGCTTTGGTAAAGGCTGGAAGACAAAAATGACAGTCACGTCACTTTCCTCCTGGGTATCCTCGAGAAGGCCGAGGAAGAGCTCCCGTGCCTTTTCGATCATGCGTTTGTCGTTATGGAAGCAAAGCGAGAACCACACGTAGCTATACCGCCTGCGTCAGCCCGTGTATCATAGTGTCAAGTGCATTAGGGGTGTACATACCGCTGGCCGCCATTATCCGACATGGATGTTACTAACTCGCCGTAGGTCTGTTTCGCCCTCATGTCGAAAACCAGGGGGACATCATTGAGATAGTCAAACGGAGGCGAGTTCTCGTCGCCATCCGTGTTGACGGGAATGGACCCAATGAGGGGCACAGGGGAGCCGGGCGACCTGTTCATCAGGAAAATCTGGCTGTTGGCGGTATACTCGCTGCTTGTGGAGATGACATTGATGAAGCCGTCCACGAGCGGGTCGAACTGGTCCCACGTGGACATGATGTAGCCGCCGTACAGCTGAGGCGCAGGGAAAGCCACCATGTCGAAACGAGTGACGATGCCAAAGTTGCCGCCGCCGCCCTTGAGAGCCTTGAAAAGGTCTGGGTTCACCCTTGAGTTGGCGTTTACGATGCGGCCATCGGCGAGCACAACCTCGTAGTTGACGACATCGTCACAAGCGAAACCACGGCGGCCGGAGTGGAAAGAGGCGCCACCACCGAGAGTGAGGCCCGCGACACCAACACCGGCGACACGACCACCATTTAGACCGAGACCGTATCGCTCGACTTCCGTGACAGCTGGAGCCCATCGAGAACCGGCGCCAATTGAGGCAATCTATTCGTAGAAGCGTACGCGGTCAGTCAGCCGTCTCTGCCTGCAACAACAGGCCCTGCAGCCTTTGATCCCAGCTTACCGAGCTCCCGTCGCTGAGACAAGTCGAATTGCGCACGCGGGTGGTGTTGAGGAGACTCAGGTCGATCGTGACGCCTTGGGCGATGTTGTTGTTGAGCCATGCGCTGTGTCCTCCGCCTCTGACAGCTATATTCCATCTCCCTGTAGCAGGGAGCTGTGCAAGGGCCTGGACAGCTAGAGAAACTTCCTCGGCATCTTTGGGCTGAAGGATGCACCACGGCAGGATCTCGCGCGCGGTGAAGCTGTAGTACGTCCCGATGCTGCTCAAATAGGGGCTTCCGGCCGAGGAGTTGTGCAAGAGCAAGCTGTCGCCCAAGCCTGCATCGATAAGTGCATCGCACTACATGCCACGTGTTGATTAGCAGCCCATCCTCATCCTCTATCATAAACCCTGATCCGGTAGCGGTGGTGTTTGACGTACATTCTTGTACCCGGTGTATTGGGCAGCGGACAGATCAGCCCATAGCGCCGCGACTGCGACCAAATTGTGAAGACGAACCATAATTGCGGATTCGCAACGCCTTGGTCACGGCGATTGGCTGCAGTCAACAGTTGGAAATGGGGGGGGGAATGAATGAATGTGTTGATGATCTTCCGCCCTCTCCATGCCAGCCGCAGCAGTATTATAACGATGGCTCCAAGAATGTCGGGCTGTATCAAGAACCCGAGTAAGCATGGCCCACGAGCCTAAGGAGAAGCTAGCTTGGATTCCCTGCTCGAGATTGGATGCCTGGCTGTGAGAAATTGAAGACCCTGTATCATCCTCCGCGACGGAATTTACAAAAGGCCTTGCCCCAGAAATCTCTATGGGCGACGGCGCCATGGCTGCTGGGGAGCCCTGCTAGACGATGGAGCTTGTTTCCGGCTTCCTCAGATTTCGTCGAATAAAAGCGCCATGCCGATGGGCTAAATGTGAATTGCGCCGGATAACTAATCCGTATCGAGACGGCAACAACGAAGGGGTCCCTGGCCTTGAGCTGATTCCCGCCACATGGTCTCGTTGATCATGGTCTCATGCCTCGCGTCATTGTACGGAGTTAGATGGAAGCTACCGTGTGTAGCCTCGATCTCGTTCTGCTTGTCATAGAACGTCAATTCAAGCTGGTCTATGCTGGCAGGGCACGTGTAACCCATTAGCTACAACACAGCCGCACGCCTGACTGAAGACGCATTTACTGGCAAGCCTTGATGTTCGAATACAGCATGTTCATGCTTCATACTAACAAAAACACGAATACGAATGGTCCTCAGGGGTGCGATTACCCGACGGGCCACCACGTGCTGGGTTTGCATCAGTCCGCACATCCCCTGTTGCTCGCATGCACTCGCTTGCCTAATGGAGTTAAAACCTAGCCCACCGTTCACTTCAGTTGAAATTCAAGCATCCATCGACACCGCATATAATCATCAGGGTCGCGACTGGAAAGTTTTCTGAACAGGAATTTTTGGAACCACGATGTCTGTGAAGCTGACGGGCTGCGATATTTAATTGAGCGGCCCCGAATATTGACTGACGCGTCCGCCGTTGCTCCGCGCAGGTGTTCTGCATGAGGGCTTCAAGAAGCTTCCTGTGGTACTTCCTGGGAAGGGTTTCAAGAAGCATCAAGCTTCTCATATCCCTCAGAGCAGTTCTTACTGCATCAACTGAAGGCAAAGATGCTCTTTAGTCCTCTGCGGACAAATGAGGAAGCCTACCCTGGACTGAGGGTTGAAAAGCCACCAATGTCGCCATTTGGACTTGAGGTGTGTCCGGGATTGACATCCAGCCGAAATGCATCGGGTGAGACAGATTCTCTGGGGAAAACCATCAATCAGGGAAATGTGGCTTCCCCAGCTATGTAAGATCTCTTCCCTGGTTGGAGCCCCAGCATTTGAACACGTCGAGATCACACAATCCAAGCCTTGGATTTCGACCGTTTGAACAGTTACCGTGTCAGGTAAATGCCTGTTGTCCTTCAACCACGCCGTTACCTACCCATCTTACCCATAACGAAAATTTATCGGGCCAGGTTGACGTGCAGACATGACCTGTGTTTATTTCGATCGCGTAAGTGTCTCTCGGCAATGTCGCAGTATCGACCAGTCCTTCTTTGGAGCCAATGAGCGTTGGAACGTATGAGAGAAGTTGAGAGACACGTCCTAAAACTTCTTGCATTAGGATAAGATGATACGACGCGCGCGCCGAAAACACTCAAGCTACATTGGTTTTATCCTGACGTGTATACTCTTATTATTTTGAGCTGTACACTTAACCCCCGAAGGGTCGTGATACGATCCACGTTTTAAGACGCAAATTTCAGCTGGGATGCTGCCACACCCGAACACCGACAAGTGCTCCTGGTTTGAATTTGCTGGACAATCGGATAACTCGGTGCAAACCATTTCCGTGCCTAGGTCTTACAGACTTGTCAAGGCGGTCATTATATCTATAAGAAGCTCTTGCATTGGGACTGTCACACGGCCCTAGGAGTTTTCCGAGGAGAGGGAGGGAAACCAGCCAAGAAATGATCTTTCCAAAAGGTCCATCGAAGAGATCAATACATGAAAATAATTCTTTCTGTATTTGCGTAGTCACGCGGATATAGACTACGATGCCGAGATTCGAGCAAGCATTCGTCATGATCGACTGTTTCCCAGCTACAGTTGAATCTAGATATACCCTAAATGACGTGCCTGGCATGAAATTCTTCACGTCCCTCGTGAGTCAGACACAGGCATCCAAGCGATATGGTTTTGCTCACCAATCAATCTTCCAGACCGGGTGCTTGTGGGCAGTTGTCCTCAAACAATTTGGTCGTGACAAGCAAAGATCGGATTCTGCGTACGGAGACTTGGTCAAAGGGTAGTTGGTCGAGCTGTCTCTGGAATATACAATAATGGACTATGGAAGAAGAACGCGAATCCTTTTGAACACGGCTGTATATGAAACCACCCTATACAGCCGCAAGAAGGATTCATGGCCGGGTCTTCCGGTCACCTGTTATGCTAGCCCATCTAGCCGGGTAAACCATTATCCAAAGCTGCAGCGGCGAACTTATTCTCCACCTCTTTGACGTCTGCATAGCCACTAAGGCAACATTGATCATTATCTACGTCATCGAATCATTAAATTCCTGGAAGCAACGAAGGGGCAGTGTTTCGTCTCGGGAGTATTTCAACACGCAATATTCGTTTACCTATCAAAAAAACATAGCCACTTGCCATACTCGAACACACACATCAACATGACTGTCAAAGTTTTCTTGACCGGGGCTACCGGCTACATTGGAGGGGATGCTCTCTTTCAGCTTCGAGACAATTCTGAACTTGAATTTGCGCTTCTTATCCGCTCCGACGAGAAGGCAAAGAAGGTCCGTGACAAATATCCGAGAGCTCGAATCGTCATTGGTGGGCTGGGTGACTCGGAAATTCTGAAACGCGAAGCCGCTGAGGCCGATGTCGTGCTTCGTGAGTATCGGTCATGGCTCTGCTGTTCGGATGACTGCTGAAAAAGTACAGACACTGCCGACGCATCGGATAACGAAGGCGCTGCTAAGGCGATTGCCCAAGGCCTCATCGAAGGTCACACCAAAGAGCGACCGGGCTATTGGCTGCACACTGGCGGAACCGGCATCTTGACGTATTTTGACTCCGAAGTCAAGCAGTCATTTGGTAATCACGACGACAAAGTTTTCAACGACTACGAGGGCGTGGAGGAATTAACCAGCCTACCGGCGGCTGCATTCCATCGCAACATTGACGAGATTGTGCTCAAAACTGGCCTGGAACATGCAGACGCTGTCAAGACAGCCATTGTGTGCCCTCCCACAATATATGGTGAAGGCCGCGGGCCGCTCTCAGGCCGTGGGCGGCAGGTATATGAACTTACGTCTTTCATACTCAAGGAAAGATACAGTCCACGGATTGGAAAAGGTCTGTCGCGATGGAACAACGTCCACATCCGAGACCTGAGCCGCGTATTCGAACTTCTTGTCCGAGCTGCATCGGATCCATCCCGCAAAAATGACAAAAAGATCTGGGGTGCGCAGGGATACTTCTTTACAGAGAATGGTGAGCACGTCTGGGGCGACCTGTCAGCTGCTATCGGCAAGGAGGCGCACAAACTGCAGTATCTCAAGGAGGAGCCGGAGATTCGTGAATGGTCTTACGATGAAGCTGTCAAGTCTCCTGCTGGATTTGAAGCGGCGAGTTGGGGCATGAACTCGCGTGGTGAAGCTGTCAGAGCGCGCAAAGTTCTTCACTGGCAGCCGCAGGAGCGCAGTTTGTATGATGAGATACCCACCATCATCAAAAGTGAAGCGGCTAGGCTAGGACTGTGAGGAATCAAATCGACTACGGGTCGGTGTGGAGGCCTGGACAATGTGTCCCTCATCGTGGTTATGTTCCGTCGTGTTCATAATCCGACGCTGCATCTTAGCAGATCCCGTAATCGCTGCAGACATGGGGCGATACTGAATAGATCGGGCGTTAGACGCCCGGTCGTCCAATGCAAGAAATATGTGGAAGTTTTCATGGATACATTTTTC
This sequence comes from Stachybotrys chartarum, assembly GCA_001021365.1. Taxonomy (NCBI): domain Eukaryota; kingdom Fungi; phylum Ascomycota; class Sordariomycetes; order Hypocreales; family Stachybotryaceae; genus Stachybotrys; species Stachybotrys chartarum. Next base: position 60,467 of record LDEE01000014.1, read on the forward strand.
GGTAATTGCCAAGGAAGATTGACATCATCAATGGCTCAAAAGGAGGCTGGATACTGCTTCAATGCTTCCCCCTTTTTATTCACTGATATCTTTCCCAATGTATGCGATCGCTTGAGCCACCACGACAACCTCCTGCAGGTAGCAAGAGTTGGATTGCCTCGAGTATCTACCCCTGCAATTACACTATCCGATTAAGGCGAGATAAAACTTCAGATAGAACAATACTCACGAATTGTCCTGAAGACATGCTTTTGAGGATGTCTTATCAAAAGAAGGATTTGCAAGAAGTTGGGCTACAGAAAAAGAGGAGGATGAGGGAGGGAAAATCAGATTAGCCCACATGTTATTGATACGGTTCATCAAAAGAGCATAACAGAGAGCAGCCGGTCAGATCAACATGAATCCTGCGATTTCAATTCATCTAGCCAGCTTGGATTTGACCAGCATTTCAGACCAACTACTAAAGCTCTTCACTGAGTATACCTGTCTTCACACTGGATGCTCTAAAATTCCGCATGTTCAGAAAGCGCCTCAGCTTGAGCAGGCAGAACTCGCTACCATCCACTCCGCCTCAACTTTGGTAAGTGGCACCACTCTGGAAAGGAACGCACGCGGCCTGGCAGTGGATGCATACATTCGTATCCATCACTGTCTGTTTTTGTAGATAATCGGGCATTGCTAAGGCTTCGCAATGAACACTCCCCTGGCCCGATGTAAAAAGATTTCTCTCTTTAAAGTTGGGTCCATAAAGCTTTGCCATTTGGGCATCGCAAGCGTAGTTTTCGTAGGCAAGCCGGCGGGGCAGTAAGTGAAAAGCGTCATTTGGAGCCGGCGCGTATCCTAGGGCGTCATGCACTGGTGTCTTCCCGGCGCAAGGGCAGACATGATAGGCCCAATGAAACAAACACATGTTTCTTTCAGGTGAGTATTGCACCTATACGTGGAAGAACTCGATGGCTTGCGCCACGTTTCGAAGAGCATATAAGCTTGAATATCGGAGGTGGGTGGCTTTGATGTACGATGTTGAAAGCGTGTAGCAATAGGGAAGCATGCAAAGTTAGCTAGGGAAAGCAGTCTATATATCTAATCAAAGAGATGCGCCTTCGTCACAGATGCCCGTGGGATTATGAGAGTGAATGGTTGTTGACTATTGAATAGATTCGATTCACTGTTCATGCCTTTCGGTTCAGAGTCCTACATCCCCCTGCGCGCGAACACACAACCTCAACTTCAAGATCCTCTAGTTCACCAAAGAACGTTAAGCATAAAACACCAGAAAGAAATGGTTACAATAAGCAGCCAGTTAGAGCCTTCGACATTGGAGACCAACTGCAATGAAATATCGTCATTACTATCTATTGTTCAAGCCGCAGTCTGAGATCCCATTCGGGCATTTTGTTGCATCAGACTGCAGTTCTCTCAGCTAAACTTGCTCACCGTGGTTGTTCTTCGAGTATTACCAGCCACTCACCGTGCCAGCTTGGGCTGGTCATCAAGTAGTGCATGATGCTTATGACTGAACCGCGTGCCTTAACTTTACTTGTCAATTCATGACCCCGAGAACCAAGTCGTCTGATGGTATGCACTGATCAGCGCATGGGGAATCAAAATTGGCAAGCCCCCAAGCTGAATACCAGTGTCACAACAAGTCTCGGTCCTACAACTTGCCGGTTTCATGCTTGCCCGGGTAGCAAAGTTTCTCATATGCCCATGGTCGTTTTTCATGATGATCTTTTCCCTCTGGGCTCAATTTTGCCACGACCGAATATTAAGTAAGTTCCTGAGAGCTATGACAGTCCATTCTTTTGGTGCATTAGACCTTTGGCCGATGAAGCGCACATTGCTTTCAAAGTATCCACCATGGCTGAGACAAGAGTATTACATTGCGTCATGAAAGATCATCATGGTCCTCCTATCCGTGACTCATCCGTTGGCGGTCAATGAAGAACATAATGAGGTAAATCCTTGCAAATGTACTGCTCTTTTCAGTGAAATATGCAGATACTCGTGAAAGCTTATGCATAGGTCCGCTGCTAAGAGATAGCGTTTGAGATGCCGCATGTGCATGGCTGTGATTTGTGAGCTGCCTTTTATCTTGCATGTGTGGCCTGTACCCATTCCGCCTTTCGCTCGGGTGTTGTTGGTGATTTACTCAGATCCTGCAAGGGGGCACGTCGGGCATTCTGTTACTCCCGAGGCGACGTAACATTGATACGTCGCCGGCAGATGCCTATCTCGAAACAACCATGGCCAGCATGGCATGATTATCATCCGCACGGGCGCGTCAGGCCCGCAAATGCTGCAGTATATGGCCTGCAAATGATGACTCAGCCTCCGTCTCTACATCATGACTCGCTGTAGCGAGATGTGCTGCATGTGATGCCTGCGATGCCTGTCTGGCGATGGATGTGATCCGCATGTTCCGTCTCGGCTACACCCACGGCTATGACGCGTTCCTAGCCGCTATTTGCCTGTGATGTAACCGCACATTCTGTCGAAGGTCGTCGGTCACACCCGTGCCGTGAGTCGGTTTTATCTCATCCTCCACCCTCAGCTACCCCGAGTATTGTCAGGGCTGCAACTTTCCGTGACTCGTATGTCACGACGACTAGGAAGCGGTGCTGGGAGCGAAGCTCTCATCGAGCTGATGCCACCGGTTTTTTTTACCCTTTGAAATTGTTAAGGAGTACATCCGGCTCCGAAAAGCGCCGCACAGCAACGTGCGTGAACAAGTTCGAACACCGTTCGACGTGAATTACCTCGAGACACGGCGGGTTTAGTAACCCATATAGATTTCTGCGCTGATCCTGCAGCTCGGAGGCTGGGTGTATTAATTGCCGGCGCCATCTTTCCCAGTACATAAACACTCCAACTTCCCAGAACAAACCCAAATGTCATCACAAGAGCCGCTTGTCAGAATTGTAACGTTTTTGTTGTGTCATCTATTCTATCCACGTCATAGTCCCTCAGTCTACGATGGATAATTCTTTGAAAGATGGAATCGGATACATCCAAGAGAATCCAGAGGTTTTGGCGTACTTGGGAGCTGTCGGCCTCACATCTGTTGTTGTTTACCAGATTGGCGTAGCGACATGGAGATCTATCCCTTGGAAAGATTATCCCTTGTACGCGCCCTCAGGGTGGGATCTGTTTCGCTACCGAGCTGGTTTCAAATTCGCAATTTCCGGCCGAACGATCATGGACACAGCCTATAATAAGGCATGTCCTCAAACAATAAACCTCTAGGCCTGAACTAACTGGTACAGTTCCAAGGCAAAATCTTTCAGGTCTTTGGGCCCCGAGGATCGATCATTTTCCTTCCTCCAAGGTATATCGAGGAGTTGAAGAGTCACCCCGATGTTGAGCTGGCAACCTCAAAAGAAGTAAGGCGGTGCGCAGCATGTGATTGGAAGTAAGCTAACACGGTCCAGTTTTTTCACTATGATTACCATGCTTTCAAAGCTATGGCAGAATCTGACCACACCCACATGTTGGTCAACACTGTAACGAAGAAGCTTACCCCGGCTCTGGGGTTGATCACAGAACCTGTAGGCTTACCTTGGCCTCCCTTGTGTACATGTCTGCCAAGTCTGATATTATTAGGTGAACGACGAAAATCACCACGCCATTCCATCGCGATTCCCACCAACAGAGGAGTGGACTCGCATCAAGTTCGTTCCCAAGAGCGTAGATCTCATATCTCAAGTCTCGTCTCGTATTTTCATCGGTGCTCCCCTTTGTCGAGACAGGGAATGGATCGACGTTGCGAAGATGTTCACCATCGACCTGGTGACAGTATCGTTTATGATGAACCTATGCCCTTCTCCTCTTCGTCCTCTGTATCACATGTTCGCTCCCCAGGTGAAGAATCTGCAGAAGACAATTGAGAGAGGTAGGAAACTTATTCAGCCAGAGGTAGATCGCAGACGTGCCGCAATGATGGCTGCCCGAAGCAGAGGCGAGAAGCCACAGAAGCATCTTGATTCTATTGACTGGATGCTGGAACTTGCCGAGGCTCAAGGTCTCAAAGATTTTGACATGGTCCATGGCCAGCTTGCCATGACGTTCATGGCCATCCATACCACATCTACAACCTTGACCATTCTGCTTTACGATCTCATCAACAATCCTCACCTTATCGAGGAAGTGCGGAAGGAAATTATTCAGGCGTATACGGAAGATCGAGGCTGGAAGAAGACGACGCTATATAAACTGAAGCTTCTGGACAGCATCATGAAAGAAAGCCATCGGACTAATACTGGTCCTCCTTTCACCATGGCTCGTTACGTTAACAAGAACGTCACCCTTTCTGATGGTCAAGTTCTACCCGAGGGAGCGACCGTGGCTTTCACCAACATGCACATGAACGAGGACTCCACGTGGCCGAACGCTGCCAAATTTGACGGCTACCGCTTCCTAAACCTCCGCAACCAGCCAGGCAGCGAGAACCGTTGGCAATTTGTCACCACGACACCACAGGAGCCGACATTCGGTCATGGCCACCACGCCTGTCCCGGGCGCTTCTTCGCTAGCAACGAAGTCAAGCTGGTCATGGTGCACCTCATTATGAAGTATGATTGGAAGTTTATTGACGGCAAGAAACCAGCCTTTTTGTTCCCTGAAGCGGCGATTAGACCTCTGGACGAAGAGGCTGAGATCATGTACAAGTCGAGGAGATCAGAGATCGACTTTACGTAGGAGATGCTTTTGGATGTGAAGAAACATTCGCAGGTTGGGGCCAAGGCTGGGCGGGATATAGACCAAGCTGCTGCCATCATGAACTTCTACGGATAGGATGCACATGATCTTTTTTCTCAATTTTTGTAAATGTTCTACTCACAATACATTTGTTTGATTTTCGTGAATGTCGACATCATTTTTGCACAAACTCTCCTGTGCCCCACGGATTTACGACGTAGTACCACGGCTGGAAGGCACATACAGGAATATTGGGAATTACATCATAAGCAGCGGCTCCGCAAGTGCGCCGGGGCTAGACTGGCGGACTCTAGCATGAAGACCAGTCGTGATTGGCAATGTCCGGACGGCATGAATCTTGTCGGATGCAAGACAGGGAGACGGAGAGAAATTAACGGCACGGGTGGAGATAAAGAGCGGGCAAACTGTGATTGATCAGCCTCGCCAAGGGAAGACGCGGTCATCACCAGATTATGTAGGCTTTGAATGGTGAAGGTAGAAGAGGAACAGGTGCTGACTGGCTACAGCCAGCACACTTTGCATTTATCATCAAGCGTAATTCAAAACTGACTCCTCAAGGTAGCCCGTGTTGGCCACCACCATCTCAACCCAAGGCAACCTGGACGAACTATTCCTGAACAAGACCTGCCTGCATAGAGCCCCTGTTCAGGGGCTGTAGTGGAGTGAGCAACTTTAATCGGGGCACGCCACACCACCCTTGCCTCCTGCATCAAGCACATTTGAAGGCCCCAAACTCGCGCTCAATTGTACGCCAAGTGACGTCCCGCAGATTGGCCGAAACCCAGTAGTTGCCAGCCTCGTCCTTACCATACACCATGAAAGTGTTGGGGAGGTTGTCGCTCTCGCTGATCGCAATAGACCAAAAGAAGCTGGGCTTGCCTAAACTTTTGACCTCTCCTGACGCCTCTTTCAGGTCCACAGCGGCAGACCCAAAGTCGGCAACGTCAAAGAACCTGGCCTTTGTCCAGTTGGTGCAGACGACGAGTCGTGAGTCCCAGAAAGAAAATATGGGCGTGATCCCGAGCGAAGCCACCCATTCGCGTGCAATGCGCACCAGTCGGCGGACTTGCGTCTCGGTCGTCTGTGCGACAATTTGCTCGCGTACACGAAGGGCAACCTCTCCCAGCGAGATTGATTTCGACTCTTTATGCGAAAGCAGCACGACGCAAGGGAGTACAGTGTTCTGCATGTACGCGGCAGTTCTCTTGAAGGTATTGCCCAGACGCCATCGGACGCTGAATATGGTATAGATAGCTGTGGTACCTGTTGCTGGACTCGACTTTTCGATAACGCGTGATGCCCATGCCGTCAGAAGATCGCCGTCGCTGATGAAGGGCACGGATTTGCGACCCTTGCTAAGCTCTTCCTCGGCTACTTTACGGAGAGAGGCAAGGTACGTTGCAGAGAGGTAGATCTGGCCCGGCCGCACGAAGCCGGCAGTCAACTTATCCCATATTATGCGGCCGAAAAAGAGAAGCAGCCTGAGCCCACGCATCTGGTAGTTTTCCTGCACGAACTTTCCTTGAGCCAACTCGTCAGAGGGTGTACCCACAGACCCAAAGGGGTCGTCCTTGGCTCCAGCAAGGGGCTTGACGAGGTCGGCTCGCTGCGAAACTATGGCAGACCAGGCTTCGAGGAGGTCCGATGTAGCCATGGCATCCGCTAGGCAATGGGGTATGGTGATGCCGACCAAAGTAGCATCCTTGAAATTGGTAACGTAGAGACCGAGAACCGGCTCGTCCGTGGCAAGATAGTGTCGAATGCTGCGAGGATGAGAAGGTGCGAGACTCAAAGTAGAGAACTGATCGGATCCATTATGAACCGAAGGAGCAGTGCCTGTGCCCTTGGGCAGTCGACCAGCGACCGGGTGCGCGTCAATATTGAGGGGGATTTGGCTGTTTTCGAAGCGGACGGCGGGATGGGCAGAGGTAAAGGTCTTAGGAACGTGAATTTCGGCTTTCTTAGCGTTCTGTAACTAAGGTGTCAGTGCATCGCGGCATAAACACGGCATGGAGTTCCCTACGTTGATACGGAGACGGCCTCCGAGCTTTCGCCAGCCTTCCTTCTCGACAAGTTGGACAAGGGACGCATGAAGTTTGTTGGCGTCTAACACTTGGTCGTAGCGAAACGTGTAGTTCATGATGAAAGAGCGTGCGTCAACCCATTGGTCCAACAGATGGAGAGGATAGACATCATAGGAGAAGTTGTCGTGGTCATCCTTCGGCTCAGACGAAAAGAGGGATAGCATTCTTGAGAACATGACGTCTGATTTCCCTCTGGAGAAGAGGTTCGTTCAAATGGAAGTAGGTCTACTGCCTGAGTTCCGGGAGATCAGCTACTTGAACCACAAACACATCATCTACGGCTGAGCTATATAGGAGGCGTTTTGAATTGCGGTCAGAAATTTTTCACCTCTTCCATCATTGAAACATCACCATTTGACACCGAGTAGAAGCATCACCGTACTTACTGAACTCTCGCCGTACTTGCCGACCTCTCCCCCTTGCGCCTTTGAAAAACATGTCGTCTTGGCTTGTCTCAGGCCACGATAAAGGGGTCAGTTCCCGTAGAGATACTTGATTCGGATGCAGCCGACGGGGCCCGAGTATAGTGGTCAGCTGCTGCCAAAAACCGTGCATCCTATGCACTCCACGAAAACATGCTTAGTAGGCTACCAATGAATCTGTTTCGCGCAATGCAGCCTATTCGGTCAAACGGCTTGCATCGCCAAGATGACGCTGGGGTGGTTTATTGACAGCCTGCAGGAGCCAGGAGGACAGGACGCACATAAGCACCGAAAAGAGCAATGACTTATCAGCAGTGGAGGGGTCTGGACCATAGGAGGGGCTGGAGAAGTGGAGGTTCCCTGTGCTTCGCCCGCCAAGTCGTGCTCATTGGCCGAATCCGCATGCAAAACCTGGTCGTTGAGCAAGCTGGTAATTCCGAGTGGTCGGCACCCGTCCCGATAACACCATTAACCTTATTGAGCAACACGGGTCCCTGGTGGGTGAGATCAGCGCTATTTGTCTCTGCCACGAGACCGCTTCCCCGCTGACGGCACCCAACCACAATTTCAAGTCGTCCTTTACTGCATCTCACTCGTTTGCTCCTTTTGTCAAGCTCCAGAATACTTTCCGTGCCTTCGGGCGGGTGTCTAATATGGCTAGGGTCCATCTTCCCTCGGCGCTGCTCAGTATGTTGACGAGCTGCGATCCTGGCGCAATGACAGTCAGCTTCGAATGTCAGCTTCATAGTGTAACAAACAGTCAAGTGTCATAATAAGCCGGTTTATTGGAGCAGTTCTGTGGCAAAGCACCAGCCTACATGCCAAGCTCCGAATTGACCAATCGATTGCCTGCGCGGCCTGCCTGAGCCATGTTTGCCTCCCTCGAGTGAGACCAGAGCCCGCCAAGAGCGGATGGCTACGAAAATATGTTACTAGCTTAGCCTTGAGACGACAATCCCGACGGGCTAGCTCTTAGCCAAGAAAACGCCACTGGAAGGGAATCTGCCTGCACCGAGTATTTGGTTTTCCAGAGATATGGTATGTCGTCCATCCCCGCTAGGTCCAACTGACGGCACCAGGAAAACTGACCCACAAGCTCTTGGCTCCTAATCATAGTTTGAAGACGTAAAAGAAAACAACGCTACCATAATAACTGTGGTGGTACTTCTTGAAATTATGAGTAATTCGCACATACGGCTCGTTAATCTTTCAAAATCACAATCTCAGGGGCGGGAAATTACTGAGCCAATCCATATGGCCTTGTAAGACAAAAGCATGTGAAACGTTTCACCCGTCACGACTTAGGAACACGGCAGATTCTTTTGTCCCGGGCAAGGTCCGACACACCGTGAAAGTTGTTCCAGAAACAACCAAACAAATATACAAGGGGAGATCAAGTCACGACGTGTTCGTGCGGGCGACTTTGTCAGGGCTGGTGAAGACTTGCCTAAGGACGAGCGGGCATTCAACGCCATGAATTCATATCTGGCGGATTTCGGGGAAAGGTGCTCACTGGGCATGCCCACATTCGCTCCCTGCTTGCCCACCTGAACAGGCAAAGAATGGTGCACTTGGGTATCCTCAATTTCAGCATGCGTGATTGGGGTGGGTGGCCACGTATGTTGAGAAAGGTACAGATCAGTTCAGCAGCTACTACATGGTGATGCGCATGTGATGAGAGATTTTACCTCCCAGCCCCGCGAAGATACGTGCAGTTCATTCACGTGAAACGACCGGTCTCCATAAATCTGACTACATGCAGCACTCGAGTTGAAGCTACTTAAACGAGTATGATGATTTAGCTGCTCTGCAACTATTCGTCAGAATGTAAGCACTTCATGATGTCGCAGGCTCGTATTGGTTGCGCGTGAATTCCTCTCGACAGGCATTCATTCTCAGAACAGGCTGTCTTTGACCCAAAATGAAGCTGTGATATTTCCCTTTCTGTCAGCCTTTTGTCAGCATTTCACAATCGCCCATAATCCCTCGATGATACGATTGACCACACTGTTGAGAGAATGCTGGATTATTTGATCTTGATGGTGGGGATTTTGAACGATGCAATGGGGTTCTAAAAGACTGGATAAGGGTACTGAGTTTGGCCTGAGATTCTCGAACCAGAGACATTTAATTTATTCTGTAAATGTATCTTTGTGGTGCAGCACAACATCGTTACCATAAATTATGTGTACGATGTACGCTATAATTCAAAGGACGCAAACCAACTTCAAAGCATCTGCAACTTCCTTGGGAGAACCATGCTCAAACTGCCAAAGTCTCTGGATGATTTCCCGCGCCGGGTTGATCTCGCTCACAAGAGGATATTCCCCATCCATAAGCTTTTGCTGAAGTTCTTCTATCTCGATCAAACCATAAGGCACAGCCCATTCGGTAATCTCGCAAATGGCAGTACCAAGCGCAAACAGCTCCATGGCAAGAGTGCCTTTAGCAGGGGCCTTCTCATCTGGCCCTGGCACCCAATAACGGGGCTCGTAAGAGAAAAGAAGTTCGGGTATTTCCCTGGTAAACTCGACCCTGCGAAGTCGCACAGTTTGATGTGAAGATCATCGAAGACAAGGATATTCCGAGCGGAGACATCCCCCCAGATGATGCCTCGGTCATGGATATACTGCATTGTTTCTGCGAGATCGATTGCCATCTGTATGCGACGATTCATGGCCGGGGGCACGTTTATTGAATGTAATCCCTCAAGTTGCCATGTGGAGCTCTCTCAAGACGTAAAGCCCAAGCCTCCTCCCCATCTGGCATCCATTCAAGACCCAAACATGCAACAATGCAAGGGTGTGAACCGAGAGCTTCATAAAGAGCAGCCTCACGCTTGAACCGGTTGCTTGTGTCTTCAGCAAATGCTGCGTGGTCGTACATTTCGCCATCAAGCCAAAAGCCCACGGCTTTGAGAACGGACTTGAGATTGCCCTTTTCTGTGTACACGATGCTGAGAGCTGTTCGCCCGATGGGCTCCAGTCTGGCCCTGATGGCTACAGCAGCTTCGTTGTCAGAGAGCCGCATATTGGAAACGGGCGAATGGGCGAAGTAGTTTGGGGCTGAAAAAGCTATAAAGCAATGTGGAGGACGATGTGAGATTGAGGATAAGATTATACACCGACTAGCAGTATGGCCCCCATATTAACCTCGGGTAGATTTGTAAAGAGAGATAGGATTATTAACATAGAATTTTTCCAAGCATCTGCGCTTAGGTTGATTGAGGGGCTGCATCACTAGGTTTTAATATCATTCACGTGCACGCACGACCTTGACCAACCCCCAGCCTGACAGGGGTGGAAGAAGTCGTCCAGCCTGTTACGCCATGGCAGCTGGCGAATTGCTTGTAGCGGTTTCTAGGTGGTTCCACCCAGCCTCGGCGGCAGTCCAACATGAATGCGATGATCTCAGAATACAGAGAACTAACTGCGTTTCAAGTTCAGAGATGATAGAACCCGTACCAAACTGTGTTATGTGGGGCACGAACCTGCACTACATCAAATCCAACACTCAAGGAGGGCGCCCACCGGCAGTCACTTTGTGAGCCTAGGAAGGCCTTGTTCTTACCGCAAACTCAGAGAGCCGAGCCAGCTAATATACCTCCAGTCCAATTCACGACCTATCACTATCATTCACTTAGCTTCACACCTTGACTGTTCCAGGAGGAAGGCTCCTGGAACAATGGCGGTAGAGAGGGACTAGGAGAATAGCTCCCAAAGAAGGGCAGGGGGAAAGGAGTCAAGCTTAGGCAAGCATGCGCTGTTGAAGATTGTCATTTACAAACTAGTAGCTCACATTCTTTTCCTTGATGCAAGTCACTCCACAAGCCTTACCGTTGTACCTCACATAGTACCATTGTCGACGTGATGACATTGTTCGAATCGGTGTTGTGGTATATGACTGACTTCGGTGGGCGTTCTACACGTTCCAGGAAGAGACACCGACTATGGGTGTACGACAAGCTTGGGACCCAGGAAAGTAGGAAATGGTTAGCAAGAGCTTTGAGACATAATGAGAAAACCGCATTGGTTGTTCAAAGGGCTTCGTAAGCAAAATACTGAGAGTAGAGCCTCGTTGCGTTTTATGGTGTCTGTTGGGTGGAAAGTGATGATCTATCGGGAAGCTATCTACAGCTAGCTTTGCGAGGTGGGCTTTGTGTGTGTTTGTGTGTGATCTCACAGGGCGTAGACCCGCACACACACAGGGGCCGCAACAGTGTCGAATGATGTGCGTTAGTGCGATAGGAAATCTGTGTGATATCGGCTCGTTAGACTTTTCCCTTGAAATTTGGAGTTTTCTCAAGGAGGACAGATAGGTTCCCGTCCTTTGGTGCCCTTCTCATCTGCGTCAAGGCGGGCTTGAGCCTCTTGGTGTTTGTACGATGTCCTCGCGTGGCGGTCTTTCCGTAACGGCTCATATTTAACGTCGACTATCCCTTGGCCCCTTACAGCTCTTGTCTAGTTATTAGAATGTCCACGCAGATGATAATTGGTGGGTCTGCAAGATTCTAGCCTAGGGGCAAGATCAAATCCTGTCACTTCAACGTTAGTAAAGGGCGTAGCATTTTTCAGTCATGCAGCACTTGGGCTTGATTGGCTATCCATTTATGATGGTTCAATTTTGTTATTGGAACCCATTTATTTCTGTATGATATTCGCTAGTAGAATGAGAAGGCCAACCCGGAAACCGTTCCAGGATGGCCCCAAATTGTTCTTATCGTGTTCATAGCTGAGTTTTGAATTGATTGACATCATTACTGGTAGCAAAGCCCAGATCTAGGTCTTTCTTTGGCGCGCAAGCTTGTCTTTGTCCTTTGTGTAAAGGCAAGAAAAACACGCCACTCTACAACATTTTCGTAAGCTCTCAGCCAGCTATCCAGTGTTACATGCTATTATTCATTGCCATACGTATTTTGGACTACGTATTGCTTTGCTCTAGGGCAGGATCGACAATCCCTAAGCTCTATTCTAATGAATAGTCCTTGCCGGTGAAGTCAAGTCAGCTGATGCATCAAGACGCTAACAGTTTTGCTGTTTAGCTGCAAGCAGTGCAGTTGGAATAGCAGCAATTGAAGCAAGAGTTCGTGCTGGCATTGACGGATTGACGACAAGCCGACTGGCAGGCAGCATTGGGACAGCCTCGGCAAATGACATCAGGGTTCCAGGTTCCGCGGCACGTGTTTTGGCATGCAATAAGAGCATTAGGGTCGCTGCATCTTTCTGTCATGAATGATTAGCCAGAATTTTTCTTTCCGGCGTCCCGTGTTGGTGGGTTACGAGACATCACCTACTTTGAAGCATGTTGAGACTGCCTGCTGCGATTGGGCTAGAAGCACTGATGCCGATCAGGCCGAACAGCAAGAGAAGTGTTGTGAGCTGCATCGTGATCTCAATCTGCAGTTTTACAAATAGTAGTAAAATGTGAAATGAAAATACAAGAAGTCGCTTGGCATGTTTTCAAAAGATTTTGAAGGATATGGCTTGACTTTAAAGATATCTTGTTGTTTCTTCCATCAAAATTCGATGAGTTTTATCGGGCAATCCGTGTAATGATTCAACATCTAGTCTCTTTGAGGCTACGGAGATGTATGGACCGCAGCCACATGCTTTCAGCTGAACTTCTAGCGCAAGGAAGCAGTCACCTGACTGCAGACAAGTTGACAAGCTAGGAAAAGTTGAGTTAGTCTTCGCTGTACGCTGGTGTATTTATGCCAAACATCGAGCGGTTTTCTTGTCCAGCTACGTTGTGATTGGGCAAGCTACACTTGGTGAGGTCATGTACATGCAGCACGGAAAGATCTGTTTATCTCATGGCGATTGGGAGCTTGTCCAGCGATCAAATCCTACCATTCAAACATGCTATAACACCCATGATAAAAGACTGGAGGATATTGCTGGGGAATAGTGCTGGACCACTATCCTGTCATTACCGGCTTCAGAGGAGACTAAGGATATAGTCTTCGTTAGTATTATTCATTACAGAATCTTCCTTTGAGGCATAAGAGAATGATCATCCCTGCGAAGAATACTGTCACTGGGATAACTTACTTCGAATACTTTGTTATTAAAAGAGAAAGTAGTGGATGATAATACTATAATTTGGCGGAAAATTTCATGACTCCATGTGGCAGGAAGTGCATGGGGGCAGTCAGCGAGACAAGTAGTTAAGACCGAGGATCTGGCAACTAAACTTCTGAGCCGCATCGGTTAATTAGCTATGCACTTCTCTGGCACGGCGCATTTCTTCCACCAATCTTCGGCCTTCATTTCCCCAGCATAAGTGCTCGAGTACCAGAAACCCTCATCCCGAAAAGCAGCAGCCACCACGGTGACTACGTTTTCTGAACCGCGGCGCGAGGTAACAGCCGTTCGTCCGACTCATCTAGGCCCAATGGAATTGAGGGGCCAGTGGGAGGAAATATTTGGTTCAGTAAGCGGTGGCCACGGGGCGAGGGCGCCGCTTGCCGAATTGGACAATATGCGGAAGATGCAGCCCTGGGCAGAACTGCAATAGTGACAGAAGGCTGCGTGTCCGAACGTTGGTACCGACGTTGCGGACAGCTCGTCGTATTTAGGCTAAGAGTGGCACATGATGCGTCAAGATCTACCCGTGTCGCAAGGAGCATTCCTTTTTCTGCTGGTTAGGCTCAAGACCGTGAAGTGTTAAAACTGCCGATCATAATCCCACCGGCCTTCAATTCTTGGCAACCATGTTAACGCAAGTCCGGTACGGCTGTTGAAGCCCTCGACATTTTCTTCGCATTGAGGAGGTATAAGAAGGGAATGGTCGGTTGTTCACAGCAATGGGGAGCAGTCTGGTTGTTGCATCTTGATTACGGGTGTTTGATCGAAAGGAGCACCAAGATGAAGACATCTATCGCCGCAGCGCTCTCCCTCTTCGCGGGCTTGGCCCTTGCTCAGTCTGGTCCCTATGGTCAATGCGGAGGCAGAAACTGGTCTGGCGCGACCACCTGCGTGTCGGGCTACGTCTGCAATGTCATCAACGAGTGGTACCACCAATGTCTTCCCGGCACTGCGCCGCCGCCACCGACTACCATTGCGACCACTGTGGTGACTACGACTAGAACCACCACTTCGTCGTCATCTTCTGCTGGTGCTCCCCCTCCGACTACCACCACCTCGCCGCCGGCGACAGGGTCTTGCCCTGCCCTGCCCAGTGGTCTCGGGTCGTCGAACGCGAATCTGCCGAACCCCTTCGTCTTCCACAACGGAAACCCTGTCGCGTCGAGAGCGGACTGGACGTGCCGTCAACGCGAGATGTCACACCAGCTGCAGACGTATGAGCTGGGCACAATGCCACCCAGGCCTTCGTCCGTCACCGGATCGTGGAGCGGTAACCGTCTGACTATCAGCGTCAGCGAGGGCGGTCGGTCTGTCAGCTTCTCCGTCACCATAAACAAGCCAAGCGGCAGCAACATCCCGGCCATTATTGCGTACGGTTTTGCGAGCATCCCGATCCCTTCCAATGTAGCCACCATTGTCTTTGACAACGGCGTAATTGCCCAACAAGAAGGGCAGGGTTCGCGAGGACGTGGCATCTTCTACGATCTATATGGTTCGGGTCACAGTGCTGGTGCTTTGACTGCCTGGGCCTGGGGTGTCGCGCGGATCATTGACGCCTTGGAGAGCACACCTGCTGTGGGCATTGACGCTACCCGGGTTGGGGTTACCGGCTGTTCTCGTAACGGCAAGGGAGCCATGGTCGCTGGCGCTTTGGAGCCTCGTATCCGCCTGACTCTGCCTCAAGAGTCGGGAGCCGGCGGCTCCGCTTGCTGGCGCATCGCCAACTGGCAACAACAGCAAGGCAACAACGTCCAGACCGCCCCCCAGATTGTGCAGGAAAATGTCTGGTTCAGCCCGGCCTTCAACTCGCACGTCAGCAGCGTCAACAATCTTCCTTTCGACCATCACATGGTTGCTGGTCTTGTGGCCCCTCGACCCATCTACATCATGGAGAATTCAGGCATGGAGTGGCTTGGCTGGACGGCCACCTACGGATGCATGGGAGCTGCGCGAAAGCAATGGGAAGCACTCGGGGCTCTGGACAGCTTCGGTTACAGTCAAGTCGGCGGCAACCAGCACTGCTCGTTCCCAAGTGCGCAACAGGGTACCGAGCTGACTGCCTTTATCAACAAGTTTTTGCTGAACGGCTCGGGAACTACCAACATCTACCGAACGGACAGAAACCATGGCAGCTTCAATCTGAACACCTGGGCGGGCTGGACTGTGCCTAACCTTGCTTAAACCCTGGGACTGGGGACCGGGACCCTCGCCGTGTCGTGGCTGTTTGTTGATCGAGCCTTGAGTGTACCACACAAATGAGACTGCAAGAGTAGGGATCGCATGGCCTATGAATAACCAGATATTACATAGATCACATGTGTATATTCTTGAAGTAATTTCTTGATGTCCTTTTCGTGCCATGTCGGGTTTGCCAAAAGCGTCGCTGCGTGTCTCGGTCTCCTTGCATTTCGCTTTATAGCCTAGCCTAGCAATTTCGCATACTACAACGCCGGGGAGTATATCGTTCGACTTGCATAGGGAAGTTATCATTTAGAACGTCTGACCAGGCATGGCTTACCTTTCGCATGCCCGATGAGAGACTGAGGACTTCCATCGCTCGTCGCATGTTTGCACTGATGAATTTCTTATTAGGTACAAAACCTTGACTTTTACTAGTTTACACCTGTAATCTCACGAGAATGCTTGGGGGCTGGAGACATCATCGATGTTCTGCTTCTGTGTAACTTTGCAATATGGACTCCCGGCTGAAACCGCCAGTGGAATGGGATTGGGGTTTATATGGTCTTGTAATATTTACATGAACTGTCTCTCTGGTTTGATGAGCGACTGGATCAGCAGAAGTCTATCCAATATATTGCATCCTCATACGCAATCTTAGGTTTGAGTTCCATGGGCTGTTTAAGCAGACGATAGAACCGTGACCCTGGAACTGCCTTGGCTGTTGTATGCCTCGGTAGCGACGATCTGGTAATCGTGCGTGCCAAGGCTCATTCCATTGCTTGCCCAAGCCTTGAAGATGGTGTCCATGTTGACGGTGCCGCTGGTACGCTTCTGCTGGCGGATGGCCCAAAACTGCTTGAAGGTTTGGGTACCGTCAATGGAGGGCGCGTTTGTCCGGGTGGCTTCGTACAGGTCGTAGACGCCGCCGTCAACTGTGACTGAACCGCGCGACTGGCCGGCAGAGCCCTGTTTGAATGGATTTAGGACAAATGCTAAGAGCTTGACGCGTGAGATGACTTACGGGGTTGTAGTCGCCGTGGTTCTCGACGACGTAGTACTCGATCAGCGGGTTCCGAGTCCAGCCGTAGATGGTGAGGTACTGCAATCATTGTAAGCGACCGCTCTTTCGGATGTGCAAGAACACTTACGCTGTTGCCATTGTTGATAGGGTTCCAGTCGGCAGTATATTGAATGGATCTGGTTACATGTAAGTATCATGGCTGAGACTCGGACCGATCTCAACCTACCTCGAAGTTCCCGTCTGCCATCCCTTGCCGCCAACGAGGTTACCACCACTCTGCCAGTTGACGCTGTATGCGCCCCCTGCCTCGTTGGTGTACGTGACAGGCGACATGCCGTCAGACCACCAAGAGTAGAAGTAGCCGTTGTTGGTGCCCTGGCCGTTGGGCGTGATGCTCTGGCGGGTGTTGAGACGCTGGCTGAGGGTCTCGAGGCCGCCCGGGGCTACAGGGCTGGCAATGGCGCCGGCAAAGACTGCGGCGGCCGCGATGACGTTGGAGAAGAACATGGTGAGCCGGGTTGGGAATGAAGATTGCTTGGTGAATGGTGGAAGATTGACGAAGAGATGATTCTTACTTCCAGCAGGAATTGAGCGGTCCATCCATTGACTATTTAACAAGTCAAGATTCTTCCACAGGCCTTCCGAATAGCCGCCTCCCAATGCAAATCGCACCAACAATTCGGGTGATTGCAGCTTACGAGGCCCCTGGCAATATCTCTGAAACCTTTCGAATCTGTACTCCCCCCACATCCCGAGATAGACTGCCGAGCAAACATGGCCACTCAATCTGCCGTGCCGGTTGGTAGCCGTGATGTGGAGGAGCTAAGAAGCTGAAACGGCCGCGTCAATATGCGATTGGGACGGCGACCGCCTTCAATGCATACGAGAGGGCGCCTTTGAAGTCATTGCGGAGATCTGACAAACCCCACCCGGGTCGTTCAGATGAAACAAACCCATTTGGTAGCTCTTAAAAGGGCATTAAGAGCAATACGTGGGTGCTGTTAATTTGTGTGCCACGATTGCATAAAGATCTTGCCTTTTCCCAGATTGTGTGAATAGGCTAAATGAAGCCGCGGTAAGGGGGGCAACACTTTACACGTTCATGCACCCGTTCTCACTCTTTCTTCATATGTCTGCCGTTGATTGCATCGCGGCCCTGCAATTTCCAACGCGTGGCGCCGTTTGCCAGCCGTTTGCCGACGTGCTGCCCGACCCCTCCGATGACTCTGCCTACTTGCTGTCCTACTCCGTCGATGGCGTCGCCCATCTGGCCTCCGGCCGTCAGCACCATCCTATCCAGGCGCTGCTGGAGCTCGTGAGGCTCAAGCAGCTCGCCCATCCTATCGGCAAGGTCACCCGCTGTCCCGTTCAACGACTTTTGCGCTTCGCTGAGGTTTTTCTGCAGCAGCGGCATGTTTCGCGGCGGTCCATTGACGGCATTGGCGAGCGCGACGTGGCTTTCCTCGCCGTCCCTCTGCTTCGCGCCGAGAGGATACCAGCCGACGCGGCGATATTGCCTGACGCCGCCGACCACCAGCGTGTTGTGGATTTCTTCTGATGTTTGGAGGAGGTGGCGAAGGCTGCTCTTCACGTCGTACGGGTCCCAGATGAATTTGTGAAGCATGAAGAATGCCCTGAAGACCAAGACGAAGAGCAGCCCAATAGCCAGCGCCTGCGCCGTGACAAAGCTGGCACGGAGAAGGACCCTGAACGTCCACATGGCCACGATTCGCGCGGGCTTCGTCAGGCCGTACAGAAAGGCGGTGATGGGCAGAACGTAGAGGCACGTCAGGTACAGGACGCCCAGCTGGATGAGCGGCACACCAAACGCCGCGAAGACAAGATTGCCATTCTGCGCCGCGCCGATCCGGACCGCCGTCAGCACAAGCTCGATAAACGTCATGAGCCAAAACAGCATGCTGAACCTAAGCATCTGGGCGATGCTCTCCACGCCCGAGAACATGACCAAACCGCAGGAAAGGACCGTCGCGGCCGCCGAGCACATGGCGAAGAGCGACCGGTCGACAGCACAGAAGGCGTTGAAGAGGGCGTATGTCATGGATACGTCGAACCGGCGGCTCGTCCCGACGGCGGGCTGCCTCGTCATGTCGATGGCGATCTGCGCGAGCATGCCGTTGAGTGTGTAGATGAGCAGCTGGAAGCACATGCGCCAGAACTTGTAGTCCTTCTGTGCGTCGACGTATGCCGAGGGGTGCTTCCACGCCCAGCCAAACTGCGCCCACGAATGGTACCAGATGTACGCTCCCCACCAGGGGAAGTACATGCACCGCGCGATAAACAACAGTGCCGCGCAGGCGAGGTGCTGCAGCTTCATTCGCGGCAGCGGTCCGGGGTCCATGACTCGTAAAAACACCATCTTGACCTGCTGCAGCTCCATCAGCGCGCCTTCGATCCTGCTAACGTGCACACCCATCGCTCGTCTCGCCAACCGTCCAAAGACCTCCAACAGGAACACCATGTAGTGTATGAACACGGTCCTGCCGAGCGCCGGCAGCGCCCGAATCAACTCTCTAATCGGCGCTTCCCGTACCTCGTCCGGGGTGTGCTGCAGCAGGACCTGCTGCGGGTTCTGGCTCAGGATTGCCGGGTTGTCGCTTTCGTGCACTACGAGGCTGTACCGCATGTGCGCGTGTGAGAGCCGGGAGAAGAACTTCTGTATTGCCTCGTCGCCAGACTGAAGCAGGTTGTACGTATTCTGCGCAGTGTAGAACTGCTCCGGCTTGACCCCGTGCAGCCGCTTCACCTGTTCAAAATTCTCCGTCGTGACCCTCCGCAGGCCAAGCATGCCCGGGCTCGGAGTTGGCCTGATGTCCAAACTGAATGGGGTCATTCGGATGTAGAAGCCGGCCGACATCTTGGCCGGGCTCGTCAGTGTTTCGTTCAACCGAGGGTCGCGCCATTCGAAGCAGTGTAGAACAAATTTCGCCGATGTGTACTCTGGGTCGTCGCCGGGGCACACAAACGGCTCCATTAGATCTCGACCAGGTGCTAGAGAATCCCAGTACGGGTACAACCCGCCCTCTTCGAAGAACTGCGCGAGATAGACGAGCGGGTGCAGGGGCGAAAAGGATGTGCCGCCTGCCATGGCCAGGAGCGCGCTGTAGATGGGATCGACAGAAAACCGCAGCGCCACGATGCGAAGTTCGCGGGCCAGGTCGAGCAGCAACTTGGGCGACCCCGTCGGCCTAGGGATGACAGTATTCGTCTGTAAGTAGTCATCCACCCGTAGCCTCCTGATGGTAGACGTCTCCCCCAGGAGCCTCTTCCTCATTCCTTGAAGCTTGTCTCCCGCTTTCTTCTGCACCACGGCCACAGACGTGCTCGAGGGAAGGAAGCTGACCGCAAGTTCCGTAGCCTGTCTCGCATGCTCAAGTCGCGAAGACAGCGAGTCGTACTCATTCTTCTTGAGCGTGCACAGGTTTTTGGCAGGCTGCAGGAGCGCTTCCTGCGCACGCTGCAGACTCAGCACGTACTCTCGATCTGAGAACCGCCCGGGCACCGCGCTCAGCGGGCGACTGATGAAGTCCATGAGAGCTTCCACATAGAGCAGTCCGTCGTAGCCCACGTCCGTGCTCATGGCATTGAACGCATCCTGCAGCGTCTTGCGCCGCTCCCACTCCGGGTCGGTCCCAGAGTGCAGCTTCAAGTCCCGCTTCTTCTCTGCGGCTTCAACGACAGTGGCGAAGACGACTTTGGCTTTTTGTATGTGATAGGCCCAAAAATTCCATGCATATTGCACGAGTGGTGTCCGCCAGTCGCTGAATGAGTTCGCGTGTACAAAGGTCGAGAAGCGGCACACGGTCATGCAAATCAGAGACATGTCGCGATGAGCTTCCTCTATCGTAAACTTGATCTTTTCCGCGCCGTCGTCTTCTACTGAGTTATTGGTTCGAGTCAGTGCTTTGAGGTAAGAAAGGTGCTTGAATTGCAGCGTGCTGTCAGAGCACACATCGATGATGGATCCGAGGTAGTTTCGAATGTCCCCCTCTGCCACGGCAGCCCGGCTCTCGGACTTTTCCTTATCGAACAGCGCGGTGAAGTCTTCTCTCGCGGCCTTCTTCGAGTCCAAGAGTTCCTGAATGAGCCAAGCCGTCTTGATGTCGGCACACGTTACCGGCGTAGCGGAAGCTGCGACAAACTTGAGACATATCCCAATTCGCTTCAGTATTCTATCCGTGCGATCCGAAGCCAGTCTCCGGAAGGTCTTATCGTACGAGTCAAGTAAATTGAGCTGAATGTCATCCAGCTCCGGCTCCACGTCTTGAGCATCTTCGACAGTACTTAAATGCTGAAAGGCCGAGGCAATCCACTGGAAGGACCCTTGAGAACGGGACTGCAGCGAAGACATGATGACGTCCTTCTTCTCTTCCAAGACGGGTTTCTTGGTGAACAAAGCTTCACTACGGGCTTCGGTAAATTGTAGAATGTCCTGCATTGTGTAGTCGGTAACTGTGATTGGCGTTGCGCTTTCGAAGTGCTCGGCAATGGCATCGGAGATCTGTGGTATTTCCTGGCTCGATATGAGAACGCGCACGTCAGCGAGCCTCTGAAGCTCGGCAATCGATTGCAGCAACGTGTCGGCGTTGTCCTCTTTGGAATGTGTAATGTCCTCCAGGTTGTCGACAACAAGGTAAACGTGTCCAACTAAATGCACCATCTTGACCAGCGTCTCCGTCAAGGCCTCGGTGGTCATGACACTGTCCAGCAAGTCACCCGCAATCTTGACCAGCTCTTCATTTTCACGCCAGGTCAGAAGAACCTGATGAATTAAAGTGCCCAACACGCGTCGCGTTGTCTCGTAAGACCGGTCCACGCCGCAAAAGAAATGCAGCACAGTAGGGCCGCTGCGCCTCGCACTGCAGGATGCCTCACCGACTGAATGTGAGCATGCGGACCACTCTTCGCGTACAACGACGCCGAGATCAGCGTCGCCCTTGCGTAGGCTGTCGATAATGTACGCTGCCAACACGCTCTTCCCGGTGCCGCCGTGTCCGTTGATCCATATCGTCCCATGTTTCTCTGCACCGTCCCTCCACGCGGAGAACTCAGGCACGTTGTGAATCCACTGGCATGTGTACCGCGCTGAGCGATGTATCTTCAAGTATCGTAGGAAGGTGATGTCCTGTACATCACGCGAGGCATTGAGTGCCCTCTGTAGCCTCTCGCGCACGTCGTCCGGTCCTGGCGAGCCGTATACCCAGCGTTTAAAGCGCTTGGGCACATGGGTCTGGGCATCCGCAAACAGCATCTGCACATCCGAGATGAAGTGGTCATAGTTGTTGTCCTTCTGCCCGGCATCTCCTGCGTAGAAGGTGTTCATCTCCATGTGATTCGCATTCATGCCTCTGGACATGGCATTATCCAGCGTCGCAGACTCTTGCTCCACCACTCTCCTCCGCAGCGGGAACACGTCGCGCATCTCGTAGTAGCATACCAGCTGCAGGTTCGACAGTCGGTCGTCCGCGCACGTTTCCTCGAACTCGCTCTGTACGAAGTGCAGGACCGGAGACAGCGGGGTCAGCAGAGTGATGAGCTCGTCGTTGGACTCGACTTGGAGGACGCGGCGTCCGAAGAAGCTTTTGACGCCGCCGAGCCAGGAGAAGCTGCTTCCGCGGTGCGGCGTGCCGAGGAAGATGACACCGGCGATGGCGGCGAGGATGTCACGGTGGTTCTCGTAGTGGTGGTTTGCAGCATTCGAGCTGACGTGGCTTGCCATCGACATGGCCTGCTTGATGACCAGCCCCCCGAAACTATGTCCGATCAAGATCATCGGTCTCGTTCGCTGCGCATCGTTAGGACCAGTGCATCGAGAATATCAAGCTGGCCTACCCTCGTTGCACACAACTTCTTGCTATGCGCATGGCGCCGGTCCCTCAGCAGCGTCCTCAGGAACTGCGCCGCACATTCTCGCAGGTCCGTTCGCACGGGGTCGTCGTACCACCGAGAGGCGTATTCGTAGACGAGCACGCGCGCATCAGGCATGTCTTTGGGGAACTGCTCCGTGAGCCAGTGGTATCGTGAGCCATCCTTGCGTTTGTATGCCCACGTCGTCGCGACCTTTGACCCAAGACCGTGGACGAAGATGACGCTGTTGCAATGTTAATTTCGGCGTTGGTGATGCAAGAGGTGCAGCATACTCTACGGCTGCGTCGCCGTGGTATTGGGCAGCGGAAGCATGTTTCTGCTCCGCCGAGGGGATGTACCACTCGTGGAGGGCGGCGGGCTGTCCTTGGGTGTTCTTGTCGTCTCTCTCTGGCGGCTCTGGCATCTTGTCGCAAAGTTCACTGTCGGCGCAACGGGGCGACTGTGTGATTCATGACACTGTGGTTAGTCAACAGCAAGTCCTTGCCACGAAGAAGCGCTCCCGAAAAGGGATGGCATCAATATCTACCGAAATCCCTCGCTCGGCTAAGGCGGAAGATCGCCTGTCAACATGCCCTTGGGAAGCCTCGAACACGGGCTCAGGCACGATGGCAGCCTATGAGATCCTGGTCAGGCTGCCATCCAAACCCACTGCGTTGCCACCCCGGGCACATGCGGCTGAAGAATGCGACAGTTGAATGGATGCAGCTGACACCGCTGAGCCCACTGGGCCCACTCGAGGTGATCAGCCGAGGCGGAGTCAATACCAGACTCAGCCTGACGTAGGCAAGATGCGGAAGCGAATCCTGGACTCTGCAGGACAGGTTGATGGTCGATATCAGTCGATCGCCCAGGCTGATTCTGAGGCACATTGCTTGCACATTGCGCAACGGCAGCCATGGGCAGTCCTAGCGGAATCCCCAAACCCAGCGCATCAGCGCCATTCCCACATTCTACACGGCTCTGCGATGCCCTCACTTCTTCCACCGACACACAGGGACGGCACACCTTATTGTCGAGAAACCCTTCTGAAAAATGGCTTCCCGGCTTTCCACGAGTTCCTCTTGCTCACGCCAGCGGCATCGTCGCGTGCCTGGGCCGCGAACTGACGACACCCAAGCTTGACGCCATGCTCCCATATCTATGGCTTGTCGCTACGCCAAGGAGCACTCATGTCTCGTCGCTAACGAATCAACTGGTGCGCGGGCGTGAGATCGTCGTTACGGAAGATCCGGAGTTGCATATCGTGTGGTTGCACTCGCGCATTTTCATCAAGCCTATCCCGCCATTTCTTTTCTCGCATGCCTTGTGGGAGGTGTATCTTGGACCAGCGTCGTCGCCGTCGTTTCACTCGTCTGAGACGGATAAGCTGCGCCGCGCGGCACTGGGATACATGCGGTCATACTATCACCTTATCCAACATGAATCCGACTATCGCCTCGCGCAGGAAGTTCGCCTCATCCCATTGGAGATCGGCTTCCCGCAGTTCATGGCATTTATAGACCACTTCGGCTCCATCCCCGACAGCGCTGTCAGCCCCCGCTACATATACGGACAGCTTCGCCTGACGCGCCTAAACACGTGGGCTTTGCCGGCGCTGGGGAAGTGGCAATTCCAAAAGGTGCATTGGCAGTACGCCGACATCTTTGCCCAGTTCTACGCGCCCATCCTGCTGGCGTTTGCGTTCCTGTCGGTTGTGCTCACGGCGATGCAGGTGGCCGCGCAGGTACGGCCGGCGTGGGAGGCGTTTGCGTCGGTGGCGGCGTGGTTTTCAGTCCTCTGCCTGCTATCTGTAGGGTTGACTGGAGTAGCCATGCTGATGCTGCTGTTGACGCTGATGATGAAGGAGTTGACGTTTGCCGTGAGGGCCAAGAAGGCGATGGTCAACTAAGCGGCGGTCACGGCCCCGGGGAGGGGGGGGCTTGGACCACAATCATTTCATTCATTATTCTATCGAGAACAGGGAGACAGGACCATGAAATGTTGAACACTGTCCTAGCACAAAGGTGATGCGAGATGTGAAGCACCAAATTTGAGTTGGCAGCAGGCACACAACTCTACCACAGTCAAGCTACCCTGTACTGGTAATGATGTTGTGATGCAATGCTCGAGCACGCAATTAACATCCATTTAGTTGATGATGACATGTCTAGGGCCCCCTTCATTTTTCTATCACGCCATTCGTCATCACCTGGGAACTTCCTATCATTTAACATTCAGTGCTGTAACATTCATGATGAAGAAGGTTGCCCGTTGGGTGGATGCCTCCGTTGTCAGAGCGCGCCACTATGCGAGATTCAGACAACCAGTAGCTCAGTAGCGACAGCAACATTTTGGAACTTTCCCTCCGGAGCGACTGTCCCAACTCCTCTCCGCCCTCATATTCCTCGCGTTCGGATGCCGTTTTGTCCAATTTGCGGGCTATGCTTCCACGCACGTTCGCAGCAGGCGAAATCCGTCGTCCCGTAGTCAAGACACAACGAACGTGATGAACTGTGTGACGAACACACGGCACTGGCGCGAACAATTCGTTCCAAAAAAAAAATGACTGAAAGCTGCCGAACATAACCCATTTGGCATAAGCCCTAGATGGGCCGGCGATCCTCGATGGGGCGTGAAACGTCCGATGGGCTGGTGCGCGTCTGACGCCTGTGTCTATTTTTGTCACCCATCGACCTACACCCCCGCTAAAGCCCGCTGAAGGCCTTCAAAAATGGCAAGACTGTGGACAAGTGCCCTCTAAAAACATGTAGGCTGGCGCACAGAGCATCTTCAACTCAGGATGCTCTCATAGTCGGTGCATTTCCGCCACCAGAAACTCCATGTCCATCTAAATATGGTGTTCCGGGCACCGCACATCCCTATGGATTGCTGGAATTCCGCCGCGTTGCCTTTGACGCATTCGATTGTATTAATTGAAGCCATGGACGCGAAGAAGCGATGTTTCTTCACCCACTCACGTTTCTAAACCACCCACTGCACTCGTTGCGGACATCCACGAGCCAGTGAAGAGCCATCAACCGTACTGAGCGTTACAGTCCGCCGCCATCATGCCCGTCTCCTCACTCTCCCAACTCTCCTTCATCAACCTCGGTGCCCTCACCACCACCTACACGCCTCCTCCCGCATGCGCTACTGAGGTCGCCCGTGTCGCCATCGCCCGCACCAGCCTGCCCCACGACATTGCCTGGTTCGAGGACTGTGACGGCCCTTCCTTTGGCACTTTCGGCTCATGCCTGCCCTACGGCGCCGACCGCGATGAGGACATGCTCGCCCGCGAAGAGGCCCGCCAGAGCTCCGCCGTCTACTACCACTCGCCTGGCTACCAGTGCCCCGAGTCCTGGACCACCGCTGGCGTGGCTGCCCGCGCCGAAGGCGGCGACTTGTCGTGGACTGGCATCTTTGGTACCACCCGCGCCATCAACCTCACCACCACTGTCGACATGGTCTACCCTACCACCAATCCCGTCCCCAACATCCTCATGGAGGCCCTTGAGCCGCAAGAGACGGCCGTCATCTGCTGCCCCAGGTACGTGATTTTGTATAAATGCGCTATTCCACGACTAACACAGGTTTAGTGGGTTCACCGCCAATGATGGCATCGGCTGCCACCGCACCCTGCCCCTCAACGCCTACACTGCCCCCAGTGTCTGCAAAGTCACCGCTGCATGGGGCATGAGCTACTCCCACGTCACCTACACCTACAACGGCGAGGAGGTCGACGGCATCATGGAGACCCAGACCGTCGACTCGGCCATCTACGCCACCATGACCGCTGAGCCTCCTACCAACCCGCAGTTTGGCGTCGCTGCTACCTACATGCCCGCTGTCACCCTCGTCTACGTTGCCTCGGGCGGCAATGCGACTTCGACTTCGACTTCGACGGCCACCGCCACTGCGACTCCTACGAGGGGTGGATCCGCTTCCAGCGCAAGTGGCACGCCGTCGACCACGGAAACATCCGCAGGAGAAGGTGAGTCCTCGGCCGACTCCACCGCTTCTACGGCCGTTTCCACTGACACCGATGTCGAGGCCACGACGACAGATGCTGAGAGCACCACTGCCATCACCACTGTTACCGACGCCTCCACAACCGTCGAGTCAGGCGAAGCCGATGCCGTTGAGAGTGCCGAGCCCGAGTTCACACTGGACCCTGAAGGTGCTGCTGCGGTCCCATCCCGTGCCATGACGGCGGTATGGGGCGTGACCGGGATTGCCAGTGTATTCTTGCTTGCCTTGTAAACATAATTTTTTCCTGGTTTGATTCCTGTTTTGTTCTTCTACTGGCAACAAGCGAGGGTGTTGGGCTTTTCTTGTGTATAAGTTCTATATTTAGAGTGGCTATCTGGCGAACTATGGGCGGCAGTATTGATTGTACCTGTACTGTACGGGGTCACGGCGTTGATTTAATAGAAATGTTACTCGCCAAATACATGGCAAAGCCAATTGAACAACACATGTGAAAATGGGCGGTGCGACAGTGAACTTCATTCTCGACCTGTTCCGAATTCTGGTCAGTCATGAGACACTTGTATCAAGCGCATCATGTCCTCGATCTGACATGGTTGTAACCAGAAAACGATTGAGCAAGGAATATGGTCGGCTGGCACTCTTACAACCCAAACGCAACCGCACAAAACACAACAAGCGTTGAAATGACAAGAGCCGAAACTGCGTGCGGATATTTTTACGTATTTAGGTTTTAGATAATTGAACGAGGGTAAGTGTAGCGTTGAATAAATACATAAAATCATGGGCGCCCCTCGATCTCCTCGTTCTGCATAGTCTTGGCACGTTCATGATTCCTAAATAGACCCAGCATTCCCATATCGTAAAGCGCCTTCAAGCTTCCCGCAACGAGGAAAGACACCCAAAACAGATCAGATGCCGCAAGTAGGCCGGTAATAAACGGACCTACACTCTGCGAGCATGTCTTGACTACGCTAATTAGCCCCAGACTCTTCGTTCGCTCTTCTGGACGTAGTGCAGCAGCCAGGAACGCAGAGCGGGGCGCCACATCCATGGATTGTGTGCAGGCGCGCAACACGAGAAAAGTGATGGACCAGTGGAGCTGGTTTGATATGGGGATAAGTGCGAGAAATATGGAGGACGGTAGGTGGGTAAAGACCATGGTCTGCACGTTGCCCAGGCGCTTGGCCAGTGACGAAGCTACGATGGTTGAAGCGGCGGCTATGGTGCCCGTAACGAAAAAGATGGAGCCCAGACGACCTTCTTCGATGCCGTATCGCGATTTAAAAAAGTACATGACCCAGGATCTACCTGTTGTCAGTGGAAAGGCAGAGCTGTGCGGCGTGGGCAACCTACAGGGGCGCAAGACCCGAAGCGAAGCTGTCCAGCGAAAAAAGCAAACAAAGGATCAAGACCACGGGACGGCTTTCTTTCTCGAAATTTGGTACCATGCTCTGTTGTGTATTTGCTGATGATGGACTAGCGGGCAGGAGAGGAGCAACTTCACCGTTCACAGCTCCAGTTGCCGGCGATCTCTCTGTCTCTGCCTCGACAGCCTGGCTTAGCATCAAGGCAAGGGCGAGCTTGAAAAAACCAAAAGCTGCGTATGCGTAGAAAGCGAGACGGTAGACGTCCACAAGTGGCCACTCCAGCTGTGCATGAGCAGCATGGATGGCCCAACCGCACACGACGGTGCCAAATGCTGTACCGGCGTTGCCCGAAAGGCTATACCAAGCATAGATATCACCTCGATTGCTCGACGCAGTCAGGTGCGCAATTGTGCTCTCCTCAACGGCGCGGAACGGACCGATCTCGCTACCACTAGGCCTTGTCAGCCTGTCAATCAGGAGACATCAAGAGTGGCGCACCTCGGACTTATGACTCCAAGTATAGCAGCGGCGAGGAGCACCCAGTAGGAACTTGCAAGGGCGAAGACGACACCGCTGGCAATCATGAGGACAGCCCCCACACCGAGGATGACCCTGCGACCGACGGCATCGGCGAAGAACGCAAGGACGAAACTGATGGCCACATCACCCATCAGCGTCAAGGTCATGAATAGACCGATGCGAGTTTGCGATATGCCCAGCTCTCGCAGGAAGGAGACAAGGACAAGGGTTGAGGCCCCGTAAGCAAACAGGCGCACGAATCGCTGCAGGCACAGGAGCTTGACGTCGACGGTCGATTGGTAGAGGGAGATGAGTCCTACGTGTTCAAGAAAATTGGTCAAGCGGCCATTTTGATCCGAGAATGAGGCCATGATGGCTGCTCGATTGCCTTTGGGGACAATAATGGCGCACGGAAAGGTTATGACGTTCACCTGCTTTGGCAATGGGCACTTACTGAGACGCCCGGGATGGCCGCGCGGCTAATCCTTGCGCTGCACCAGTAGCATGGGGGATCAATGGCACACGCAAATGCACATGCACTGCTGCCTAAACATTGAGTGGTGAATCCTATATAAGCTTTATAGAGTCAGAGTTTGTTCAAAATCGAAGCTCTGCGCACGAGAGCATCGCTATAGTGTCCGACAACCCTAATCCAGATACTCCAGGCCCTGGCCCAGACCTCCGTTACCCAGCAACGGAGAGAAATGCAAAACTCTCTAGCATCTGAAAGTTCGATCAGGATTTTTGCTGGAACATATCTGTTGCGTCGCTCCAGGAGGCCAAACCAAGGATCGTGGACGGTCAATGGCATGCCCGCCCGTACTTTCTCAGTCGATGGTAGTTGTAGGGCAAAGGCGTGAGCCATCCTGCCAGCATGGAGACTCCCGCCGCAAGCCAAAATGTAGGCGAGTCAAATTGAATCACGCCGCCAGTCAGTTGATAGTCGACAACATTCTCCGCAAGTTCCATGGTCAACATGGAAATCATACTCATGCCCGCCGCAGTCTTTGCGGCCAATGGCCACGTTAGACGGTCACGGCCATATCGCAGGAGCGTTGTTTCCAGTAGCAGCGAGGTTGTGATGCCGCTGGCCACTGCGCGACAAAGTTAGAGCAGCGTTTGCAGGCAAAGAGGGAGACGTACTGGAGATGGCCATGATGGAGCTCATCCCAAGGTCGGGATGAAAGGACTGGAGATACCACATGGCGGAGAAATCACCCGCCGTGCAGCCTACAAGGCAGCGCGAGGTGTTGACCATGGCCCGCCTCCAGACAGATGCTGACGACCAGAAGCCGGTCGTCCGGACGGAAGGGTGGCTCTGGTGGCTGGGAGTCTTGATCCCGCTCTTCGTACATTCGATCCGTTTCTGCAGACACATGCTGCTGCCAGTTTGCTTCCATTGCGGTGAAAGTTGCCCAGGTAGACGCGGGAAAGCTTGCAGGACGCCGTGACGGCCGCGAGTCGTCACCCTTGATGCGAAGCTCATTGCGTTGAGAATCCTGCGTGCGAGACACAAGATGGCCCAGTTCAACAAAGTGAATGCCGTACGATTCGAAAACTTTGCAACAGAGTGAGTCAGTCGTAGTTGACGGTATCGTACGAGGCTGGACAGCTGGTGGGTGGAAAAGAGGCAAGGTTTGCCATGTCGAAACCAAAACCATTCCACATGGGATTTTGGGGCTTACGCTGCCTACCCATGTCATTGTGGCGCCGTGTTCCGCCCCGCTGGAGGATGCTCCGATTGGCGCAGCAGGCAAAGCTCAGCTGTAAGTTCGCCAACTGTGACTCTCACCACATTCAAACTTCTCAAATGGAAAACCTTGGGACTTGTTGCAAACTCAATACACCAGGCCGCCTCATCTCTCCTCAACAAACATTACCTTTTCCACAGGCAGACTATGTCTTAGCGCGTCTATAAGTAACCCTGCATTCCCCCTTCCTCGAGGACTGGAAACCTGCAAGAGACATCAGACTGCTGCTGCTGCCCTTCTTTCCACTGACCTCACCTCTGGACCAAAAAGTCATCGCTGACAGGCATACAAACAAACCAAACATACCTCTACTCCTTTTAATGCTCCTCCTTCTAATACTACTACAAACAAACAAACAAACAAACCAAGCCTACAAGTCACTGACTGTCCAAAAAAAAAAAAAAAAAAAACCTTTCCACACACAAAACGACAGCTTCCAGGTCACTGTCACCAAACAAACCCGGCGGCAGCCTTTCTTTCTCTTACTCAAACAAACATAAAAACATACAAGCATACAAAGATACAAACGTACAAACCAAACAAACCTACAAACCCACATCATGGCTCCTGTTGAGACCCAGCATTCGATGCAAGCCGACATCCAGTTGGTCAATCCACAACTTGGATACTCTCCCGGAGCTACCGTCTCCGGAGCTGTGTCAACGATCCACATGGATTACCGTCCCCGGTCGGTCACGGTTGATATCAGCCTCATTGCCCGCATCAAGACTCGCGTCGCGCGCTTGGCCGACGACAAGGGCAATGACTACTACTATGCTGAGAAGCAGGTTTACAACCTCACTCAGCGGCTCTTCACCGGGTGCATCTCCAATCGCAACGTCAATAAGTGGTTGTTCGAGATGAGACTGCCCAAAACGGTGGAGATGCTCGACGAAGTACGTGGCTGCATCAAAGTCAACGTACCGTACTCGCATTACTGCGACGGCGTGGAATGTCTAGGCATAGGCCGAAGAGACATGTTGTACTGCGAGTGGTATCTGAAGGCGGAGATCAGAGACCAGCTCCCACCCAATCGCGAGCCGGACGTTGCAACAAAGCCCATCTTTGTGCAGCCCGCTCCCACGCCCACGGACATCCGAAGCTCAAGCATGCTACATGCACTCTTCCACAGAGATTTCAAAACGCTTCACCTCGATCCGGCTCAGTCTGGGTCGAGGCTGTCCATGAAACAACGCTGTCAGACAGTTTTTCAGCGCGGGACGCTCCCTCGATACTGCTACAAAATCGAGGTCGAGCATCCGTCCCACCTACAAATCAGTCATCCAGACTTGATCCCTTTCCGTCTCAGGGTATCTCCGGACCCCTCAAAGACGAACACGCCGTCCCTCTTGGAGATGCCTCCCGCTATGACGCTCTCCGGGATCGACCTGCGACTACAGCACGCCACGCAAGTCAGAGACCTTGATGGCTCTGCCATTGCCGGCGATTCCACCAGCATATGGAGTGATCTCTCCCGCTTGGTCTGGAAGCCCCGTTACGGAGCCGGCCCCATCATCCCTTACAGTCAACAGTGGAACAATGCACTAGACTTGGGACAGGAACACAGCTTGAAGCTTTCCTGGAGGGGCCTGGAACACACTGCCTCTCAAAAAACCACATTCCGCAGTGCTCCATGGGAGAAACAAATCTGGCCGTCTACTGAGACGCACTTCATGTCACATCGCCACAGGCTTTCGTGGACGATCAAGGTTGCATGCGCTGGCCAGTCGCACAAGATCCGGGGCGATACGCTCGTGACTCTGCTAGCTCCCAGCGAGGAACGGGCGACGCTGGGGATCACGAACCTGAGCCCTGTAGGCCTGCAAAGAATGCACCGGGCTTGGGAAAATGAGTTCTGTTGGGTTCCTTGGAGAACCAACAGCTGCAACAGGGAGAGGCTGAATAAAGAGCCGGTGGGGGTCGCGGAGAAGATGATTGAAGAGGACGACATAAAACTCAAAACCGTGACGGCTCACAGGCCTGAGATGGTCGAGAGCACCGCCGCTGCCGAAAATGCCGCACTATTTGAGGAGGCGGAAGCTTCTGGAAACATTGAAGCCGTTGAGAGCACAGGAATGATTAGCATGATGGTCGACCACGTGCTGGGAAAGCCAGATCTGGTCGCGAGTGTTGTCAAAAACACAGTCGTCGGAATTTTGGGTTATGGGCTCTTGCATACTTTTGCAACCGAGCATTGAGCGTGGAAACATTGGATTTTGGACGATACCCTTATACCAGTCTTGATGCACTGGGAGCGTTGAGATTTTGCGATACTCTGATTGCGCGTTGATGAATAATGAAAGCGTTGAATTTCTCGTCTTCAAACAATATTAAACGCGTGCTTGGTGATGTCTTAATAGTGAAGCACATGCATTTCCTACGTATCCTTATCATGTCGAAGCTTGCTATGTTGGCGTACCTATGCTGGCAACGGAACTATTCGGCCCATCTCTTCAAAGTCGAATAACGTTGCTGTCCAACCCCTCGTTTCCAATAAACCACAAGTGAATAGATAAAACGATGATATACACTAAGTCAGAACAATTTATCCCTTTCAAATTCCTGATATCGAATTTCGGGGTCCCAGAAAAGGGCAGGCGTGGCAGGCTAATGCACTGTTGGATCAGGATGACGTCGACCATGAGCATGTGAGACGTCAATGACTTAATAACCTCTTTCACTTAGCAATACAATACATGCACATCTTTCATTTTCATCTTCATATTCGAAGCGGAAAAAAACAACAACAATTAGCCCTAAATTACCATACACTCAATCGTTGTCCAACAGCCCACCATGGCTTCAAGAAATTATCCTGAATCGGTGATGACGACTAAGCAGACTCCCGATGAAGAGGTTCGTCTCGCAGCTGTTCAATTCATCGAGGAAAAATATTAACGAAGCAGAAAAACCTTGCTCTCTGTAAGGAGTACATGGCCATCGCGTATTCGCCTGAAGAGAACACAGGCGGAAAGTCCGTTGCGCACTTGTGTCATCCCGACAGCTGGTTCTGGAGCCCTGCCACCTTTCCCGGCTGCCAGACGCCCATAGATTACGCCGAGTCGCACTCGGTCGTCATGACCAGCGTCAAGGACCTGCACATCATACGTTTTGATCAGGCCTGGGCAAAGGACGGACACGTTCTGCTGCGGTACACTGCCGAGGGCAGCCATGGAGGGTTGCCATACAAGGGCATTCCGGCCACGGGAAAGCACGCTAGGTGGAGCGCAGCGGCCATTTTTGAAGTGGAAGATGGTAAGATTAGGAGTTTCACGAAAGATTGGGATCAGAAGACCATGCAGGTAAGTTGGGAACTGAACTTGCATGTTGGAGTTGAAGCAGCTGACAAGGGGAGATCCAATTGGGGTGGGCACCCGTCAACGAGAGCCAGGATCCTCGTTGGAATGCAGAAAGCCTGGCTAATCCGGAAAAGGCACAGAAAAAGAAAGAATAGTGGTTCGTGACACTGAAACTGGGGTATTGGAGATTAGCCTTATCCCGGTATCAGCCTTTGCGGTCTAGACCTATAATCATCAATCAAATCGCCTCATACGGCGGGCTCTAGTCACTATCTTTCAGCAAAGATACAGGTCGTCAATGAATTGCGTGATTTGATGCTGTTATCGAGTTGATATCGTCGAAGTGTGGGAACTTCGTCTACTTTCACAGCCTGCGGAATGGATGAAGCCGGAATTCTACCACCTTTCCCAGTATATAGTAGTGGCTCTATATCTACTTCATTATATAAAGGCAATGAAGGGATTTCGCAGTTATGCGAGATGTAAATTAATAGAGAAGAGTAAGTTATATAAACGCTATTCTTCTCCTATCCACAATCCGGTACAATTCCATACTAGCCATGCCTTCACCCCATAATTCAATTTAAATTCATCATGAATCTCCGGACACGTCTGCCTCCATCTTCCGCTTGTACTGCACGTCGAATTTTCAAATACAGCAAGACAGCATGTATCTAAATTCGGGCTGGTGCCCGCTCCAAGATCGAAAGAAATCTCTGCCCCTGCTGGGATTGTAGACTCGTCGTTAAAGGCACTACCTTCGCTGGTACTAGCCACGGTGATGCACTCTGTGTTTCGTGTACGCTGGTCACCGTAGAGCAGGTACAATGAGGCTGGAAGGGAAATATCGTTGGCCCAGTACCGGTAGTCGGGGACATTGAGTCCCCAACCGTTGTTGTCGCCTGGAATGGGCGATTGGATTGGGAAGGGTTCGGTGACTGCAGAAGTGGTGTGCATTATGCAGGCGAGTGATACTAATACTAGAAGAAACATCTTGTGCTTTTGAGGATTTGTTGGGCAGCTGATACAGGACGTGTGACATTCCTCAGCAGGGTACAGGTCCAGACGCTGTACATGGAGTCTTATTTATACGTCATGGCACAATGTGCTGCGGGCCATTTGCGTGAAGATAAACGATGCTATTCCATCTTAATCTAGCCCTTCTAGATCGATCCAGGCGTTTATACTATATATGTCGTGGCTGTATTGTTTGGTCATAGTGCAAAACTATAATATGGTACGATCAGATCATACGAGTGCAAGGTAACTACCGGGATGCCCCATGCTGTCAGCATTCCATCGCCACGTAATATCAAACCACATATCAGTTACACAAAAGTCTTCGTCACATTAAAAAAAAAACATCTGAATACTCATACTCCTTTTCGATATTAGAATAACATCCGATTACGCACGTTTCTTTCTACAAATCGCAATGTAATGCCACTAAGCCTGGCTCGTCTTGCAACTACGACATTTGCTTGAACAACGCTGAGGCGAACAACTCAATATGAAGCGCCAAGAGTGTGCTCGTTAATGATGACAACTTGGAACCCACAGACTGATCATGTTTTTGAATTCCGCGGTGGTAATCACCATAGCCGGAGAGGTATATCATGATCGTGGTTCTGGAGCTAAACTCCACTAACACACGATCAAACGCCAGAAATGTTCTGGGCTGGAGTCTAACACCGACTTTGTTCCCACGCTTATATACCCTAAATTCCTAAAAGCAATTGTCTAGTAATATGCAGAGATTCAATGGCATGCCTTTGCCTTGTAATACTCGTGATGCGATTGAGAGATTGCTGCAGCGACCAAGACAAAGCTCTCTCATTCTAATCCAGAGCTGTGTTGTGCTGGCCAGAGTTATTGATGACGACGAATTGTGGTTTTGGAGTACTTTTTTTTTTTTTCCAGAAGACGTATTACATTGCTATCTCCGATAATCAAGTAACGGTCAAAAGAATTCCTGTTCCATTCTATCAACGCACGTCATCTCAGTGCCCTAGTACTCTCTCCCTCTCAGATCTAGTTGACAATGATGCGACGCGGCTCAGTCTTCTTAGGCTTGGGCACCACAACGGTCAGCAGCCCATCCTTGATGTTGGCCGTGATAGAGTCGTAGTTCACAGGATACGCGAACTTGAAGGTGCGCGAGTACTCTGTTGCGTCATCGTTTACGGCCTGCTTTGCCTGCTCGACTGGCCTGGTCTGAGGCTCGACATTCTTCTTCTTCGGCTTCTCAGAGTTGTCATCGACAACTTCAAAGTCGTCCCCCTCGGCATCGTCCTCTACGGTGGCCTGATGGCTGTGCGCGCTCTCGGAAGCGGTATCGCTGGTTGCGACTTCCTCCTTCTCCTCAGAGTTGATGGGCGTACCGCCGTATCTGGCACGAACGACAAGCTTCTGGGGTTCGGTGAGGTCGATGGCGACGTGGTTCTTGTTCAAGCCGGGTAGTTCACCGCGGAGAACATAAGCGTCGGGAGTCTCGCCGACACTGAAGTTCGGCTGGCGAGGTACAGGCTTCTGGAAAGCAGGGTAGCCGCGGCGAGAAGGCGCGGGCTCGTCAAGTTCATCTAGGAGACGAAGGATGGAGGAAAAGGGGGTTTCGGCGTGGTAGACGGTGCGGGGGAAGAAGAAGGCCATTTTGGTGACTGTTGTATCACAGAAGTGAGAATATGAGTATGGAGATGGGGTTTGAGTGCTGTGAAGGGTGTTTGCAAGGCTATGGATGCGGTTGGTTGGTTTCTCCGTGGATCTGGATGATGGAGAAGTTTAGCATCATTGTCACGATCAGCGTTTATATACACAATAATGGACACATCATTTCCAGGCATCTCCTATATTCGTAATGTGATTATTGTCCCTGCAGAAGCTCGTAGTGCTTGGTGGAAAAGTCTGGTCGTGATTGGAATATTCCAACCTTTGGTGTGTTGCACATTTGTCATCGGCAGCGCTGACAATTGCGCTGCGCGCCCGGGGCTAGACCTTTGTGGCGAATGCATAGGTCTACGCAAGCCCGTCAGCAAGCGTCAAGCCACACTTGCCACCACCACCTCATTGATGACAGCGTAGGAGCTAGATTTCAGGATAGCGACCCTAGACTGTTCACGAGGTCGTTTGTCGGGATAAACAGGTAGGTATTGAAAGGCGCCTCGCAATCTCTTGGGTTTGTTACCGCCATCGACTCCGAACAGATATGCGGAATCCAGGCCGTTGCAGCACTTAACCCAAAGTCGAACACTGGTCATCTTCATGGCGCTATACCTGGATGGATTATCACTGCTGACTGACTACAGCATCAACCTCAGTGATTACTACAACGCCCAAAGGACAGCAGGTACCCCACAGCGCTCGGCGAACTTGGGACATCATGTGGAAATGATACAGCAAGAAATGAGTACCGAGGCCCGTTCCCACGAAGCTAGACTCCGTGTCCACCAGTAAGATGGCGCTTAGCTGCTAGCAAGCAACGAAGCCCACCAGATTGTCAAGAATCACGTGACGTGTCCGGGGAGGTGAGCAAGGATCATGGAGCGACGATGGGCCTCAAGCCGCCTATGATGTCAAATCTTAAAATCTAAACAATTTTCCCGGATGGAGGATTTCCCTTCTTGCAAGTGAATGGGTAAACAACACCCTGTTTCTTGCTTACTGTGGAGGATATAACCAACGGCCGTGACGGGTCTCCGATAGGGGTGCGCCACCGACCCGATCCAGGAGGCTAGGAGCAAACAACCCCTCAACACCGGGAGACACCGCCGGGGGTTCGCCGCTGCCTCTCACCGGGCTTCACCGTTGCTTGGCCGACTCGGACTGCGAGGGCCCTTGGTGACAAGGCGCCCGCTGGCCATCGCTACCAAACGATGACGAGCAGCGTGGCAGCTTCAATCACACCCAGCGCTACAGCCACGGCGTCCAGCTTTCCTCTCACCATCTCCCTGCGCCCGAGCATTGACGGCGCTTCCGACTTCTCTCCCTTTCGCGACCTCACGAGGCTGACGAATGGGAACCCGTTTTCCTTCAGGGACTTGATCAGCGACGGCATTGATGGAGGACAGCATGTCGTGCTGTTCCGCTCTGGCTGTCAGGTGGACGGCGTACACGATTGCACGCGCGCATGCAGGGACACGTCGCTGTTGTTTGCCTCTCTCGAGACCTTCTACAACTGCGCTGCCCTTGCCGCCATCGTCCACTATGACGAGGGACAAGCCTACTCCATCAGTGATGAGACGGAGCGCAATGCGAGCAGCCTCATGGGCAACGGCTCCCTCGCCGAATTCGACAGCCGCCCCGTGCTGAGCTCATTCATTTCATGCGCTCAAGAAGCGTGCGCCGAGGACGGGCTCGAGGAGCCCTGCAACGACTCGTTAATCTCCCTGTCCGACGGCGAGTCAACGCCCGAGCAGATCTTTGATGCAATGGAGCAGTTCTGCCCGGAGTTGGCGGCGGAGATCAATCCCGATATATTTGGCCCAGGAGTGCTGATATCGTATATCCTCCAAGTATGCTTTGGCGTCATGCTCTATGCTCTGCTCAAAGCTTTCAACATCTTTGTCCGCTACACCCAGGAACCTGCTCAGACCAAGCCGGGAAGGCGAGCCATGACGCTCAACCGCATAGAGACCATCCTTTGGCGGGACTCGTCAGCTCTGTCCCGCACCAGTATCGCGATAGCCACAACACTGGTTGAGTTCCAGGAGGCTCAATGCTGGTTCGTTTTCGCCGTGCAAATCTCTTCCATCCTGGCCATTGTGGTCAACTCCGAGGATAGTGGTGCTCATTGGGGCGAGCTCATCATGAACGCCGCAACCGCCTACCACGTCAGCCTGAACGGTGTCCTGTGCATCTTCCTCATACAGGTATGTCTGCACAAAGAAGGCATCCGGAACTGGCATACATTCCTCGGCTTCTTTGTCGAATACGTCCTGGCCGCCGTCGTAACGAGTCAAAGTGTCTCTTGGGGAGCTGCATTTGAGCTATTCCGGAGTCAGGGCAGCCTTGAAGCTTGCGGCGGGAACCCTAGCCCACGAACTTACTGCGCCACGACTAACGGCGCAGATGGGTACCGGATTACCTTTTTCCCGCATCCCATCTTCTACAAAATCGTCTTCTTGACGTTGAACACGATAACCATCGTGGTTCTGTGCGTGGACCAGCTTGCTTGGACTATCCGCCACCACCATCGAACACAGCATATCCGTATTGGCAAACACCGACTTGGTCGATGGCCAGATGGCCCTTTGAAGCGCTATTGGGTGCACTTCACGACCTGGCTTTGGCGAATACTTGAAGTTTCCTATGTTGTTACCAGTATCCTGTATCTGGCATCCCTGCTGCAGGTCGTGAACGGCAACAGCTTCGCAAGTAACAGGTGGACGTACGGTCAAATTATTGCAATGACCATCTGGGGCCCAGTAATTGTGAAGCTGTTCGATCTCATCATCTCTGGCCCCCCGAAAAACGACGTCCCTACACTAAATGCGGGACCGCCGCGGCTGCGCATCGATAATGTCATCAATAGGCGATACGGCACGCCGACGGACTCGGAAGCGGAATCGCGGGCGCGAACACCATCGCCGAGCCGGAGGATGCTGGCACTAAATCAGCCAAGACGGAGGGCTGCAGCTAGTTCAAGCAAGAAGCCGATTGCTCCCATCTGGCAGTTAAGGGGACGGAGACGTTCAAACGAAGATGTAGAGAGACCGGAGATGATAAATGAGCTGACGCCGAAGCCCAATGCTTCCAACAACGAGGACCATGGGGACAATACTTCAAGCGTGGATAAAAACAAGCCATAATACATGAATACGCATATTGCCACAATGAACATCTCACATCCTGGTTATAACGAGACTTTGCTTGATGTCGGAGTTGCAGACAAAACCATGGCCTTTCCTTAAAGGGGTCAGGTTCAGCTGCACCTCGTATCCCCAAGCCTGAGGTTTTTCATCTTGTAAACATACTGGCTAACAACTAATACGCATACTCGCCTACTTTCGGCGGGAAAGGATCGTGCGGGTGTATATCATGGGCTTCCAGCAAGCCGGTACTTTAAGTCACTTTTCGCCAAAATACACAACACCTTCCGGTTACGACCCGGCCTTCACGTACGATTAGCTGGCCATTTGCATCACTTCTCCCGTTCACGCGGCTTCATATTGAATGCTCTACCCGACTAGTCTTGTCAATTTCGGATCCTTCGGGCGAGGCAGCCAATCTGTTTTATCTCCACTCTATCGTGCTTTCTGGCATCCGGCAATTCCCCGTGCATCCCAACTCAGAATAATCGCTGATGCGATAGTGGAACGACGATCGAGGCTTTGCCAAGGGCGACTAAGGCTTCCCTGTCGAGCAAAGTCGATGGCTATCCGCGTATGAAAAGACGACGTCGGTTCGAATAGGCTAAGCCGCAGCAGATCCTTCAGGGCACAAAGTTCCTTTGTCCGCGGCGACTCCTCGTCAACCCAACAATATTGCCTCCAACTTGGATTCACCCCCACCGACGAACCTGCATACGGCCCCTGTTCCTGCATACTTGCTCACCGTAAAATCGATGCTGAGGTCGTGCTTCCGATTCGATCTGCGCGGGGCCGAGATAAGATAGAATGAGTTTCGTGTAGCAATCAAATAAGTTCCTGCACCCCGATTAGGCAGGTGGTGAGGAATCACTCCGGTAGTTTGGATAAGCCCGAGGGAGCACAAACAAAGAACGCGAGTTGGTGCGGGGGAGGGAAACGGTATGAGCCGATGCCATGCGATGGCTCGCTATAAAGGGCTTGTGTATCCCCGTCGCTGATGGAGGGGAGCAGCCGTTTGCGAGGTTGACGCGCGTTGCTGGCTCTGTTGTCTCGTAAAAGGAACACCATGTGGTCTCACCTGTCAGCCCTCGCCTTTGCGGCGTCTGTTTTTGTGCAGTCCGCCTCGGCCCAATTCCCTCCTACCCCCGAGGGTGTCACCGTCGTCCGATCCAAGTTTGATGACCGCATCAGCATCAGCTACAAGGACGTGAGTAGCCCCCCGACTTGTGGCATCAAATAGAGAGTCTAATTGCTGTAGCCTGGCATTTGTGAGACCACTCCCGGCGTTCGGGGCTACTCCGGCTTCGTCCACCTGCCCGCGGGCACCCTCGAAGGCACCGGACAGGAGCAGGACTACGATATCAACACCTTTTTCTGGTTCTTCGAGGCCCGCGAGAACCCCGAGAATGCGCCCCTGTCCATTTGGATGAACGGCGGGCCTGGCAGCTCTGCAATGACCGGCCTGTTCAATGAGAATGGCCCTTGCTACATCAACAATGACTCGAGCACCACGAGGCTGAGCCAGTTCGCCTGGAACAACAAGGGTGAGTCCCAATTCACGCCGTGCCCATCAAAAGATGCTAATTCAGCCAGTCAACATGCTTTACATTGACCAGCCTGTTCAGGTTGGTTTCTCGCATACTGCGCTTCGCAATATCACCGCCGACCTTTTCACCGGCATCCGCACTCTGCCTCCCGGTGCTCCCGTCCCGGAGCAAAACGTCACGTTCCGCACCGGCACGATCCCCGTCGACGACCGCAACCAGACCGCCTGGGGAAGTCGAAATGCCGCCATTGCCCTCTGGCACTTCTCCCAAGTCTGGTTCCAGGAGTTCCCCGGCTACCATCCCGCCGATGACCGGATCAGCATCTCCACCCAATCTTACGGCGGCCGATACGGCCCTGCTTTTGCCGCGTACTTCCAGGAGCAAAACGAGAAGATCCGCAACGGCACCTGGGAGGGCACCGAGGGCGAGCAGTACATCCTGAACCTTGATACCCTGCTGATCGTCAATGGCTGCATTGACCGTCGCGTTCAGTGGCCCAGTTACCCAATCATGGCGTTCAACAACTCTTACGGCATCGAGACGGTCGACGAGACTGTCTACCAGGCAATGGTTGATGCCTACGATCGTCCTGGTGGTTGCCGTGAGCAGATTGACAACTGTAGGGAAGTCTCTACCTTGTATGACCCTGAGAACATTGGAATCAACGCCACTGTCAACCGTATCTGCGAAAGGGCTGAGACATGTAAGTAGCCCATTTGGCTGGACCCGTCGATGAAGATGCTAATCTTAACAAGACTGTACCAATACGATGCGCGATCCTTACCTGCAATTCTCAGGACGCGACTACTACGACGTTACTCAATTGGAGCCCGTCCTCTTTCCCCCGCCCTTTACCGGCGCGTACTTGAACCAGCACCATATCCAAGAGGCGATGGGAATGCCGCTCAACTGGACCGGTTCTTCAAGTGCG
This sequence comes from Stachybotrys chartarum, assembly GCA_001021365.1. Lineage (NCBI taxonomy): Eukaryota > Fungi > Ascomycota > Sordariomycetes > Hypocreales > Stachybotryaceae > Stachybotrys > Stachybotrys chartarum. The sequence goes on from LDEE01000014.1 coordinate 102,053, forward strand.
TCGGCGTCCGCCTTCCGCGGAATCGGCGACTACAACCGCCCCGGCTGGATCGAGGATCTCGGATACCTGCTGGACAATGGAATCAAGGTTGTTCTCATGTACGGTGACCGTGATTTCGCCTGCAACTGGATTGGCGGCGAAGACGTGTCCTTGGCCATCCCGTGGTCGCACCAGGAGGACTTCGCCGCAGCCGGCTATGCCCCGCTACACAGCAACTGCACCTACGAGGGAGGTCAGGTGCGACAGTACGGCAACCTGAGCTACATCCGTGTCTTCCAGGCCGGCCACGCCGTACCCTCCTACCAACCGGAGTCGGCGTACCGTATCTTCAACCGCGCTTTGTTCAACCGCGACATTGCTACTGGGCGCATCAACACTGCCATCAACACGACCTACCACACCGAGGGACCCGAAGATACCTTCCACATCACCAGCGAGATCCCGCCGCAGTACGACGACTTCTGCTACATCCTCGACCCAAGCTCCTGCACTGCCGAGCAGATTGCGGCTCTGCGCGACGGTACCGCCGTCATCGAGAACAACATCATCGTCGACCCGCCTTACGAGCCGTCTTCGCCGCGTCTCTTCAGGAGGGAGATGTAAGTCAGACCGAACTCCTTTACTGGACACTTCACTAACGTGGTACTAGTCTCGACGATTTTTGAGGACGGCATGGCCAGAAAAAATGACTTAGGAAATACTTTTTAGCGAGAGAAGAAAGACCATCCGCTGTCACTATAGAACCAGCTAATAAATCAGAATTTGAACATGCTTGATGTACCATCCTTAGACCGAAAGGGAAACCATTTATCCTTAGTACACATTCCTTTACGAAGAAATGGTGTTTAGTGGTCCCCCCTCCTAGCCCATTTTCTGGAATGCCTGGAAGTATTTGCTGTGCGCATCTTTTCCCTGTGTCCTTGGCTCAACCCTTACTTCTGATTGCTCCATACCCGGTTGGGTGATAAGTATTCAAAGCAAAGGTCGCGTCGCGGGAATGCACCCGAAATGCGTGATGCATTTCAGTTCCGTGCTGTAAACCAGATGCGCGTGTGTTCAGTCTCTTTCTGAGCAAATAGCTCTATCGCCTACTTGACTGTTATCGTGCCAGCTAGAATGCGTCTACGGCCAAAGCTCCAGTCTCCAACCCCCTTCCGTCGGTTTCATGCCCGCCGCGAAACACTTCTCTTCCTATTAGCTCCTATTTCCAAGTCAAATTTTCCAACATTCATTTGGTATACTAAAGGGACAGATATGTGAAAGGACAGACGGAGACGAATTGTTGGAAAGGTTCAATCCGTGCAAAAATGCAAAAATAATTGCTTACTAAGGGAGTCGAACCCTTACCCCACGCTTGGAAGGCGTGGATCCTAACCTGGAAAGGAGTTAGAATGAGGTGAATTCCTGGGGAATTCGGTAGTAATTACCGTTAGACCAAGTAAGCGAGCTTTCTCAGTGACGGTAACTGCAACTATTACACAATATATCTATCAATTGCACTCGGACAAATCAGCGGAATCCCGGATCTATGTCGAATGCATCATGATTCGAGAAAATGCACCACCGCCAACGGATATACATCATTTAAAGGAAGGGGTGAGCAAGAATAATCAAAGTACCCTCGCCTTACACTTAAACTCGTCAATTCCAGCATATAGAATTATTATTATCCCATATCTCGAATTAACATGATTGATTGCTTTACTGTAAGAATAGGAAGTATAGCAAGGTGCATTCATTTCGCATAATAATACAGTCGAAGGGTTGACTAGCGACTGTTTATTGCACCTAGTTGTGTCCAGCCTCTCCAGATACGCTCCCATCAGACACTCGGCTATTCTTCTATCAACCCCAGTATTCCCAATACCGGAAAAGACAATCAATAAGCGCTACTTGATTCACCGCAGCGTTTTCTGGGGCAATTGGCTTGTCTGATTTTAGGCTTTGAGGCTCAGCTCAAGCATTAAGGACGACGCGGCGGGCATGGAATCGACGGGCGGCAGGGGTAGAGACGGGAGCCGCAGCCCCATCAACCATCTGAACGGCAACGATACCGCCGAAAGGACCTGCCTTGTTTGAGTTGGCAATCTTGACCAGGCAGACGTTCTCCTGGCCGGCCATGGAACCGGTACAGATGGTACCAGCCGGAACATTGAAGGCCATGGGCTACATCATGTCAGTTTCATGACAAAATACAGGTCCATCATGCAGGGTCTTGAGTGTATGAGGATCGTGAGTTCATCTGAGTAGACTTACGTAGTCCTCATTGACGTTCGTGGCGCGTTTCGTGATAGTACTCATCATTCGTTCAAACAACCCGCGAGGGGAGTTCAATCCTTGGGTCGCCTTGATTTTACCTCCATTCCCTGGAACCTGCGTCACTGTTTCAAGCTTGGTGCCCTGGGAGAAAGCACCGGTTCCTGTAGGATCGAGGACAGCCTCGATAGGACCGGCACCATCAGTGGTGACGATATGGAAAGTACCGGAAATCTGGCCACCAGTGGAGGAGACTTGGGGCAGAGTGGAGCCGGACTGGGCCATAGCGTCGGAAAGGCTTTGGACCGTATTCTGTCCGCCGCCGTTGGTCTTGCCGAGGCCGTCGGTCATAATGTTGATGGACCCGAAGACGGTGGTGTCAGGCTCTGTTACCCTATGAAGAAAATCAAGTGTCAGCCACAGAGAACAACGGCCACGTTTGATAAGAGCCGACTCGCTTGTTCCGGCCGGGGCCAGGCACCACACCACCCTGGATGCCGAGGGCAGTTCCGTTACCACCAGCGTCACCAGTCTGCGGAGAGAATTAACAATATGCAGGGCTTCTGGATTGCACATTACTTGCAACTACCGCAATCTTGCCGTGTGCGGCGACAAGAGGAGAGGCTGCCAGCGCCATGATGAAGACCTTGGAGAACATTTTGATCTGTGTTCGAGTTGAAAAGACCTAAAACTTGGAAGAGGTTGGAAAAAGAGGATTCGAAAATGAGCAACAGGTAATAGTACTTTGTCAAAAAGTAGAGCGAAGAAAACCACAGATCAACTATAGGTTTAGGAAAAAGGAGAACAGAGGAAGGAGAAAACGTAATCGATTAGTTGCTGAGGTTCAAAAGTATCGTACAATGATGACGACAGGGACTCGTATTTATAGACTTTTGGGCGAGACTCTGCTCAAAAGAGAAGAGCATGTGATATTTGCTACGTCCAAGCAAGCACCATCCTACAGGGACTGTCTTGAGACAGACCATCACCAGCCGTCCACGGTCAGCTCCGTGGGAGACGAGTTTGAAGTTTGCATCCAAAACCGCGAAGAACAAAACTCCACTGACGGGCAAACAAAGACTGGTCTAGCAGCCAGCGATCATCAGACGCAGACCATGAGACCAATTCACCAAGCCGAGGTAGCTAACAGTGGAGTAGACTACAGGCATGGTGAAATTGAAACCTAGCTATTCGTCCACATGGAAACGTAGGTGAAAAGATGGAAGGACTGAGCATATGCGTGAAACTGCACACCATGCTGACATCGTAGGGGATGATACGGCAGCCAGTCCATCATCGCCCGACGTCTACATTCGATTGACCGGCGTGGAGAGTTGACCGTACCGTCATAACCGAGATCTAGAGTTGGCAGAGCCTCAAGGACTCAAGTGTGTTCAGACTACGCGGCAGCTAGCGGAATGATCTAAAGCGATATTGTCAAGGCCCGAGGGTAAGTCGCGGCTGACCGGCACAGATGTCTTGAAACCACCCACCAGTGATGTGTTTGCAAAAACGTCCACCACAACCCAGACTTAACACGGCAAGGCATGGGTTTCTCGGGACACTGTCTTGGCGTGAAACGTTTCAGTCTGGTTGCAGGCTGCCGTAGCGCTAGCGAATGCCGCCAAATACACCGACCGCTTTTTTTACTCATCGATGGAGTTTCGACGAGCCTTGAAACTCCTTCCCTAAGGAGGGGTTCATCAAGCCTTGGATAGATTGATTGCCTGCGGGTCATGCGATCTGGGTCCGCAGCGTCGGCTAGCCCATCGCGTGGTGCTTCACGGGACTTTACTCAGACCGTAAACTTTGCAGGGCATTTTTGAGAAGCTTGAAGCTTGAAACCATGTATAAAGCTAGGCACGACGTGATATTACTTTGTCTGCGAAATCTTTAAGACTTGCGTTGTTGAACGAAAAGGAAGGCCTTGCAAGAACGCTTAGTGGTATACAGTGAAGCATTTGAAACTGCACTGGCCGTGGAAACAGCTCTTCAAGGAGCTTCACTGCTAATGACACGACACCGACAGCAAGTCAATTGTGGTTTCATTTCACCTAATTTTGGCAATTATATATGCTGAGGCATCCACTACGGCGGGTTATCACAGCTACCATTTCTGACTGAAAGCTGAAAGTGTTCAAATAATTGCTCCAGTGGGATCGCTTAGAGCCGTATTGGCTGTGCATCTTGTATAAAAAAGAAGTGAGAACTGATGTAACTGAGACAAGATATTAATCAACGGAGAAATATTCCGCTGACCCTTCGTTAACGCCGCGGCGAGATGCAACGCGGATTCAGGAACTAAGCAGTTAAAAAGGCTTCCATACGTTCAGGTTTTGCAATAGGGTCGATGAGAAAGGTGCTCCTATGGGAAAACCAGGCAGTCTTACTGATGGCCAACAACAGCCTGCAACCACGGCAGTCAATAGAGACTTTTTCACGTTAACTTGGATTGTAAATTAGCTGGTTCCTAAGGTTTCGTACAATGTCTGATCCTGGACCCCTCAATCGACCTCATACAATGTGATTTGTGTGCTTCATTTGTCCTCGCATGACGGACGTGGCGTTGGGCACATGTCACCGCAGATGTAGCGTTTATTCACAGCACCAAGTCCTCGTTGCTGGAAGATGACAGGCATCTTGCTCAAATGTGGAACAGAAGCTTCATCGGTTCGCCAATAGCTCAATTTTTATTTGATTCCAGTCCGGAAACAAACTGTCGCGCGACCACGTGCTAGTGAGGAAAAGGCACGACTACAAACAGCCAATGAGACGTACCAAGACTCGTGATTTGCGAGATCTGAAACAGAAGTCCCACGATCCTTCTTTTCTCTACGACAGCTGTTTCCACGCAAACCTATTTCTAGCAAACATTTATTGCGCTACTCACACATGCACACAAGATTAGGGCTGTGGTCAGCTTTGCCCTGGCTACTACAAACAGCAGGCTAAGATTCTCGTTGATCTCCCAGAATGCCCACTTGTACGACAAGCCGTAAACTGGATCTTCCGATCCAGCAAGCCATTGATTACTTTGCTCCATCTTCGGTTATGTGATTGCGACTACAGAAATACGACATATCTGATGTGAACTGCACAAGTCACCCGTAAACTTCGATCGCTGCGGTGGAAGAGACTCCGCGATGGGACGCCGCGGATGCACCATTATTGTCATATACGGACTACCAGCATCCAGGAAAGGCCCGCATTCTGGAGAAACCAAAGATTGGCACTTTCAACGAAAGTCTCGAGACAGGCTTCTATCAGGGTTCTCAAAGCATGGCCCAATCTTGCCCAGGAGCTGTTGACAAGTTCAGTGTTAAACGGGGAGGCGAGTACGTCACACGTTGTAAGTGGTCAATGAAATGAAGGAAAATACTGCTGATGACCGCTTTACGGCCATTGATGTAGGGCACTACTTTTTTTAGAACGAAGACAAGCGAGCAATCCGAACGCCTTGCAAGAACTTGATCGGGAGCTTTCAACAATCCTGGCGATGGAGAGGGATAAAATGCTGGCCGACAACGGGGGCAGGCGGCATTTTTGGCAGAATACAGGGAACGCGAGTACAATAGACCCGAGGACAGCCGTCTTTGAGGTCTGCTCTCTAGGAAAGGCTTCCGACAGCCCCGGAAAACGCTCGTACAAGGTCTTCTATCAAGTCGCTCTTTTATGTGACGAATCTGACGGGAGAAGAAGGGCAAGGCTGACCTGCATCTCGGCATGATGGAGATGCCTCGTAATGCAGCATTTAAACCCTACAAGCATATTTTGTCGTAACGCATCGTCGTGAAAATATCTGAAAGTGCGTCATTTAGCGGCATGACTTATCGGGGACCGTGACAGTCGTGGGCCCCAGATGGTATACTTCAGGGCATGTTGTTGCGCCAAAGGTTAAATCGACATTATGTCTATGATCGACAGCCAAGGTTACTTGGTGTAGTATCTGGCAATCCGCCCTTTGATATTCCCATTCTGTAGAAAGTGCGGCGAGCCCAAGTTGAGGCACAACTGTACCGACCAGAGCTGGGGTAATATTGTGCAGTGCCGTTAGCTAAAGGCTCGACGAACTGTAGCCATGACAGAAGCCCCGCCTTGTTGCCCTGGTCAACCTAGCCTACTAACGCTAGAGCTCAATGATATTTAGCTTCTGAAATGTATCTTCTTGCACAAGCCAAAGAATGGTCACATGGAATTCGTCTTTCGTTGGGTACACAAACAGCCGCTGCAATGTTGTTCACCCAGGCGCGCAACACGAGCTTGACAAGTCCCACCCGACGCAGGGCGTACGAGAGCACCGGTACTTATTTAGCCGCCTGGTTCGTGGCAGAGCTGGTAGCATTTGAAGCATTACGGTGCCCCATGTCCAGGGCAAGTCAACAGCGGGATACCGGCTGTTCGACACGACAGAACGAGATTGGGATATGCGAGGGGTTGGAGACGTTGTGAGGATCGACGCCTGCTCAGGGTCTCAGAGCGAATGCAGAGGCATTTTCTACCAGGCAAAGATTGAATCCAGGTGCTCGGTATCACATGCTGCTCTCTTTGGCCTAGCCAATCATATTATGAATGTTCGGTTTTGGTGGACTTTCTGTGAACGTCTAGACGAGTGTAAAGCTAAAAGCCAGCCAAAAAACTTGACGTGTAAAGGCATCATATTGGTTGCGGAACATGATGGTCATGTTAGGTTTTCCACGAAAGATAAATCTCGACAGCAGCGTAGCGAGTATTGGAATTAGGCTCAGTGCATTTCGTAATCACGAACATTGTGCACGTTTCCCAGTGGTCGCACACGTCTCCTTTCCGCACACTTCTTGCCTCTATGTTGTGCTGTGGTCGAATATGTTTTATTTGGCTGATGCCTCAGCCTTCATTCTCCCCCAAGCAATACCATGTCCACCGCTCACGCAGCTACCGGGCCATCCTATCATCAGTGTTCTTGGTCTCCCTCGGATAGTGGGCTTGATTGTGGCTCAAAAGAAATTGCTGGGGTTCCTTACCCTCCTACACCACGTGTTGGCCGAGGGTACAACGAGGCCCCCAACCTGCTGCACTTTTGCTTTAGTCCTAAGGAGCTTCAGGCAGAGGTGGGACAATACACCCAAGGCGATTCATTTCCCAAATTCGCTGCCTGCATCAAACCCTGTCGGGAGCCCTGTAGCCCGTCCCTTTGTCGCAAAACTGCACAACGAAGCATCACCGGCAGCGACAAGAGCAGCCTCATACGAAAGCGCGCCCGCACAAGCGATGGCGACAATGGACACAGAAAAGTCCACGGAGAGACCATCTCTTTCAAACCATTGGATCGAAGCGAAACCGAGACCGAAGGAAATGTCGACGATCGTAACACGGCCAGTGATTTGTCACGCACACAAACAGACATGGCGTGCTTGGGTGTGGGCGCAGACCCTGACCAGGAGGCATCAATTGGGTCTGGCACGGCCAAGGACTCGCCAGAAATGCCGGGGAATCATACTGGAGAGGGTATGGGAGATGATACCGGAGATGATACCGGAGATAGTGCTCAAACACCCTCCTCGTCGACAGATACGACGGAAACTTTGGAGGATATGGAAGACGTTCGGACGGACAGGAACGACGACTTGTGCGGGCATAGGCTGGATGGCATCGAGCTCCAACTCGCTCGGCTATCAACCGCAATGGCGACGGAGAAATACGTGACAAGCCAAGCCGTGCTTAGGTCGGCGGAGAAGCTGGACCAGCTCGCGGAAAAGTTCGATTACTTTGCAGTTGAGGTCAATGGGCTCATGGAGCGCTTTGAAGAAGAGTTCGACAACTCGATCACTCTCGGAGACGACCATCCCGAAAGCTCAAGGCAGAGTCCGCTGGCCGCCCACGACCGTGCAAACGGCGCTGGCTCTCGGGGGGGCTACGTCACTGGGTACATAGGGGCTAGATTACAGGCTGCCTTGTGCGAGCTCCAGCAACCCTATGGTGACATGAACTTAATCATGTGGGAGATTGTCCACAAGGGATTTGCGTCCCAGCACGATAGCCGGCGGATCAAGGCCGACATTTGCACGATGCAGAAGGTCTTGACTGACCTGTCCACCTGGACCTGGATTCAGTTCTACGCCTGACATGGCTTAGCCTGGCTGTACGCAGGTAGAGCCGGGCTGAGGATGTCTCGACAAGCTGGCCCAGGTATGATTTAAAGTTGGAAGACGGATTTTCAGGATGCACATATTGATGATTTATACCAATTAGTCGTTTCAGTACACTGGAATCGGACCTGTACACATTTTGGTCCCAGAAAAGGGCAGTCCATGTTAGAGAGACCATGCGCACGTGGGCTATGTCTTGGCATCGCGCCATTTCCCTGCCGTCAAACCAATGACGCTGATGCCGTGCTTGCCGCTAATAAGGGCTGCTGCTCAGTAACTGCCCAGCATGAATGACGATTATGCATTGAATTTGGCGTTAGTCGGCCCTCGTACGACGCCGAAAAGGCTTGGTTTGGCGGCTATGCACAGCCGAAGAAAATGTTCCGACGCATCAACCATTGCCGGCGGGACAGGGCTAAAGGAATATCGCGGGCGAGCCTTTCGTCGTCGCTGGGCTCCAGAAGCAAGTTGTCGATGAGGGGACAATCCAAGTCTTAGAAACTCTACAATTAGGAACAACCTGTGACCGAGACGATTGCGTGAAGCGGACAAGTCCTACCTTGATAGCCACAGGTGCCGGAACCTCTCCGCATCTTCCCAAACTGAGACCTTCTAGGGTTTGGTTTGTGACCCCACTAGGTACTAGCACAGGTACAGTTGCACCAGTCGCGCGGGGAGGCCTGTGCTAAGCTGCAGGTTACCGTGGTGTCGACGTAGTCACTAGGTCAAAGGCGCAATAAAGAGCCTTGTTGGGAAGGATTGTGAATGAGCCTGAATCCCATACAATGGAAGACTGGGCGCCAGTAAGCAAGCAATTTCCCGGCAATCGTGGGCTTTTGAACCCGTCCGCTCAACCAACCCAGAAAGTCCAATAGGGCGTGACGGTCATGGAAGCACGGCCATGATGTGCCCACCAACCCACCCGCAAGCTCGAGTCGATCCTCGGGTTCGCGGCGACGATCCTTGCCCGCTCAAATCCTGCAGCACACAAAGTTCCCTCTGATTCATCACGCATGCTTGTACGGGGTCACGACATGGAGTCGTGCAGCAAGGCAGTGCCAGTAGTCGCAATCCCAGGTACTTGACGTGGACAGCCCCTTCCCATGGCCCTTTACTCTTCTACACGACCAAGTTCCTTGAGCCAGCCTCTCGTTAATCCTTCACCAGCATACGCTCTCTTCATCTTACCACATGCTTTCTCGGCATATGCTGCGGAGCTGGACGCATAATCTTCCTGCTCTCGCCCTATGCCGCCCTCCTTCCGTCCTGCAATGGCTCTCCCGCTTCAACCCAGCCCGTCACTGGAAACTGCTCCTCGTGCCTGCCATTCTTTGCCTCGTCGAAGTCCTTCTTCATGTACGGTCCTTTGCGATAGCACGACCGGACACGAACCTCGATCCACCGTTCCACACCGGATGCCAAGAACCTGTGCTCAACTCGTCAGCCCGCGCCAACGCCGTCCTCGTCATGCTGGCGCGCAACAGCGACGTCGACGATGCGATAGCCAGCGTGCGATCGGTGCAGGAGCAGTTCAACCGCAATTTTGCCTATCCGTGGGTCTTTCTGAATGACGAACCGTGGAGCCACGAGTTTGTCACGAGAGTTAGCCGCGCAGTAGAGCACGATGATGCTGGTGCCACGGCTACATTCGAGGTGATTCCGGACGGAATGTGGGGTTATCCGGACTGGATCGACCAAGATCGAGCGCGTGGGAGCATGGAGAAGATGCAGAAGAAGAAGGTGCCCTACGCTGGACGTGAGAGCTATCACCACATGTGTCGCTTCAACTCGGGGTACGCCACACCTGAAGCACGCTGCCAAAACATGGATACTGACTCAAAGCTGTGGTAGCTTCTTCTACGATCACTACGCCCTGCGCGACTACAAATGGTATTGGCGCGTTGAGCCTGGGGTTTCCTTTACCTGCGCCATCACCTACGACCCCTTTATCGAGATGGAGCGAAACAACAAGCGCTACGGCTACACCATCGCTCTCTGGGAGGTCGGTAAAGCCGTGCCCTCGCTCTTTGACAAGCTCTCCCGCTACAAGCATCGTCACGCCATTGAGACCACAGCCTTGTGGACGGCCATGACGGATCCGTCCTGGCTACCATGGCCGCTGCGGAGCATCCTCTCCTGGCTGCCCAACCGAAGCCCATCCGGCGACCTTTGGAACACGTGCCACTTTTGGTCCAACTTTGAGATTGCCGACATGGACTTTTTCCGCTCCCGAGCATACAGGGACATATTCCGGTACCTGGACGAGGAAGGTGGCTTCTACTACGAGCGCTGGGGCGATGCGCCGGTGCACAGTCTCGCGGCGGCCATGCTGCTACGCCCGGAGCAGGTGCACCACTTCTCCGACTTTGGCTACGTGCACCGCCCGTTCCAGTATTGTCCCTACGCTCCGACGGCGGCGGCTTTGCTACGGGGGGAGCTGGTGCCGGACATGGCCGGTCGGATTGGCAAGAAAGACGTTCCAGAGAGGAGCCTTGGGTGTAATTGCAAGTGCGATACCAAGGCCACTCCGATCAAGCCAACATGCTTCAACCGTCTCAGAAGGACGGTCATGTAAGCTTTGAGAACAATGATACCCTACAAGAATTGACGATTATCAAGACTAAATCAGATCATGAGAACGATTTCACCATCCACGTATGGCGCGTAGTGGATGCAAAGTGACTTGCTGTGGATGATCTTCTCCCCGTCATTGAAAAATCTCCTGATCAAACTTTAGGCAGCACCAGTTAACGGAACTACCCTTGCCATCATCCCCAGAGCTCGATACCCTACTTAGTTCTGACTGGTCTTTTGCAATTTGAATGCATTCCGTGGCCACTATTCGTCTCGATTACATCAGGCACGAAGGCTAGGTCGAGGAGCCTCTGCACCGTCTGAACGACCCCATCCTCCAAAACGACGAACCAGCGGCAAGAGGCATTTCCTCTGGCGGTTGGATGCGCATTGGGTGAGATACTCTGCACCAAATTTCACGACTCACAAACCATGCAAATCACATCGTCTGCTCTAACCCATCAATGATACCAAAGCCCCCAATCATCTACCATGGAAACCTGAATGGCCAAACACCTAATAATGATATTGAGTAATACTGGTGAGAATATACTTGTCGTTTTTCAAGCCCAATCTTGTGGATGTAGGGAGGATCCTAATTGTTGGGGCAAAGATATTATTAACCCTTGTCCTCGCTCTACATGAACTTCTTAGCCAAGCGTTGGCATGGACAGTAAGCACATGCCATGATACATCCCTGCATAAAAAACTCCCTCCTTACATCGATACACAGGCTTAAACAGAACAAAGAGAAGAGATTTGTCAAAGGCCGAGGCTTGCCCGCCAGCTAACACACATTAAACTCCAATAGATGACGGTAATGCAGTTCATACAGCCCTGCCAACTGTCCGACAAAATGCCCAGTTTTTCTTCAAATAGTCGGAAACTGCGTCTTGTACCGGCACAATGGAGCATATCGCGTTCAGTTGGCCATTGCGTCGAACAATGACTTCCTCCAACTCCAAAGCCATCACCGAAGCTTCCTCACATCGATACATGGCGTCGAATGTCGTCACATCAGCTGGTGCTGCTGGATGGTCAGGTATCATTGAGTCGTTTTCGTCAACCATCTCGACAACGACGCAGGTACTAGCCAGTAACTCTGCGCAGATCTCTCGCGAAAGACAGGATCGGAATGGTTCCTGCGGCCTGAACCAGTGGATTCGAAACCACGACGAGTGTTCAGGATGGTGGCCTGCGCGGTGCTGAACAAGGTCGTATAACTGTCCCATGCGAAGGCCGCCTTCAGTGGGAGCAAGTGCCTTCCAAGCTCTTCGACCCTGAATCGGCGAATCCCAGGCTACATCTGGTGACAGGTAGCCAAGTTGAACCGGTGGAGGTTGAGAGACAAGCATTCGCCGCCAGCTTGCGCCCGTGCGCGTGAACCGTTTCTTAGACGCGTCCTCTTTTTGTAACGCATCCGCATCTAAAGGTGGTCTTCTTTGTATAGCACGGGCAGGCTTTCTGTCGGGGTCGGTAAATTCCACCTCCTCGCCTGGGCTCGCAGACCAAGGAAGCGTGTCGAAAGAGGTTGCTCGACGCTCATAGCTTTGGTCGCCCGTAATATCAAAGAATAGCCGTTCGAATTTCCGCACAAGCAAGGGATTGAGCACCGGGGTGGCTTCCTCTGCCTGGTGGTGACTGGGTACGGGGGTCTCGTCTTGCCCTGCGACTTTTGAGACTCTTGGCACCTTTTGACCTGCAGGTTTGAAGAACAATTTCTGTTGTATAGTTGGAGAGTTCAGGATAGTCTCGTGCCAGGTTTTGTTCACTCGCATTGCAGACGTGAGCAGTGTGACCATGTCAACCTGCAGTAGTATAGCTTCAAGAAGCTCTATCGTGAAGAGCACACTCCGTGCGCCTTGCGTGAAGCCTTCCATCCTTCAAGGCAGCACCACTCCTGCACAGTTTATCGAGAATCATGACCGGTTTCGAGAATGGAAAGGAATCAAAATGAATGACGTAGGATAGAGGATATATGAAGTTGGTGGCCGAGCGAGTTCGCCAGGCTCTGCACCGCTATAATGATATTTCTAAAGCCGCCGGCCGGAAAAGGCAAGGGGTCGGCTGTCACATCAACCCATGTGGGAAGTTGGCCAAGGACCAACCTCTAGTGCGAGACAGGATTCATATCCTGGCACACAGATCTCGATCTAGAACTTGGTAGAGAAGTTGTCCTACAGCAGGTGATGGCCTGTCGCTTGATGTGCCCCAGGAATTTGCGTGATGGCCGTTATCATGAGACGGAGGTTCGTCGAGGGGGTGATCGACAAGATCAATGACGTCTTGGCGCCGTATTTCCCGGTTAGATGTCACGCAGGATAACCTCGGCTTTTACTGGAATACGGCAATACAACATGTTATCTATGTCAGCTCGTCGCCTGACCCATTTCCTCGCCGCTTTTGGCAACTGTATTCGAGACATAAAGCCACCAATCGCTCTCGCTTTGCTCATCCCACCAATGTGAATTTACCCCCTTATCTTGTGACACTTAAACAGCGTATTATCAAGTGCAAAGACTACCAAGTACGATGCATTTTTTTTTTTCATTCATACTTGCTCATTTGCACAGCAATTCGCACAATCGAAACTGAACGGGGTCTAAAGCTTTTCTCTGAGTCGACCAACCATGGAAGAATGCATGCAGAATAAGCTCTGCGTCGCATGGCTTACTGCGGTGGAAGACAGCGCCGCCGCGAACACGAAGGTGTCGTGTTCAATCATCATCCGAGTATTGCGTCAATCTAATTAATCGGATGTATAAAAGAGCCAGTACCAGCTAAGAGATGGCTTGCTTGCGTCGCGACGGGTTCTAGATCTGATTTACACGTGGTTGTTAGGGGCTCACTTAGAACCCGCGCCAGTGGTAAAGAGGCGACAAATATACAAAATCCGATACCAGGCAGGCACTTCTGAAAGGAACGATAATTCACCGTTGAGGATTCGGTCATAAACCGAGTGTTGGTGGCCGTTATCTTCAATAGAACATTATCGCCATCGGCCTTCATCACCAGCGCAGTGGCGGACTCCGATCACGACATCTAGTAGGCTCAGTTAAGGCACATCATCGGCAGTGTGACTGCGCAGACGACACAATTGCCTCTTGTCAGGCCTTCCACGCTGAATCCTTCCACGGACTCACATAGTCCGCTGTAGTCATCCAAATAGGTACCGCAAAGAGCCTTTGAAACAATAATTCCTTCTGCACAATAGCCCGGCATCTTGGTAGGCAGCTTACAATCCCATTCAGATTCACAAGACTCAATACCCAGCCTGATTTGAGATGCAATGACATGGTAGTCTCGCACGTCTAAGTCGTGCCGTCTCACGCCATTGCCCTACCCTAGGTCACGCAGTGACCCCCCCACTTGGGCAGTTTTGCATAAGGTGGCTGCATTTGGCATCGTGGGAGATATTTTCCGATTTGCCATGACAAGCAGCCAAGGACCTTCCCCCAGCAACCTCTACATTGCACCTAACACGTCTTGAACGGCTGCGAACTACAACGCCATGCCTATCATCACCGATTTTACTTTCCCGAAGTCGCCCGAGGGCTTTTCTCCTCCCCAGAACACCTTCTTCATCATTTTCAACGCATCAAAGGATCCCGCTACAGGCCAACCATGGTGCCCTGATGTGAGAGCCGCGCTACCACACCTACAAACTGCGTTTGCCGCTGCGGATAGCCCCCAAGCTGCCATCGTCGAGGTTGGGCAGAAGCCTGAGTACGCAGTCCCGGAAAGCAGCCATGATGGTCGAAACTGACCCAAATTGTCTAGGTGGCAGGATCCCAAAAATGCGTTCCGCGCCAACTGGAATATTAACAGTGTACCGACGCTGGTTCGTTACCAAAGTGCTGGAGGACAGGCAAAAGAAACGGGACGACTCGTGGAGGGCGAGATTCTAGACGCCCAGAGGCTGAAGGCCTTCGTCAGCCAGAGCTCTTAGATTAAGTTTGCATTAATGAAACGACAAAAAAGTGCTACATAACCGTAGCCCGGGAAGAAAGCAACTGCTGATACTGTTTTGGAATGCTGTGAATGTGCCGATTTGGTTCAATAATATAACGGGTATTCCATTCATAGCTTGCTGTGTTGACATGCAGCGATGGCCTAATTGTAACTCAACATTCAGCACCTCGAAGACTCATTGGGATTGAAATTGACAATATTTAATTGCCGTCCACGCCTAGATCCAGGGTGACATAGGAAGGAGCATGATCGCTAGATGCCCGTTCCCTTTCTTCATCCAAGATGTCCGCCTCTAAGAGCATTCCCGACTCCTGTATAACATACGAGGACAGCAAGATTAGATCAACCCGATCACAAGATGCGCCCCATGGCACGGCTGGAGAACGATACGTGTATTTTCTCTCCTCACCGTGAAGATGACGGAATGAATCCACCATTTCCAGACCTCCCTCTGAACGAGGCTCCATGAATTTGGCCTCGAAATCACGTCTGTTTTCTAAATGCGCTGGCCCGTGTCGAATACCAGGGAACCCATCAAGCGGGCTGCGAGCGATATTCAAGTCTCCTGCTATCACTACTTTCCAGCCCTCTCTCTCGTGTGTGGCAACCATATCTCTCATTCTTGTATGGAATGCACGCTTATGGGTATGCCTGGTTCCCACCACATCCCCCGTGATGGGACTTTTGTACGGATTCTCGGTCCCGTTGACGGCATATATATTGATAATCAAGAGCTTCGGTCTGTTGAGTCGCAGTACCAAGACCCGACCTTCAAGGTCCCAGTCTGCTGCTACTGCATTCGAAGGCTGTTGTCGTTGTAGGCTCTGGTCGCTGCGGACCAGCATGCAGACGCCATAAATCTTGCCTCCAAACCCGCGAGCATTGAACTTGTCACGCGGAAGGCTAAAATATGCATTATAGGTGGGCTCGAGCGAATCGGGCAATGCCTTCACAGCCGCCCTCACGGATTCTTGCGTCTTTGTGTCACCCGGTGCAATCTTAATTTCTTGTAGGCAAACCACCTGTGGCCAACCCCATCTCTGAAGGCATTGTCGGAGATTGGCAGCTTTCGTTCTTATAGCAGTGGCAGAGCTTGTAGAGTCTTTGGAAGATTTGAAGTAGCTTCGGATTGACCGTTGTAGAAAAGGCTGGATGCCATTGATATTCCATGTAAATATTCGGATCTGATTATCTTGAAGTGGAGTGATGGGTCGCGAGGTAAGGGTGGGCGCAATGTCTTGAGAGTGCTGCTTCCGGCGTCTTTTCAGCGGAGGAGGCGATATGTTACGGGACATGTGTCTGGCGTTTGAAAGAAGCCGTTTAGAAGAAGAGAATGGTGGTGGGAGAGACATGAATGTATCCAGGTGCAAATATGCTTGTAAGTTGTGGCGTGAGAGATGACGTATTACTTTTGCATGCGTTTAAAAAGAACCGGCGCCGGAAGGACAATCGCCCGGGGCACCCAGAGGTTATCAACCTGACAAATTTCATTCCATCTAAGTGTCGAGCATCATTCGCTATCTGCCGATCCGTGAATGGGAACGATGACCATGTTCGGGGGGGTTGAGACTATACAGCATCGTAGTGGCTTTCGGGTTGAAGGCTGGGGAGCATGTCGTTAACAGAACAAGCTTGCTTTGATTCACAGATTTGTAAGAAAAAAACATCGATTTCAGATATCATATGGAAAAGGCTCTCGATCATTACGACCAGCCCCAAGGTCTCATTTCCAATATCCGGGCCGGTGATGGAAGAGACCCCCAAAGAGCGGCAGGGCACCGACACGACAAATTGTCATATGCAGAGCAATCCAACGCCACGATCGGGGAAAGTGATTATTCGAAAAAGGGAAGACAGACACAGAAAATATCAGTCTTACTAAATGTACTCAAAGATATCGAACCAGCATGTCCGGCTGCCTCATAGTGACAGTGAAGCCGGGTCGATCAGCGACCTTGGACATACCAAATCGCTGTGTCTGCCGCTCATCAACAAAGCTGGTTCTTTCCAAGAGGAGATTCCACTTACTGAAAGCGGTTGATCCGCGCCCGTTAACCATGAAATGGTCCCAAATTGCCTTTTTGGGCGGATCGAAAAGTACACGACGAAAGAGCCTGAGTATTTCCTCGTGAGAATTGGGCATGACCCAAACGCCCTGTACTGGAGGGAAAACCTATTTGAGCCGAAAGTTGATCTTTGGACTGGTTTGTAGTCTCCTGACAATACCATTGAGGTCGTTCTCGCAGAAAGAAAACCCAATGCGGTTCATTGCCGTTACCTGCCGTAGAGGCCTCAGGACAGTCCGTATGCCCTCTGCGGTCTCCCGTTGTAGTACCAGGTAATGCAGTCGAACTGCTGCACAACGTCGCCAGGTTCATCGTGCTGGGTTTTGAGAGGGAAGCCCCTTGTGGACGTTAATAGGGATGGTCGCTTTGAGGCACTGACTTCTTTCTCCCATGTTGATGCTGAAATTGCTTTAAGTATATGAGTCACAAAACTACGTGTTCGCGGTTTCTATGCGAGAATCTGTCGGATGTTTTTGCTTAGTTGGGGGGTAGAAGCTGTTAGCATATGAGTCAAGTTGAGTTCCGAGACAGGCGAGTTGTTTGCCTGCATGCCGATCTATTTCCAGCGATTTGCAGTGTCAATTCGCTAATTTGACGACCTAGAGGATCTCAATCCCCAACGTATAATGGTGCGTCTGCATTCTCTTGACAATTAATGAGAACTTCGTTACTACAGCGCGATAGTAGGTCCCCTGAATGGCCCAGTAAATGTGCTACAAGTCTGGTGGCTTTGAGCGAAAGGGCTTGAGGTGCGCATGGTTAATCTCGCAATACATTTCTATCTTGGCGAGCTTTGGCTTCCGCATCGTTCACCCAAGCATCAATAAGCAACAGCCCTTGTATTTACCGGTAAGGACCTTTTCTTGGCATGCTTTTGTTCGCATTGGCGGCACGATGCTTGGTGTAAAGAAGGCATCGATGTGGTTACTTCATTAGCCCTTTCGGCCATTCATGTTTGGTCAGTTGGACAATAATCTGCAGTGAGTGTTAGCATGTGAACGACTACATCATCCAACGGAAAGACTAGCCACCCCGCCGCCAATGTGCTAGGAGACTTGATCGATTCTAGGATTCTTGTAACTCAATCTTACTAAATATGAGGGCTCTCTGGCCAAATTGGGACGTCATTGCAAATCGGCAAGGGTCGTGATAAACAATGATCACCGAGCGGACCTGACTCGCGTCCGGAAACTGTCACGAGATTTGGCGAATTTACGGCAAGCGGATCAGTATATTGTAGGCTATGAGGAAGGGTAGTCGTAAAAGCCTCGCCCACTCTTGACGCCCAGACGACCCTGTTGCAAGAAATCCTTCAAATACTCCCTTGGCTCAGCCGATATGTTCCCTCGTGCATCAGCGTAGTGTTGCTCAATATCCATAACCACGTCTAGGCCAACAATATCCATTTGCTCAAACGGACCCTTGGGTGTCTTTAACACACCTCTGAAGATTGCGTCAATCTCTTCAGGGGTTGCAGCGCCCTCAGAGGCGGTGAGGAGGGCTTCTCGCTTTATTGCGGCCCAGATGCTGCAGGCTAATGTCAGCCAACGCATACGAGAATGCAGTAAAACTAGAGACGGGAATCTACCGGTTGTATATGTAGCCCATTGACGGCTTCTTGACATGGAATGGGGAGAAGCTGTGACTCTTGCTCCTATTCATCAGTAGATCAATGTACTTTGGGTCTGTTCTCTCGTGGCCCATGATTTCAAGCTCTAAGAAAAGAATGAGCATCGCTTCATTATAGCTCGCTGCCCATGGGCGACGTACCAGGGGTCTCGGGTGGCCAATCTAAACTCTGCTGATTAGTCCTGCACCTGGGACCATGTTTGAGTACTCACATGAGTGAGCACTAAGAAAGCGCCGCTCGTTCCTGAGGTTCAACGTGTCGAGTATCTCACTGCAGGTGTAGCTGCTAGAATTTGAAGCCACAATCGTGTCCTCTTGTACAGCCGCATCCAAGTCCGTAATGACTTTTCGTTTCAACGAAAGTTGTTCTGGGACACACTGCGATGTTTCAGCACGAATCAAGCACGTCCAGCACTCAAATTACCTCCAATGCCAGCCATGAACTTTGCAATGCTGTCGCAATATTGTCCGGTGAGTGCGTATTTATTCTGCCCCACGATGCATCTTTGTGCTGAGAGTCAGCCCGAAAGCCGTCAATCGCCTGAATACTGGCTTGCAGTTGGCTTGGCTGGCCATCGACGAGATGGACGTCGTTTCCTGCACTCGACCACTGCAGCACATCAATACGTTAACCGATGGCAACAATGTATTGCAGCAAGAGTCAAAGTCAGACTCATACCATGAAAGCCAGCCGTC
The DNA here is from genome assembly GCA_001021365.1 of Stachybotrys chartarum. Taxonomy (NCBI): domain Eukaryota; kingdom Fungi; phylum Ascomycota; class Sordariomycetes; order Hypocreales; family Stachybotryaceae; genus Stachybotrys; species Stachybotrys chartarum. The sequence continues at coordinate 121,371 of LDEE01000014.1, forward strand.
GGCCTTGTGTACCAGCGCCGATAATGGTTACAGCTGTACGCGACGCCTTGGAAAGTGCCATGTTGTAAGATATTAAACACAATAAATCTTGTCAAGATAAACGGGAACGAGGAGATACAGCAAATAAGAAGAGAAGATAGGCAAAATTAACTTGACACGATTTTGAGGGAATGAAAATGCAGCTACAACTGTTTGCCTTGGTCTGCCCACGCACTGCTGCCGATCGGATCCGAATCATGGATGTGGATTCTTTATACGTCATCAGCCTAGTTTCTCCACCCAGACAGTGTGCAGGTCGAGCATCGGATCCGGAGTAATCAACAACACAAGAGCCTGCGCCAGGTCTCACGAGTAACTTTGGCACAAGCATCGCTACTAAAGCTGTTGGAATAGTGTTGTAGCCTAGCACAAGTGTTGTTTATAAGCTAAATCACGATGGGCTATTTGGGTTCCAACATCACTGGAGAAGCTACATATTTTCGCAGAAACATACATGATACTTTCATCATGCCGAAGAATCAGCTGATGTCTTTGCCTCCAATTTCCACGGAAAATTAGGCATGAAAACTCATGGCGACAAAAGGATTCCCGCATCTTGAGCCTGTACCGGGCATACTAGAGGCGAACTTGGCCCTTGCGGCCTGCACGGATTTGGAGCTCTGTGGCAAATGCTCCAACGTGCGCTCCAGCGTCGACAGCAAATCATGGTACGTGTCTTCGGCAATCTTGCCGGTGTCGAAGCCGCGGTCGATGGACTTGCGGACGAGTTGCACGCTCGCCACGACATGGTGAGGATACGGATCGATGGAAATGATGGGGACCTTGAATGTAGTGTCACTGCTCAACTCATTGCCGGAGCCATACCCGGTTTGTCGTTTCAGCATCATTGTGTTGTGAAGTCCAAACGTAAGAGTGTTGACTACCGTCGTCTCCGCGTCGTTGCTGATCTCTCCTAGGTCTGCGAGGAGATCATGGCGGTCCGTAACCTCAATCACGTCCACGAGCATCAGAATGCTTAGATGATAGTGTAGCATCAGGGAGACTGCGGTAGATGTTAGTTAACTAGCCAAGTTCAACGGCAAGGGGATCCATACACCAACGCAGCTTAGTCCTCTGGCCTAGGAATGGCATCCGCCTTTGACATTCCTCCAAGGGTGATCGATATATGGCGTTGAAGTCTTTGATCGATGCAACAACATTGATAAACGCTTTGTGTATTTCGGATTCTTCGTGGCCATCGCGTAACGCTTCCTTGAATATGGCCGTCAGTTTCCATCCCAGCAATTTCCAAGCAGCCGCCGCGGCAATAATCTGGTTTGCCCTCTCGTCGGTCATCTCGGCCCCTTCCTGTCGCCATTGCTGTGCTGTTTCCGCAAATATCTTGGAAGTTGTTCTCACCAATCGCCAAGAGATTTCCGATTCGAACCCAAGGAGACCAGACGACAGCAGCGGTCGGCAATTGAGGGTCAACGACGCTGATGTGTCAAAGGTCAACGCGGCCCAGTAGGCGATGCTTTCGCCATTGATAAAGCCAGGGGTATCCAACGATTCGGGTGTTGTGTGGACTGTCTCGCGGAATGTCAGGGATGGGGAGACCTTGGAGCCACTAAACTGTAGATTCCTTTGCCTCGCCCTTAGGGTTTGAATTTGTTGCAAAGCCGCATGAACACAGGCTTGCCCCGAAATCCCGTCCAATTCCTCCTCCTCTTTTATGCCAGCAGGGATAGGCGTCAGAGCGAATAGGTATAGCGAGAGCATCGAACGGTATGAAGGTCGATTCATGATGCGAAGCATGTCTCGCCGAGCGTTCCGCCAAAGAGTTTGCACAAGAGCGCAATGTTCGAGCTCGGATGTGCTGTTGTCTGTGGTTATGGGTAGCCACCTGGCAGAGAAGGCTGCCATGGTGCTACTGAGTGATGCTTCGATCTTGTGGTCCTTTTCTCGAGCCTGCGTCTCCGTGTCATGAACGGTATTTGTGTCATTGGTTCCCGACGTTGCGATCCATTGGTCCAAATGGCGACACATGTCGGATATACTGACATATTTCTCAACCGCCTCGTGTCGTCCAAACCTGATTATGTTAAGTAGCCTGTCGAGTAGATGAAATGTAGTCACTCACAAGAATGGACAGCTGTATCTTCCCATCCAAGAACCGAAGACGGCCTCAAATCCCTCCCGATACAGGGTTTGAAGCCAGTCAACGTCAATCGTGCTTGGAAGATTGGAAACATCTTCTCGGGGAATCGAATATGGAGCCGAAAGATGGATGAAAGGTGAAGATTGAAAAGGCTCGGCGGTGATTGTAGGGCTCTCGTCATGGTGGTTGCTCGGACCGACTGAATGCCCGTCTTCTGATGGCCTGTGGGCAGTAGTTTCGGAACCCGAAGATATCTGCACCAGCGCCGTGTCGCTGGGGGGAGGAGTGACTCTACGGCGGCGCTGGCTGCGTCGTACTCCGCGTCTCGGGGTTGGCCTGTCCGTGCTCTCCAGCCACTATAGACCATGTCAAAATCTGTACAGGTCCGAGGTAGCTGTAGATGACGGTAGGTAGAGACCTTGAAAGTACATGGTCGGTTCCGATTGCGACACCTGGTACAGGAACCGAGCTCACCTCGGGCGTTGTCGCCCGTGGAGGCGTCGCATGCCACGCGAGATCTGCGGCATTCATCGCAGCTCGAGAACTGGGTCCTCCGCGTAACAAGGTTGGCCTGCATTATCGCCGCAGACCAGGTCATGGCCGATTGGAAAGGGTGCTGGAAGATGTGCGTCGGATCCGCTGAAGAGAAGAAACGAGGTTGCATTTGCGGGGGTGGAGGCCATCCGCCAACGTAGTGTGAGGGGCTGGGCAAGAGTCGAACTCGGATGACGTTAGCCCCATCCCAAGAATCTGGGGAAGCCCTCAGTTACGACCCCGGCTGTACAAGCATTGTTAGAAACGTGGACTAAGTTGTTAGCTTGGCCCGGCAGTTTAGGACGCCCAGCCAGTCCTTCAGAGGTCAGACTGCCCTGGAGCGCGCAATGGTTCCGCGCCAGGGGCAACTGTGGCCAAGGGTAATCAGGACAGGGATCATCGGTTCCGAAGCGTCATCTGGGGCAGTAACTTGCTTCAATGTGGATGGCGAAACTTCTGTTCACCTTTGTTCAGCGGTAGACTGTGCAAATATAAGAGCATGGAACTGGACGGGGCTTCGGCGAAGAATCTCACGTAGAGAAGGCAGCGTTTATCCAGTCAAAAATCTGCCAGGTCCGCCAGGGATCTTTTGCGAGAAACCGCTGCCATTCACGCAAGGACACTCGGTTCCGAAGCCGCTCCAAACCAGGCGAGGCCCCAGCACCCACCATCAATGGACCGAGATCAGCAAGCCGCGTGCTGTCAACCCACCGTTGGCGTCTTAGCTGGCCAACGCTTATCTCAAACAAGAAATCCGTCTCCCGCCGCGCCAAGGGATTGGCTGCTCCCAAGGCAGGGCCCGTCGCGGGCGCAAGCCACTGACGACTGTGAAGGCCGGTTGTCCGCTAATGTCGGCTTGGTGCTTCGTACGGTGAATCGCATCATTCATGGGCACTTTGAGGGTGGAGCAAGTCTGGGGTAGACTTTGCGGAGGTGTCAGTATTTAAAAAGGGACGCGTCCGACGATCCGATCTTTGGTTTGTGATCTGGAAAGAGAGAAAGTCGAGTCCTCTCTTCCAACGTTTATCCAACGTTCCATCTGATCAGACTGTCTTGCTTTGCCTTTGCTTATTCTTTTTCGACGCACTCGTCATTGACACAAGTGGCCATGGCCATGCTTTCCTCCTCGACGCCGCCCAGCGAAAAGGCCGACATCCTCGAGGTGGAGCGCGGCAACGGGAATGGCATTCACAATGGCCAGCAACCTGACCCGTCGGCTCAGACGGTAACCATGGAGTCATTTTCCCATCTTGACGAGAAAAAGATCCTGCGCAAGGTACTTGCTTGCTACATCCTGCTATCATTCCTCAACTAAAGCGAACTAGATGGACGTGCGCTTGATCCCAATGCTTGCGCTTCTCTACCTCCTGTCCTTCCTCGATCGTACGTTGTCCGTTGGTCTCTATCCACTCGAGGGAATCTGACAACTGGCATATATAGGGGGCAACATCGGAAACGCCAATATCGAGGGCCTCACGGAAGACCTTGGCTTGACGGGCGACCAGTACAACTGGTGTCTGACAGTCTTCTTCTTCACCTATGCCGCTTTCGAAGTGCCCTCCAACTTGCTCCTCAAGAAGCTCCGACCTAGCGTCTGGCTCCCAACCATCATGGTGGCGTGGGGTATCGTCATGACTCTGATGGGAATCGTGCAGAACTACCACGGACTGCTCATCTCGCGAATATTCCTCGGCATTACGGAAGCTGGTCTCTTTCCCGGTGTTGCGGTACGTGAAGACATACGGAGACGGAGCGGGACATCTGTGCGGCTGGTTGACTGACCCCCTACAGTATTATCTCACAATGTGGTACTGCCGACACGAGATTCAGTTCCGCCAAGCCATGTTCTTCTCCGCCGCCTCCATCGCCGGCGCTTTCAGCGGTCTTCTCGCTTTTGGCATTGCCAGGATGGACGGTGTCGGTGGGCTTGAAGGCTGGCGTTGGATCTTCATCCTCGAAGGCATTGTGACAGTGTTGGTCGCCCTTTGGGCCTTTTACGCCCTGTATGACTTTCCAGAGACGGCGACCTTTCTTACTGAGGAAGAACGGGCATTTGTCGTCTTCCGACTAAAGTACCAGAACCAGGCTCGCGGGGTGGAGCAGGCCGGTCAAATGAGGGTCGCCGAGGCCGGCGAGTTTCGCTGGGAGTATGTCTGGAGCGCCTTCAAAGACTGGCAGATCTGGGTCAATATCTTCGTCTATTGGGGGGTTAGTCGTTGGAATACCCTCTTTTGTTTCGCTGCTGACCCTGAATCCGCAGATTGTCTGTCCGCTGTACGGCATCAGCCTCTTTTTGCCAACCATTATTCGAAATTTAGGTTATACATCCAGCAGAGCGCAGCTACTGACCATTCCCATCTATATCACCGCCGCCATTCTCGCCGTTATCGTCGCCTGGCTTTCGGACCGTGTCGGAAAACGCAGCGTGTTCATGGTGCCGTTGCTATGTGTCATGATTCTGGGCTTCTCCATGTAGGGACCTAAGCCCTATTGATATCCCACCGCAGCTAACTAGTGCGTCTAGGTGTATTGGCAGTGGAAATCCAAGAGTAGTGTATGCTGGAGTCTTCATCGCCACGTGCGCAATCTATCCTGCCTTCCCTGGAGTCATCACCTGGCTTGCGAATAATCTCGCTGGAAGCTACAAGCGCAGCGTCGGCATGGCTATTCAAATTGGCGTGGGCAATCTCGGCGGTGTAAGTTCACCAATTTTGGGGCCTAAATTACGTGACTGACTGAGAACAGGCCATGGCGTCCAACTTCTACCGATCACGAGATAGTCCTAGATATATCCTTGGACATGCCCTGGAGCTAGGATTCATCAGTGCCGGAATAATCGCCTCCCTCACACTCATCTTTTCATACAACCGCATCAACAAGAGTCGTGAGCGGAAGATGGCTGCAGGCGAAGCCGATCGCTATACCGAACAAGAACTGTCGGCGCAGGGCGATAAAGCTCTCACGTGGAGGTACATGTACTGATCACAGCTGGATAGCTCGGTCAATCAAGTTTCATTGTCAACATCTGGCCGCTATTTGTGACAATGCAAATTACATGCTCAGAATAATCATGAATAAGAGAGCTTGGTAACCTCTGTCTTGTTGGAAGAGCAGCGTTGGCCAATGCCATCCTAATTGTCTCGGAATAGAAGGCTCTCCAAAAATACGTGACCATCCAATCTCACTATAGACCAGCTTTTAATTGCCCACCCTGTTTTCCAAGCCTATGAGAAGCACCCTCGGGTGTGTATATAGGCCGATCCTCAAACCCCCGCAATGCAGTAAAGGGTCTGGGCCAACAGCAACCCGGCAGCTCTGGATGTACACAAGCTAGTCAATGTCTTAACCCTTCTTAAAATATCACCGTTCTTCCAATTCATGGTTCTGTTGATCGGCACACTAACAAAGAAAGCAACCAACATTCGCCACTGGATGGCTTCTATCTGATGGCCGGTTGGTTCGCCTCTGAGGCACTTGTCGTGTGGCTGCTCAGCGCTACTAGCACTCGTCACTTGACTAACAATTACGATTCATGTATGTGCTGCATTAGGTACCTAAGGGAGGGGCTTGTTTGACAGACATTTGTATCCTGATGGCCGTCCTTGCCGTACGTGAACTGCTTGTCCGATAGCAGCTAACAAGTCATATCAGCTGACTGCAGCCAACAGGCTGTGTCAGCACTAATCCGGTCATTTCGATATTCGGGGAAGCCAACAAGTGGAATCCATGGAGCACGACGCCCTAGTATAAGCATCACGCATCTTAGTTAGCTGTTATTGCCACCAGCAGGGCTGTTGTGGGGACGGCTCTCTATGGTACTGACCTCGTTTGTGTTGTGTCGGTTGTTGAGGAAACAATGTGGGACCCCAGCGGGTCGTTGGATCAGACTCTTCCCGATAACATGATTTCCCTCCTCTTTGGGGGAGTAATGGCTGAGCAGGCCGTTGGCTTTATGGAGAAGAATTGATAATCATGTGTATATGTTGGAAAGGAGAGCCGTACGCATACTCGATAAGGGTTCAAGCTAAAGCTCACAGCAAGCAGATAAACATGCTTTAATGCTGCTGTCGCTCGAATGCCCACAACAGGTCGTGGTGACATCCTGCAAAGGCTTTTTGCTCTCAGTCTGTTGTGGTTGCATGCACAGCCGCTTTGGAATAGACCAAGCCGTGGGAATGACCGGGCGCAGGATGATTGAGCCAAAAATCCAAGCCAACTTCAACATAGTCAAACGGATAAATTGTTGCTCCCTAACACAAGTTTTGGGCAAATGCAGCCAGCTCAAGGAAACCCGCCAACGAGCAATGTAGAGCACTACCCGACTTTCCGGCAGACCGGAAGACCAGAGGTCGGCAACACAACAGGCATCTCTACGGCACAGCTGCAAGTGCAGAGTAGTCTTAGCTCACTCCAACATTCAGATTCGTTCATTCGAACACAGAAGCGTACTCTGCTGCTGGAAAGTATTCCTCGGCATCGTGCAATCCGGTCCAGGGATGGGGACACATCCCACTCAACAACGTTCCATCAACATCATGCACGCCAAGATACGTTATGTAACCACCACACTGTTTTCTTGAATGATTGCCCGGCGTAGTTGGCATAGACGATACGTGCTTTCTATCCCGGCCATCCTGTGAAGTTATCCCAAGTCATACCGAGGTCCAGTTGGGGCAAATCCCGATACCAGGCTCATGCCGGCCCTGGGTGAGGCCGAAAAATCCAAAACCTGCAAAAGCAAAGGAGCCGACAAGACGAGTCCAGGCCCAATGCTTATCGCCATAGTCCCTGCACACAAAAAAGTCGTTGATACCCAGCCAGGCAACCCCCATTAACATAGTATCACATGCATCATACTGTCCCGTCCAGTAAAATATGTGCATCAGAATACCAAGGACCGTGGTGCGGCCCTTCCCAGCGTTCCAAGCGGCCGAAGCTTCAGGGGCGTCAGCAATCCAAGGCGGTAAGCCATACAATATCATTGCCTTCTTAGGATTCATGAGAGGACCGCCAGTGTGCGAGAAGGCAAAATACACCGCGGGAAGATGGTAAAGGCTGAACATGATGTGATTTGTATTCGTCTGCGTTTGAGGATATCTTTTTTGTTTCGTTTGGACGCTTGTATAGAAGCCGGATGAAGCGTCACTGGTGCAAGGGTAGACGGTACTCATAAAATTCGCTTGACTATGCCAAGGCCACGACTGCGTTGGTTTTTTTGGGTTTCTATGTTTGGCCGTTGAAGTTGGCAGCTTCTGTAAGCGATCTTATTCCCTCGTCTGGCTTCTTACGAGGTGGCATGCACAAGTCCGCGTGGCCCAGGCTCCAAAATTAGACCAAGTAACCAACATAACGGCACATCTGCTGTTATGTTGGTCCGGACTTCGGATTGAGCCAACATTAAATGACGGATTCAGGTATTGATTGACCCCTCCAAATCGCTGTCCATTCCGCAGAGTACATTCTCGCAAGGCCAACACAAAGCAAACGTCATACCGGACGTCAAATTGCGGGATAGTCTAACGTGTGTGAAGGGGTAGACGGTGCACGTCTGCTGTGATTTGTTTGTTTTGCATGCATCCTTTGATCTTCAGGACGTCAAAGCCTGGACTCAGCTCTTACATCCGGCGGTTAGCAACACTCCAAACGTGCTGAAAATAGGTAGTACAAGCCCCAAACGATCTCGGAATAGATACCCGACGCAATTGCATTCGTGGTGATCACTTTATCCGCCGCCCACGGCACCCAGCGCCCATGTTTCTGGTTGAGTGTGCCAGAGGCTGGTCGTATCATCAGCGGAAGGATTTGACAGTCGGCATCATCTTTTTCAATACCTACTCCCTCTATAAACTTGCAACCAGTTACTTTGATGGGGTGCGCCGGCGGCTGGGCCAGGACGCCAAATTGTAGTCTGCCTCTCTGCATACCCTGTAGACGACTGGGTCAAACGTGTCTGAGAGCAGCATAAACCCGAGCCAGGTATCTAATCCTCCTTCCGGATATTGACTTCTGAACGCGATGAAGACTCGCTGTGATTGCGATTTGCAGCATCAATGACTAAAAGACTAATTGGCTACTAATTTCCCAGATGAGCTTCAACTGCATTTCTTACACTAACGACGAGAAAAATAAAAGCCACCATGCCCCTGATAATTGCTTCAGTCGCTCTTTGAGGCATTCCTAGGCAATCAATGACCTGCGTCTGTCCGAAGATAGACTAACTATTTCCCTGGCATCAGAGTCGGACACTCGGCCTTGGACAAGAATTTTGACAACTCAGGGGCTTTCAGCGGTTATTTTTCAAACCCTACCTTCATCTTCTCAGGCTCGACCAGACATGGGTTTTATGAGATAAAATGCAGCTAGTATGCCGTTTTTGAGGTGTGTTAACTAGAGCTACGATAAGTAGATTTGGACGGATGCAATGCATGGCCACGAACCTCATCGGAAGGTTGATTGGCATTGTTTCACGGTGAACTTCACTGCCAATTTCCTTGAGATAACGCCTGCCAGGGGAATACTACCCCGTGTCTGTCATCGCCCACAATGCGAGGACTAGATATCTCCATTCAGCCAACCATCCACAAGTTCACGCCCAGGCCACCGCTGATGGAGACCCTAGAATGGAACCTAGCTTCGGTACTTCGCACAATGTATGCAAAGCCAGGATGTATAACATTGCGAAAAAGGAAAGTAGGCCCAGAGTATCGAGGTCCATTCAAGCAAACCGCAGCAAGCCTACTTTGCTACTAGGCCATACCAATAGGCCGGGAAACGCCGCGGTCTGGCCGAAACCAGGGTTCTCATAGGCCTAAGCCCAGTAGTGCTAGAAGAAGGTCCAGCTTGACTCAGTAAATGCTTCCCCGCAGCAACGAGGCGACTCGCGCGCGATTACCCCACAGGAGCGCCGACTTTATGGTTATTTGCTGGGATGATGGAGCATGTCTGGCTTCACAAGCACCGCGAAACTTCGTGAGACCTGCAGACTCGGATATACAAAGGTGTGTTGGAGCTGGTGCATACCGACCATGTTTTATCATGGACATCGCCTTCCATCACTCTTCATCCTACGGATACAATTTTTGATATAGTATGGCCATTATGCTGTAGTGGAGATGAGGAGAGAGCTATATCAAGACCGCTTTCAATAACCACATCTCGATTAATGACATGGTGCCCCATCCTATCCGAATATTTTCCGTCCATCGGTGAGCACTCGGCCAATTCCAAGCAATTGTGTGGAGAGACCCCGTGGGACAAAGATGCGGGGGACGAAGAGGATTCCCCAAGTTGCAATGCCTCGGATGGGGTTCTTCGCCCACGCACCCCAACCTGGCTGGCTAGTTTCTGGGGCGAACCATCTCCAGAGATATCCACAGTTCTCCAGAGTATCCGAGGTCCACCGTATTACCTCGTACGTGACCGTTCACCAGCCATGATTGGTAAGAGGCTATGGTGGGTTGGGGCTGGAGAAGCGTCGGCTGTTGCCCTCGTCAACTCAGATGCACCACCAGTGAGGTTAGGTAGTGTGGGATTGGTGCTATCCCTGCAGCTCGGTCGACGTCTTGTGACAGCGCCGTTCTTTTGGTTGCAGCAAGGGTGTTGCCCTTGGGCAATCAAAGAGATTTTGTCATCTTTGCATGGTGTATCCTCCTCATCCTTCCTTTGCAGGTGCCAGGGAGACGCAGCCATAGCTCCATACCCCACAACATGGTACATCATCGTCACCGTTCATCTCCCCACAAGACAAGTCCAAGTAGGACCGACTCTAGCGGAGACCCAAGAGCCTTGGATTATCAATAATGGCATACTGGCATCCGATCTTACCCCGGTAGGCTTCGGCTCCGGATTGTATTTACTCCACGGGTCATAACATCATGACTTCCTATACAAAGCTATAAAAGCGGCTCTTTCCATCACCTCTTCCTGTCTAACTTCTAATGATCCTCCAGTCCGGTTGATCGCAGTGACAAGGCAAGGTCAACATCATCACAACTGCCCCTCATGACGCGTCTCAACGCCATCAGCCTCGCCGGCTTGCTGCTGGCATCCACGGCCAACGCGCAGGTCTACGACCCGGGCAACCGTGGCCCTGACGCCTATACCTGGATCCAGCCTGAGGATACCGTCATCCTTACCCAGAACGGAGACTCCGAGCCCGTCTACCCATCGCGTGAGTCCTTCCTGTGCACGACTGCCATCTGTCCCTCGTCGTAAAGGCCTGCCATGCTCAAATTTGTTGTTAGCTCGTATCACCGGTGTCGGCGGATGGGAGGGAGCTCTCGAGAAGGCCCGTGCCTTCGTTGGAGAGCTCACCCTCGAGGAGAAGATGTTCATGGTCACTGGTCAGCCCGGTCCCTGCGTCGGCAACATCTACCCCATCCCGCGCCTGAACTTCAACGGTCTCTGCCTCCAGGATGGTCCTGCGTCTCTACGCACCCAGGACTTTGTTAGCGTCTTCCCTGCCGGAGTCACGATCGCGTCGTCCTGGGACAAGGATGCCTTCTACGACAGATCCGTTGCCATGGGCCGCGAATTCAAGGGCAAGGGAGCCAACATCGCGCTTGCGTAAGTCTCCAACCACGCAACATCTGGCACCCCTGCTGACATGGAAATCAAGCCCTGCTGTGGGACCTATGGGTCGTTCTCCTTTCTCCGGTCGCAACTGGGAAGGCTTTTCTCCTGACCCTTACCTGTCCGGTGTTGCTTTTGCGCTGTCAGTGAGCGGCCTGCAGGACGCAGGAGTTCAGGCTACAGCTAAACACTTCCTCCTGAATGAACAAGAGATCCTCCGCAATCCCGTCCGTCAGAATGGCTCCATTCTGTACGAAAGTGTCTCTTCCAACGCCGATGACAGAACTGTCCGTAAGTAATCCCTTGCCGCTAGGCGCCATGTCGAACGTTTCGATAGCTGACTGCCCTAGATGAACTTTACCTGTGGCCGTACGCGGATGCCACCCACGCCGGCGTCTCTGCCATCATGTGCAGCTACAACCGACTCAACGGTTCTTACGGCTGCCAAAACTCCAAGCTCCTCAACGGCCTGCTGAAGGAGGAGCTCGGCTTCCAGGGCTTTGTCATGGCGGATTGGTATGCCGTCCACTCGGGCGTGGCTTCGATTGAGGCCGGTCTTGACATGGACATGCCCGGTCACATATCAGGCCGTCGAGATGCTGCCGAGGACGATGCCTCGGCTACCTTCTTCGGGCCCAACCTTGTCACCGCTGTCAACAACGGTACTCTTGAGGAGGAGCGTCTGGACGACATGGTTACCCGCATCATGACCCCCTACTTCGCCCTAGGCCAGGATGAGGATTTCCCCTCGGTTGACCCCGCTGGTGTTCGCCTCAACACGTTCAGCCCTGAGTCGAGCTGGCGTCGTGAGTGGAATCTCACAGGCCCTGTCAGCCGCGATGTCCGTGAGGACCACGGAGAGTTGATCAGGAGGCATGCTGCCGAATCTACTGTTCTTCTCAAGAACGAGCGCAACGCGCTTCCCCTCAATGCCCCTAAGAGAATTGCCGTATTTGGCCAGGACGCTGGCCCTGTCGTCGAAGGACCCCTCAACCAGGCTCAGTTCGACTACGGAACTCTGGCTGTCGGCGGTGGCTCCGGCGCTGCTCTCTTCACTTACCTCATTGACCCTCTCCAGGCTATCAAGGCCAAGGCTGCAGAGGTCGATGCCCTTGTTGAGGCCTGGATGGACAACGACATCATCCTCAACAGAGACGCCAATGCCTGGAGTGCAATCCCGCTTCCCAATGACCCCGAGGTGTGCCTCGTCTTCCTCAAGGGATGGGCTACCGAGGGCCAGGACCGTGAGAACCTTGTCGCCGACGACGATGGCAACGAGCTCGTTGAGACGGTTGCTGGCTTCTGCAACAACACTGTGGTTGTCACCCATACTGGTGGCATCACCATGCTGCCTTTCGCTGACAATGAGAACGTTACCGCTATTCTCGTCGCCCATTACCCTGGTCAGGAGTCCGGTAACTCGATCGTGGATGTTCTATACGGAGACGTCAACCCGTCCGGCCATCTCCCCTACACGATTGCCTACAAGGACACTGACTACAACACCAACCTCACTACCAACATCAACACCACCGGCATCGAGGACTGGCAGTCTTGGTTCGACGAGCGCCTGTACACCGACTACCGCTACTTCGACGCCTTCGACGTCGACGTCCGCTACGAGTTCGGCTTTGGCCTGACGTATACCACCTTCGAGCTTTCTGGGCTCTCCATCGAGAAGGCGTCCAGCAACGCCACCATCACGTCGCGCCCGGCTGACCTGCCGGTCGTCCCCGGTGGCAACCCCGCTCTATGGGAAGTCCTCTACACTGGCGAGGTCACGATCCAGAACACTGGCGATGTTGCCGGCGCCGCGGTGGCCCAGCTGTACGTCTCTTTCCCCGACAGCGCTCCTGAGGGCACGCCTGTCCGCCAGCTTCGTGGCTTCGACAAGGTCAGAATCGAGGCTGGCGAGGAGGGCAAGGCCACGTTTGAGCTTCACCGCCGCGATATTAGCTACTGGAACACTGAGGAGCAGCAGTGGGTTATCCCGAAGGGCGAGTTCACCATCCACGTTGGCTTCAGCAGCCGTGATCTGCGCGAGACTGCGAACATCACTCCTGTCCGTGCTTGCACCTAGGGGTTCAATTGCATAAAGCTTTGATAACAATCTTGGGTAAATTACTTTCGTAAACTGTAATCAAGTAGTAATGACAGGGTGTGGAACACGATTATGAATGAAAAGACGTATAGAGAAGAAGAATACATTTGGATTATGACTTTAAGATACACATCACTCCATATTGGAAATACCCGAGTAACTACTTTTACCAGCATCAAGTAATAAGTATGCAACTAGGTGATTAATTCTACCCATGGTCATAAGAAAAGGCAAGTTGGGCTTGATGAGACAAAATATTGAACACCTGATAGACCATGAAAATGGGCCTGAATGGGCCTGTTTAAAGTGTGTTAAAAATAACGTCCCCCCAAAGAGCCCAAATGTTTCTCCATGTAGATAATAGGCGTTAGTACGACCCCAAAAAGCCCAGCTACTAAAAGAGACGCCTATTTTGAGCCCAAAATTACCCATTGACATGGTCTAGAACACCAGCAGGGTGGTTAGGAAGGCCTGGGATCTCACAGCAATTACACACACAAAGAATTCGCTGCTCCAACGCCTATCGGCTACAAAATCGAAACATTTCGCAACGGAACGTTTCAGGCAAATGTTTAAGACTGTTAACTGTCATTCGTAAAATAGGCTACATTATGACAATCGTGATATCTCTAGTTGCCCTTGACGCGACCGTCAGGGGTACCGTCCTCCTTCAGACCGCCGTGCTCTGTAGGTTTGTAGGTGCCGCCTCCACTACCGCTGGAATCGGTGCTACCGCCGGTGCTGGCGCTGCCGGTGTCGGTGGTCTTGCCGCCCTCGCGGCCGGCCTGGTGCGGGTCGACCTTGCCGTGGGCGAACTCGCCAGTGCCCACGCGACCATCAGGCTTGCCGTCCTCGCGGAGGCCGTCGTGCTCTGAAGGTCACTATTAGCGCATGTTGAAGCCGATGCAGAGGGTATGGATCAGGATTTGCTTACCAGTCGGCTTGTAGTTGGACATGTTAATGGATTGGGTGTAGAGACTCGGGTGATTGTGGTCGAAGCTTGTTTGTGTAGATTGTTTGTTTTGCGACGGGATGATACTTCATTCTCAGACCGAGGAATTGTGCTTGCATTTATATAGAGAATAGCTGCTCTTTTTTTGAGGTGGTCGTGTGATGACGCAAAACTTGGATGACGCCGTGATCGATGTCATACCGCATGGTTAAACGTCGTTTCTTTTCAAGTGTCTGCGTAATGGATTCTCACCCCTTGACCAGTTTAGGCCGTCCCGATTCTGCAGTCACGTCTCAAATCACACCGAATCACAGCAATTAATCCCAATCGATCCACTTAAGCTCCCCGCTTTGATCGATATGCTGGGGACCTGATCGAAATCCCCTCCAGATCGAATGCAAGGGCACCCGTGCCACATGGTCGAGCTCTGGGCGAGCATTTCTAAATCTGGACAAGTCCAGGGAGCCATCCTTCCGGCCACCAGGCACCTACCATGTGCCGTCTTACTGTGCCAGAGCTTCTCTGGCCGTGAGCGCATAAGTCTATGATGCAAGTCTCATCACGATTCTTAATTTGCTTTGCGCTGATCGAATGATCTGTGCTTTGATTGGCCTACCGCTGTTCTCATGGGGAGCACTGCTGGCCAACGCACCGGGACTGCACAAGATGAGGCTGCAGAACGATGACGAAGATTGAGCCAGGATGATCAATTAGCCCTAGAGATAAGATTACGCCCAGCTTGTAGCTAGGTTAGTCCCTTCCCTCCCAATGCTTAGCTATGAGCACGCGACGTCTTCCACAATGATGCCCAATTTCGTCACACCCGGTCTATTATGACCCTGTCCCACACCTCGAAATGGACTTTTGCTGCTCCGTTAACTCTATTCAATTTAACACTCCGTTCTGCTTGAAAATCTCGGGAGATTTGACCGTGTCGGGCCAGAAACCCTATTTTGTGCCGAAGCACTGAGGCGATGCGAAATTATGCCATTCCCGCTGACTGTCGCACCCTGTGTCTTAAGAGTCACGGTCCCGTTTACGAAACTCTTCGCAAGATGGCTCCTCCCGTCTAAGACAAGGCCGTGTTTGAGCTTGCTAAAGTTGACGGGAATCACCACTAGCACGGAAACTTACACGCCGTCCTATCGAGAGAGCAGGCATGGCCAAGGTTTCGCGCCGAGCTCTGGTGCCCTAGAGCTGTGCATCGCTTACCTATCTGTCTCTTGAGCTCGACAACAGTAGACTCATGACAGTATCTCCAATCGAGGCGTCCATGCGGAGCCTCCCTACAGATACTGCCCATAGGGCCTCTGCAGCCCCACGAGTTACCTCGACGCTTCGGGCCGCCCCAGCGAGCACCGGAGAGGTATGCGCTATGCGGCGCGCTAAATTGCCTGCTTTGGGCTCAGTAGCGCTATTCATAGCGATAGATCACCACGATGGGCCTTGTCATGCACTTGGCCGTGGCAGGTGATGCTCTACTTTGGCCTCCTACACCAACGTGCTGGGAATAACGAATCTCGACAATCCACCCGGAAGCCTGTCCTGCAAGTCGAATTTAGGCAGGCTCTGTAACCCCAAATGTTGCGAGGATACCGTCGTTGGAAAACATTAGCTCCAGCTATGTATAGTTCACCGGCCGTGTTCAGGCGAGCAGTGTGCCTTGCATATAAAGTTGCTCGCCATTAAATCAACCGTCGCCTCTCACACACTTATCAGCTCTACTCGTACGTAAGAAATCTCATTATTATTCTATGAACATCAATCGCTTCGATGGGAACCCAAACCTGACGACGTCAATTTACACGAGGACAGGTACCTGCTACACGAACTGGAGGCTTGAAAGAACGCCTACGTGGTTGTCCCATCCGTTTGTACATTCGTCTAGACCAGCCAGCGTTCTACGCCCGGTAACGACCGAGAAGCTACTAGTGTAGATGAAATACGTGACGGAAAGTTCTCGGATGAAGAAACGGCTTTGGTTTATTTCCCGCATTCGCATCAGTACTAATTATTCACATAATGCATGCCACAGGAAAATGACCATCTCAAAGTCTGGCTTGCAATTTCTCAATCGCACCACTTGCCTGCCGCAACAGCTCGGCCTCCATCAGGAACTTCCCTACTTTATACGATTGTGTCTCGTGTTCGGCCTTCTCATATTGCCACCCGACGTACGCGTTGCACCGATTGCAGTAGACGTCTCGGATGCTGTGCCACCCGGTCGTCATTTGCCTCTCATACGTCTTGCCGAAATCCACGTTGAAGGCATTGTGGAAGAGGAAACCCTTTCCGTGGACAGCTCGAAAGTTTTGCTGCCCAATGGTGAGTATGCAATCTCCAATCTCCGGAGTAGTAGAGCGGTAGTAAACTAACATAGGTGATGCGGTCCATGTCTCGGAGAAGAGGGTTGTCGCAGGTTTTGCAAGCCCAAACCTGGCTGGCGATGGCACTGATTGGGTCCATGGCATCGGCTGAAGATGCTGGTATTGGAAGAAGTTTGTGCAATGGTTAGAAAGACAGAGGAGAATCCCTTGCGGGTTACGAGCGGGGTTTGTCACAATGAGGCTCAACTGTCCCGGACGAATGTATGCATTGACAGGGTTCGGTTTGAAGCCCGTAAGCAGGCCTACGTGGCGTGCCCACCTTCACACATGATCATCTACTAATTATAGCATTGCTGCCTAGTCGTGTTTCCGCGAGTCCGGAGGCATGCGCAATACGTGACAGTTCATGCAGCGTAACGGAGGGAAAGAAGTATTGGATATCTCCATGGCTTTCGGAGACGATAAGATGATTGACGAAGATGGCGGGGATTCCACGATGATACAGTAGCAGCCATGCGTGCACACGTCATTGCCGACTTTCAGGGCAATGCCGGTACTCGAGATACTAGATTTCAAATTTCATCCATTCAGCATATTCAAGCAAGTCAAGTAACGCCATAGAGCTATAGAAAATGCCCATTGATCCGTAGCTAATATGCGGAGTGGGACAGCGGATGGTATTGAAATCGAACACCAAAATTGCCACGCAGCCATTACGTCACTATCCGATCGAGATCAATCCACATCATCACTTGCCTAAATGGTTTCTTGATTCTCAATATCATCGAACTCGACCAGAATTTGCACAAGTTCAAAACTGGCATAGGAAGATATGGCTGACGACAAGGCCTGGACAACTCGTGCACCGTATCTGCCGCCCACCGAGTATGACTCGTTTGACATAAAGCTCACGGCCAGCTGCCACTGCGGCCGGGTGACCTATCACCTCAGCACCGACGAGCCTCTTGATTCCAAGTTTTGTCATTGCAGGGGGTGTCAGGTGATCCACGGTATGTCTCACTACACCCATATTCCCGATGTTTCCTGGATGAAGCACTAAAGACAGCGCAGGTGCACCTTTTCAACACGCGGCTATCTTCCAGAAGAACTCTGTCGCATTCACCGCCTCGTCAATTTCCAATCTCTCGTTCTACTCTTCTTCCACAAACGAGAATACCTATGCATTGCCGACCAAGCTCCGCTGCACCCACTGCGGCACGCTCATACTGGACGAAGGGAGGAACATGATCCTCCTCTTTCCTACCCTCATCAAATTTGGCAGCAAAGAGGCGCGCAAGAAGTTTGACGTCAAGTAAGTGTTCCATCCAAGATTCAGAACCGCGGGCGCTCACAATTTCAAGGCAACATCTGTTCTACGGGCAACGCGCTGTGGATATCCCAGATGGTAAGCCAAAATGGGAAGGAATTGATCATAAAAGCCGCCGCATGGATGGAAACGAGTAGGCGGCAACATGTTAAAACACAAGTGGATAGCACCTTTTTAAGGCTTCTACCCCAAAGCAATTGGAAATCCATCAACAGGCTGTTGTTGCCCGATGCCACGCCGTAAATATTCTGAGACCACACAATGGTATCACAGTATTTTAACTTTTCGCGACCGTGTCTCCCACACCAAAGCAGCAGAAAGACGTGGGAGGAAATTTTGCAAAGATCGTTTTTTCCATCAACTGGGACGATTTGAACAAGTCTTCAAGGGCGAGGATCCAGTGTGCTCTTTGATGGCGAGATCGAAGCACTGCTGATGAACGATGTCGGATTTGGAAGAACTTGCTCTAGGATGGGGAACTTGAGACAATTTAAAGGGATCGATCCAACCTACGCCTCTCACGATTTGATAAATACCTCGTGAGCTGGGTAACTGGTCTCCTGAATGTTGGCATTGTAGGTGGATTCCCAATATAGGTCTTAGCAGACAAGCAACTACAAATTACAGGTACCCTCGTCACCGCCACCGTCATCAAAACAACAACGACTGTAGAAACTAACAACAAGTGAATTCGTATCTTCAAACGCTGCTGTTGAGAGACAAATCTCCTCTGTCTAGCAAAAGCTTCTGAAAATTCTCTGTAAAGTTCCCCAAAGCTAGTGACTGCGTATGGGCATCGCCACAGCATTTGCTACGGGCACGTCGCTTTCTCTTATGTGCATCCTCATTCCCGTGTTTACCTTATGAGCGATGGCATTTGAGTATTGGTATGCTTGGATGTTGATGTGAAGAGACCCTGCCTTGAAGAGAGTGGTGCTGTATTACACGTGTGGACGAGGATACGGTTCTCGGTCGTAATATTATCAAATAATGCTTCAGCCAAATGTATGTATAGATATGTTCTCATGGGTTCACAATCACTGCCCAAAGGTTTGTTAGGTATCTTCAACTATCACCTCATCTTGGACTGATTTCCGACGCGTGGCTCGGAAGTAGAGTACGATTGCAATCAATCCTATCCAAATCACAAGCTCGGAGCCGTAAATCACCATGCCAAGGATGCTCAAGCTGGGTTGGAATGTGACCGAGAGGAGCGATACAACATCCCCACTTGCATCCAAGAGCGCGAACCGCAGCGACAAGCCGGCATCTGACTTGGTACGAAACATGTCCACATAGTGTCTGAGGACGCCTCCTGCCAGCAAGACAGCAGCCAGCACGGCCATGAGTGTCATGGCCCATTCATGGTCCCGTCGACGCGCAACTCTGAGGGCAAACACGAGGCCCGTTTCCGCCGCCCCAAGTACTATGGCAATGACTGCCGAGATGGTAGTAACTTTTGCCAAACTCCATTTGCTGGCATAGTATTTGCACTGCGACCACGTGCACAGGCTGAGGAAAATGAGGATGTTGGGCTGGACTTGGAGGGCGATGTTGAAGTCGTCGGTGATGTTGTAGACGCCGAGAGGCACACCAGCTATGGCCCAGGAGAGGAAGAACGCGGCGGACAGGGACTCACTGTCGTGGCGGCGCCAGTTCTTCCAGATTTGCGGCAAAAGCTAGTCGTGCATTAGTACACGTTTTGAGGCATCAACGGCTCCGTCAGCTACTCACTTGAAGAGACCATAGTACAGCGCCGAGGGTCCCTAAGACATTGGCCGCGACAGGCACGTCCATAACCTCATGGGCGAGACAATGGACGAGCTTGATGGTTGGTGGGTGAATGAACCCTGGAGATTCGATGTTTTAAAGTAAATTTCCGCATTGCTTTTGAACCGACCAATCAGACTCTCTCAATGACTCCAGAAAAATACAGCCAATCACAGTCGGCCAAGCTTCTTGGTTCATCAAGCTTCAAGAGGGCCAATGAACTTGCAGCTGCTCTGTAACTTCACCTGAGCGGTCAATGATCTTCTTCTTTGCAACAATTCACAGGGCTGTTTTCAATTCGCTTAGATCGACAAAGAAGGTTCTGTACCCCTTTCCCTTGGCTAACCAGCTGTCTGTATGATCGGCATGCCTACAATTCGCGAAGGACTCCATTTGGCTCACCGTTGCTTCAGTAAATCAAGAAGAACCATCAGAACACAAACTTACGTTTGAATTCAGTGATTATATTAAATACAAGTGGTACAGGCTTACTTTAGGAAGGCCGCGGAGTCATGGAAAGCACCGAGTAGTCCAAATTTTCACGCCATCATATCTTGTTGGCTGAGCAATCGGAAACTAGGAATCTCACAATATGGATCTCATGCGAACCAGCCAAGCTCAATCGAACGCGGATCCAGACACCCTTGCTCCGAGCGTTCAAAAATCAACCTAAGGCGAAATTGCCTTTGCCCAATTAGGAATATAGCATGCTGGGAATGCAGAAAAGACCAGGGTGCAAGAGTTTAGTTCTTTGACCACGAGGCGTAAACGGGATTTACCTAATGCGGAAGTTTCGGATTTTACCAAGCTTTGACTTCTTCGTTATCAATCATCATCAGACTTGTACTCTCGGGTCACGCGGTCTGCCCTCCTCATGTCCCACGTCGTCATGATCCCCTATGGATCCTTGCCTCTGGGTTTGGAGGGTTCAAAGCTGCACGTCCTTAGCTGCCGAGTTTCGTTTGTTTGCGCCGGAAGACAACACTGCACTTGTACTCCTTCTCGTGCTCTTCTAATATCTTCAAATAGCAGTTCATTCTAACTCGTATGGGGAAATGTTTCATTTGTGATGACGAAGACGCGCTTGGAGCGCGCTCTTGTAACCCAACCTTGGGTGTCTTCGCGTCACTTTCCATCACCCTGTCGCGAGAACTCGAGCGATGCTTCGTAGCCATATCTGTCCACGTCCAATTTGTACCAGTGATACTTTTGTAATTCCTCGACAACACTTTTTGTATCTTCATGATATGATCAGCCATTACTGGCCAATAGTCTTTCGTTGCTTCGACCAACCTGAAGTTGAGGTGCTAGGCTACGCGAAGTTTCGGAAATATCTTCGAGGTCTATTCTTCTGAAATGATAGAAATAATAAGTTGTTGTTGAAAGATGATAAGGTGCGGCTTATGATGTTTTGTAGTGTGCGAAGGCTTTGAACGCGGGTAGCACGCCTAAAGTAGATGACTTTTTCGTTGATTTCGATTCATTTCGGCATTCATTATTCCGTAGCTGATGACGAGTTAGAGTGTATGACAGTGAGCATTCCAGTGTATTATTACCACTTGTTCCTATTTTCGCCATTATGGCTCCCCTAAAAACCCCTTATATTATTACTAAGGCTGCCTCTGCTAAAAGAGGTCATAGGTACCCACCCAGTGGTAAGAAGAAAGAAATCGCTTCTGCGGTGTCTTCTATCCCTGCCTCTGTGTTGAGTGATAGTAATGATCCCCTGGCTAAGGTCCCCAGTTCTGCCATGGGTCTGGTTGCTGTTCCCCCGATTATTGCTTCCAAATCCCCGGTCAACAAGATCCGGGAACTTTACAATGAATTCGTGTGTGAGGCGATCCAGTTCGCTCGTATCATGGCCAGCTAAGTTCCAGCCAACCGCCCCCCTCCCACACCTGTGGATGCTGACTCGGATTTAGCTGGCAGACAGATCTGCGATAGTGCCGTTCCTGATGCCCAACCTGCCCGTGAAAGGGCTTCATCGTCCGCTATTCGCCGTCTTTTCCCTACGGCGTCGCCGTCGAAACCCGTCAGGCCTTCTCGGGTCACCTCCTTGTCCACGCCCGACAATACTAAAGTCTGTTGGGAAAGAGTATCCCGGCTTTCAGTGAATGTTCAACAATTTAATATATTAATTAGTTTATACCCCAGACTGTTGAATAATTTAGTCGAGGTATGCTCCAAAAAGGGTCTTTGCTAAAGAGAGTCATGCATAGATGACCAACCTACTCCAAGCGTTTCAAAGTCTTCCTTGCTCCTCAGAACATGTTCCTCTCACTGTTGCATTGTTTGCCTATTAATTACTTCCCATTCAACTGCTCCAGGACACCGTGCCTGTTCTAATTGATCACCACACGCGGTTTCATTACGAACACGCGCGCTAGGCCAATCGACGGCAGGAGTCCGCTCAACTTGCTGACTGAACCAGAAACTCTCTCTCGAGCATCGGCTTTGAGCAACTTATCCGCGATTTCGTCCTCCATTCGCTTCCTTTCTTCTTCGGTCACGTTCAAGGGAACGCTCTGTATTCCCGTCACGAGAACGTTTACTAGACAGTATTAGTTCAGACACTGAGAATAGGGAGCCTACTCCCTGGACTTACCTTCTTTCATGTCCTGATACAGCGTATCGAGAGTACTGTGAAGGTTTTCACGCAGCGATTCATCAACAAGCCCTGGACGCCTATCAATGGACCTGACATCGTCGCTGGACATAGCAGCCCCTGATTCGACTGCCCATCGTGCAAAAAAAGCCATGTCTATCCCCAGGTACGTTGTATAATATGATTTCTTTGAAAGGAGTCTCTGAATCTCGATTTGGGTATCCACCATAGTCATGTGAATTAATGCTGCTTTGAGTGATAAGGATTGTTGTGCCATGATGTCGTACCGGAAACTCTTGGGTGCTTTGCTGTTTTTGTAGATATGATTTCTTTGACAAGATGTTGCACTATCTCTTGGCCAATGGCAAATATTTGGTGCACTGATTATTGGTGATGTATGCTTGATCAGCTCTAGATAATGAGCAGGAGAGCGAGGGCTTAAGTATGCGGGTGATCTTCTTGTCTGCCTTAGGTTGTCCTCAAAGATTTGTGATTCATCAAGTCAAAGATCACAGGTAAGAGATCAGTGAATGGATTTATGGTTGAGTTTGATTGTAGGGACAGATGAAGGTTGGAAATGACGAAGCTGGATCCGATGCAATGCGTTCCATGTCATACTTCATCCTGTACTCATGGTCATATCATTGCGTAATATTCGCATCTTCCTCTATATCATGACAACAACTAGGATATGGGAATGATAATACTGAGAAGAAGCGCCACTAAATTGTTTTGTTGTTGCTCAAAATAATGTCTTACATCCGCCATGCACTTAGGCAGGATATCTGTTTCCCCAGATCCTTCATCAAAGCGGTCACTGGCCGAAAGCCATTCCTCATCTAATTATGAACAGTGACAAATCAGATTACAACGAGAACTGACAGACTTAGTGAATCACAAAAGCAAAGAAGCAACAGACAGCAGAAATGTACACGTAGAAATTACCATGGCATTTACTCAAAGGATGGGTGCTCAGCAGAAAAAGCGCATGGGACTTTGACTGACGATGGGCCAATATCCTGAACCCCCGGCAGTTCCAAGTACAGAAATCATGACTAGCAGAGGGAAAATTAGTGTCATATTGTCCTTGTACGGTTTTGCTGAATCATTTTGGCATGTGGCCTGGGTCAGTGTCACCAACAACGACCGGATGCAAGACTGACATGTACCTCTTTTGAGCCGCGAGTTGTGGCGGCAGACGAACCGTAGTGATCGCGATGATCTCTAACCCCAGAAACGAGAGAGCTGAATACACGCAAACAGCCGACTGCGGAACATTGACCCTCCCCACTTGACATGCCGATGTTCCCAGACACACCTCGCATCCCACGCATGACAATTTCTTACCAAGCAACATCCCTGACGAGACACCCGCAGACCGGAGCAACGTACCTGTCACCGTGCTGCTTCTGGAAGGCGCCTGGGCTAGCCAAGAGTCCGTGACCTTATTTCCTTATATGTTAATTACTCCGTTAAGTACAAGAACTCGATCCGGGACGGGCCGCCTCGCTCCGGTAGCGGGAGTAAATGATGAAACCGGGAATATTCTAAGCTTACCCCAACTGCAACTTGAATCATGCTGATTGTGTGCAGGGATGAAGTGCGGGGTGCTAGTGTGAAATGTTGCCATTTTGCCCAGTACAGCCGGGTCGTGCCTAGCCCACGTAGTGTCATCTCACCGAGGAGACGGAGATAAAGATGCTGATGGCCCGGCACATGTTTCAGAAACTAGTGCAAATCATACTCTACTGGGCTCGCTCGCATCATCTCTAAGATGCACAGGTCTTTGATTGCCTCCCTCCTTGCTGCGGCCACTGCTGTGACTGCGCAAAGGCCTGGCAAGGATGGAAGATACACCATTTCTGCTCCGGGCATCACGGCGCAGGTGTGTAGATCCGCTGTTTATCCTGGTCACAAGTATTGACAGTGTCTTAGTTTATTCCTTACGGTGCTACTCTGACCAACCTGTTTGTGAAAGACAAGAACGGCAAGGACGTCGATGTTGTGCTTGGCTACGACGATGTTGACTACTACCGTACGGATCGTCCTGCTGCTCTGGCAAGCACGCAGCAACTGACCTTTTCACAGCCGTTGACCCATCTCACCCCGTCTATAACGCCATTCCAGGACGTTACGTGAATCGGATCGGCAACGGCGAGTACACCATCGGCGGGCAAACATACCACACCGAGCTCAATGATGGGACCAACACTTTGCACAGTGGCACCAACAACTGGTCCTTCCGTGACTGGACCGTGTCGAAATTCACCAAGGACTCCATCACGTTCTCAATCCGCGATGCGTCCAACTCGTCACAGGGCCTTTTTGGGGATGTCTACTCCCACGTCACGTACAGTGTCAAGGACAGCACCTGGAATATTAAGATCGAAGCTACTTCCCCCCAGGTCGCGACACGTAAGCACACAAACCCAATGAATCACTGTCAATGCTCGGTTCTGACAGGCCATTTCTAGCCGTTATGCTGACACAGCACACCTACTTTAACCTGGATGCGTACCGTGATCCGTCTACTGACAGAATTTGGAACCACACACTTCATATGCCCTACTCTGCACGCTACCTCGTGGCCGACCAAAACGCGCTGCCCACGGGCGAAATCGCCACTGCCGCCCCAGGCAGCATCAATGATTTTGCCAGCGCCCCGTCCATCCAGCTCGGACACGCTTCTGGCAGCCCCGAGTTCCCCGGCAACTGCGGTGCCGGCGGCGCATGCGAGGGTTACAACGGGTACTGGCTGATTGACCGTGCCCCGAGGAACGCCGTTGTTGCTACTCTTGCCAGCTCTTTCTCCGGCATCAAGGCGGATCTGAGGACTGACCAGGTCGGGGTGGTGATTTATTCGTGCAACTGGTTTGATGGGAGTGGAGACTTGAAGAAGACGCAGGGACTGGCCGACAGGAGGACTGTGACCAGGAGCTCCTGTGTCGCGATTGAGCCGCACGACTACGTTGACGGAATCAACCAGTGAGTTAGTTTGCATTATAGGAACACGCTCAGTGCTAACCTGTTACAGTCCTGAATGGGGTCGAAAGAGTGCCCAGATTACCGGACCAGGAGAAGTTTATAAGTGGGAAAGCTCGTGGGAGTTTGGGCTTCTCTGAGCTTCAGGACCCTGCCTTATACATCGGAGCAATGGTGTAATGGATTCGCCGTTGTGGAATGAGCAGGCAAACTATATGTCCGTGACTGTTGGGCTTATGGAGCAGGCTTGCGAATAAATTACTTCCCTGAATCTCCAAACATCCAGGAACTTGTCAAATGGGCAAATTTACCAGCGCATCAGGTTCCGACCATCAACACCCTTCTAACTGCCGGCGTGATACTCTGAGTCTTTGAATTAAACCCATGATGGCCTTGCTAACGGCCTGATTTATAGCTCTGGGCATCCCGCCATGAGACTTATGATCACGACGCCCAGGTTCAATATACATGTATTAAAATGATCTGGCCTTTTGTTACAGCAAATAGACCCTGCAATGCACAATATGCGACTATCAAAAAGTTCCTTATACATAGCCTTCGTTCGACAAAAGAGACATCTAGATTGAGAGCCGGTCTGGCGTACTCAGTCCACATACATACGATATGGAGTTTGGTACCGGTCGTTGCCCGCGTCATCAGTCTCGCTGTCCACTCTATACTTTGCGCGATCAGAGGACAACAGAGCCGGCAACATAGGTGTAGGCATCGTGGGTGGTGGCGCTGGGATCTTCGGCATACTGGCAGCCGGTGGAAATTGGTAAGGCTGTGAAGCAGGTCCGGGTTTTGTCTCCTTGGAGCTCTTGGGCTCCCTGCGTAACAATCGCCGGAGCGAAGAGAACTTCGAGTCTTGCTTCGTTTCATTAGGATGCTGCTTTTGGAGGTTTGTCGGCTGGGGCGTTGATTTGCCCAGCTCCACCTTGACATCCTTCGTACAGTCGGCTGCGATCTTAACAATGGCGTCCACGTCTGAATCAAGACCTTGCAGAAACATCCTAGTCTTTTCCGCAATCAAAACCCAGAGAGCCTTCTGAGATCCAAAATGGCGTTCCAATATCGCAATAACAGCGGCCGAAAGGGCAACGCCAGGGAGTTCTGGACTGCCCCACAACCCAAATTTCCGTTCCAGGGCCGTCTTGAGCTTGCCGACAGCCACGAGGAACCGTGCGCCAAACAGCTGCTCTACGTCGCTTTCCGGGATACTGAATGCTCCATCGAAGTCCTGATATGACAGAAGCTTCGCAATGAACGTTTCCTTCTCTACGTCTTCGGTACCCCAGGATGGCGGCAAAGGTGAGTCCAGCATTGCCGAAGCGGCAGGAATGTTGGAGTGAGGAGCTGAGATCTCGGAAGATACAGGCACCAGGATGAAGGCTGAATCCTTGGACTTCGGAGTTTTTGCGAGCTCTCTGGACACAGTATGGCTTCCGGCAACCGTGTTTGAACCCAGCCGAGAGTTCGCGCTTGCAGCATTGACTGAACCATCCAGTGGCGAAGGCCATGAGAACGAAACAAAACCATGATAGTCGCCGGCTGTCGTGCGCGGTGTATCCGAAGGTGCTTGTAGAGGAGCTCTGGGTGGATCGATCGAGTTCAGCCAGAGGTTGGCAGCCGAAATGTCGCTTGGAATATCGATGGTGGAAGGGTCATGCATAATAGTCTTGTAATGAAAGTCCCTTTTGAGCTTAGGCTCTTGAGGTTCGGCAGGTATTTTCTTCTTGGACCCTCGACTGAATCTTTTCCATAGCTTGCTTCTAGTGGGATTTGTTGTGTTGTCGTGACTCGTCATGTTCTTGAAGCTTTCGTAGATGTCAGCTCTGTCACCGTCTCTGTCACTACCATCACCACCATCGGCACCGATCCCACCGCTTGCAGTGAGATGCCCAAGGCTCGCAAGATCTCTTTTCTTTACTTTCATGATTGGGGAATATCCTTTATCAGATGAAGCCTGGACTGAAGTGGCCTTGGTAGTCGGTGAAGAAAAGGAACTCCCATGTAGAGAGCTCACGGGTCCAACGCTGTATCCGGCGTTGTTTGGTTGTCCAGGTAGGCTTCCCAGAGTGTAGTAGTGCTGCCGAGAGCCACCAGCAGCCGAGTGGTGATTCTGGCCACCCTGTTGGTTCGTATGGTGTTGGCCACGGGGGCCGGAACTTGGTCCATGACCATTGCCTGGTGGATGCTGGAACCCCCTCCCACCAAGTCCTCCGCCGCCCGCGTTAGGGTCATCTCTATCGTTGTCATCACGATCACGAGCTCTGTACGTTGACGAGGCAACGCTCTTGGCTGAATTGTCAGCGTCCTCCTCTTCCTCCTCCTCTTCCTCCTCCTCCTCCTCCTCCTCCTCATCATCATCATCATTCAGCTCGGTAATCTGAGGAAGGGGCGGAAGCTGCCTGGGGGCCTCCAACAGATCCCGGAACTCCCCCTGAACCCTGACACGGTCCAGGCATAGGACGAGGACCTGGTCCATGGAGAAGCCGGGGGTGATGGTGGGGTTGAGCCTGTAGATGGTCTGCAAGGCGATGTGGAATATGGCGCGGATTGCGTGCATGTGTCTGAGCTGCAGGGCGTCCTCCCTCTTCTCGGCCTCCAGGCACGCCACGGAGCCCTCAAGCTCGGCGAGCCTTTCCCGGGCCGTCTTGAGCTGTTCGTCAAGGGTGGTGGTCGAGCCCTGCAGGGCTTTGATGACGTCTTTGGAGATCTTGAGCTGCTTCTCCAAGCTGATTGCAGAGGCTTGGAGCGCCGCGTTGTTGTCCACGAACTTTTTGAGGCTTTTACTGTGACCGACATTGGAGATCTCGAGAACCGAGTTCAATTGTTCACACTTAAATAGCCTCTGCTTCAGATCAGCCATAGAGACATGCAGCATCCTGTTGTCGTCTTCGGAGTCCCTGAGCCTTTTCCCCGAAGCATTCAGGTCAACTTCGAGACGAGTAATAGAGCTTCTAAGAGTGATGACTGTGTCTTCAGAAAACTGCAGGTTCCTCTTCAGGACAGCGGTAGAGTCTTGGAGCGTCTTGTTTACGTCCTCGGAGACCTTGAGTTTTCTTCCAGAGGCTTTTAGGCTATCTTCAAGACCACGATTGGTGCTTCTGAGAGCGACGGCTCTGTCTTCAGATGATTTGAGCTTTTTTCTGAGGTTATTCGTTGAGGTTTGGAGCGTCTTGTTCGCATCGCCAGAAGCCCTGAGCTTTTTCTCGGCTGCTTTGAGATTCTCTTCGAGCCCGGCGTTAGTCCTCTTGAGAGTCTGGATTGTGTCTTCAGACACCTTGATCTTCTGCTTCAAGTCATTCGCAGAAGACTGGATCGTTTTGTTCGCCTTTTCAGAAACTCGGAGCTTTTCCTCGGATGCCTTGAGTTTCTCTTTCATCTCAACAACACTGCTCTCGAGCTTCTTGCCTGCGAGTTCGGATTTTCCAAGGGATTGGTGGAGACGGGCCACAGAGGCCTCAAGCTGCTTGTTTGCGTCTCCTGATGTTTCGAGCTTCTTCTCTAAAACGGCGGCGGAGATTTTCAGCTTCTCTTGCATCACTGTGACTAACTTGATCGCTTCCCTGTCGCAGGCCGCAGCCCTCTCAGACTCCTTCTTCGCAGTCTCAGATTCCTGGAGTTTCTTGGTTAGGTCAGCGACGGAGTTCTCGAGCCCTTTCCCGATATCTGTGGCTTGCTTGATCTTTTCGTGAAAGCCTACCACGGAGACCTGCAGGGTCCTGTTGGAGTCGTGGACCTCTCTGAGCTGTTTCTGCAGGCCGGTGACAGTACCGCTAAGACGCTTGTTGGTTGAGTCAAGGGCAGCGTTCTTGGCCTTGGTATCTTCAAGATCCTTCGTCACACTGTCGTACCGGACCTGGACTTTTTCAAGCTCAGCTTGATCCTTCTCAGCCGCCTTGAGCTTCTTTTCCAAAGCGGTGACGGAGCTGTGGAGTTGGCTATTATCAGTCTTAAGGCGGGTATTCTTGGCTTGACTGTCCTCGAGCTCCTTGTTTACTCTGGCATAACTGAGCTCGAGTTTCTCGGCGTCAGGTTCGTCTCCCCCATGCATTCGGAGCCTTTTCTGACAGTCAGCAATAGAGTTGTGGAGTTGGTGGTTGACTGATTCAAGGCTGGTATACTTGGCCTTGCATCCTTCAAGCACTTTGCTGACTGTGGCATACTTGAGCTGGAGCTTGTCAATCTCTGTTTTGTCTTCCTTGGCCTTCTTCTCGAGAGACTTCTGATCTGCTTTCAAGGTATCATTTTCTTGCCTGAGATGGTCAATGTCATCCTCAAGCTTCTTAATGACTTTCTGGTGGCCATGTCTTGCGTCTTCGAGGTAGTCAACATCTTCCTCTACTTGCTGCAGCTTATCTTCATGCCTTCTGCAGCGAGCTCGAAGATCCGCAAGCTCGTCCTCGAGGTCTAGGACGAGCTCGGATATGCGTGGTAGTCTCGGCATATGAGCCATTTCTTGTTACAAGTTCCTAGAGGCGGTAAGAGTCATGAAGATCGTGCTGCACAAGAGCAGATACCTGGTGAATGGAAGCTTGTACCCAGCGAGTCACATAGGACGCGTGGAAGATATGTAGAAAGAGGAAGAGACAGGATAAGACGATCAGGAGGATGGTTGTGTAGGCAAGTGTGAAAATGCTGCTAGGGATGTCGGGTAGAGGATGCCTTCTTCCTCTGGCGCCCCCGAGGAACGATTCTAGGTATCACCACGCGTTTGTATCTTGGAGGATACTTGAGCTGAAAGGTGAGAAGATGAAGAAAATGATTTGTCTTCAAGGAGGGTGAAAATGATTCCGAGAGAAATGCAATGCGGTTGTGGGAAGGGGAAATCAAGTTGATGCTTGGGGAGACGAAACAGGAGGAGTTGAGAGAAGGAAACCGTAGAAGGATGTGCACCAATTTCACAGGTATTTCGTGCAAAACAGGAACGCGTCTGTGTACTGTTTTGATATTACTTAAGAGCTTTACCTCCTGGAACTTAGTAGCAGAGAGGCCGCTGGCTGGCACCTGGCTGCAACTGGTGCCACCTAGGAAGCGAAGAACGATAGGGGATATGCAATTGGGTATCTTATCTATTTCAAATAGGGCAGAGTAGCTCGGATAGTCAGCTTGAATAGATCCAAGCAACTCCAACAGTCAAAGACCTCGATCAGCACCACCTTGAGCTTCGTACAGAGGAAAGCCATTGGCGATGGTAGCACCTGGTCGCTGCTGAAGCCAGGACTCTCTACCCAGCTCGCTCGCCGGGACCGGACGATGTGACAAGCCGCAGTCTATGTATATGGACTCGGCTTGGTATTGCCAACTCGAAACCTCTACAGTACTCTCGGAGACCGATCCGGAAAACGGCGACGCGCTCAGTGCTGCACATGTCCATGCCATCTGCTGGAAGACGTTGACAAGTGTATGAGTCCAGGCGGACACACTCATGCGGATGCACGAGCTCTCAACCTCTATGTGCAGGAGTCTTAGACCAGGGCAGTATTCACCTTGGCCGTCACTGCTGTCCCATATAGCCATGCCAGCAAAAGGGTCGCCTCGAGCATGAGCATCGTGTGCACCGGATACCGCCTGTTGTAAGCAGCCCAACACGTTCTGTCCCGTTCTTGGCCACTGTTTCGCTACATAATCCGACACTGTGCTGCAGGTGCGCTTGCTGACGTTGCCGGTGATTGTAGTCAGGGAACCGATATTGACCAGTTTCGAATCCTGTGGATCGGCTATCAGGCGAGGTAGCTGGCATTCGAATTTGAGCTGAACAACGCCGAAGCCATCAGACGGCGGAGGAAATGGTCTCTTCATAACAATATCCCATACAGCAGACTCTATCAGGTGCATCTGTACCATATCCGGACCCATCAACGTCTTTCGTATCGAGGCAACAAGATGGCTGGCCGCCCGTCCTCCCAGGACACGAGCGTGGATAGCTTGAGCTGTGGCGTGCGGAGACCCGCCTGGTGAAAGAGCGGGATGCTCTCGGTGCCAGTAGCTGCAAGAGAGCTGCAACGCCAGCAACAGATCGATGCCTAGGCCAGGGGCGGACCAGGTGGGCTTTCTCCTCGAAAGACCCGGTGCTAACTTGTCCAACAGGCAACTCGAAGTTTCGGGTCCGTTCAGTATCAGGACAATCTGACGGATAGGGCCATCGAAAAGAAGTATGACCTGACGAGGCGGGGCAGTGTTCGAGTTGTGGTAGAAGTGGAACAGCTCGTCCCAGAGCTCTTTGACAAAGTCGGCCAGGAGGCGGTCAAGAACTCGGTCGAGGTTTATGCGCACTTTTTGACCCGTCAAGTAGTAGTGTGTAAGGAGCTCGTTGCCCAACCCTTCAGCAACGGCTTGGGCGAATGCAGCCACGAGAGCCCCCGCGATAAGTGGCGGTAGCTGAATCTCTATCTGGCTGCCCTGGCGGGAGAGACTAGTGGAAAGAGTCGGTAGCGGCGGCTTAAACAAGGAAGCGGAGGATCCTGCTCTCCTGATGTTCTCATCAGGGCAGCCAGTCGAAGGGGGCATATCTGACCATGCTGAGAGCAGTAGACTTGAGGTTGAGGGTATGGCTGAACTAACACGATGCAGGAAGAGGCAGGAATGGACGGGATATCGCAACTGGCCAAGTCCCCGTGCCTTCCACTAACACAGGATCCTGCCAGAGAGGGCACAGGTGGGTTTGGACTGGATCGCGTAACCCAAGGGCGACGCGGGGAGGGGCTGACGTTGCCTGGACTGCATCTATCCGATAGACTTGCGCGTCCCCGATGGCAAAATTTGCCCGCGTGGCCCTGCCGATGAATGCATGATCAAGCAGGACAGAACCAACTTATGACCGTTCGAGACAACGATACACGAATCACCCATTGTCGAGGCCGGCAGCATTCGGTAGATAGCCGAAATATTCCATCACATACAGGTCGGCCGTCCGTTTCTACGATGGCCTCACTTGGTGGACACAAACAAACATGGGTAGCGTAACCGGCCATCTCAGCCATCTTTGCGTTAATCTGCCCATTAAATTTCTTTTCTATCATGAGAATCAGTCTCATTTCACTATTGACCCAGCGGAGAACAAATAATTTGCAGCAAACCTTTCTTCTAGAACCCTCGTGGACGCGGACAGGCGAAATTGTGCGGGCTGGGGACGCGTGGCCCTGCACCATGCTTCCACGACGATCATTGGTTGATCAGATGGCGGTNGGGGATATTCCGTGATTTTCAGACATTACTGACCACGCACAAGGTGCTGTTTCTTACGAAGCAGAAAATGGTCGGATGTCGATGTTGAGGTTGAAGTAAGGACGGATGTAAGATAGATGAAGGCGCTGGGGGGAAAGGCTTGGTTGGCTTGGACGTTTGAAACACTCGTGTCAGTCTTGCTTCGCCTCGTTGCGCAGGGGTTATTTCAACCACCTCTCCGTCACATCGGGGAGTCGGTCGTAAAGGCCTCACGGTTTGTCTGGGTCATTAGTTTAACCAATCCTAGGACTGGGACAATTGATCCAACGCTGCCTCCGGGACTTGCAGCTTCACACGAAGACGGCATGTTGAACACCTTACAGCACCCCACATTGTTCCAGACCAAGCCCGATACTACCATTATGCAGATTGCAGCAGTGGCTGTGCCGGCAGTCAACGGTCAGCCAGGTAGTGCGAGGAGAGTCGGCCAGAGAGGGGGGAGCGAGGTGCTGCATGTCCGCTCTTTGCACTATCAATCGCGTATCGGCACCGTCGGATGACGATCCTGCTTACTCCTCTTCTTGATGCTCCATCTTGGCTACTCAAGGAGCTTTTGGTGAAACACTCTGCGCAGCGATGCACAACGACGGCATTGAGGTACTGATACCGTACAATCCCACTGGTTTGTACAGTGAACTGTCTTATCCGTGCAAAAAGAACCAAGAGAATTGATTAATGGATCTCTTATCCCCGATGTTATCATGGTATTATGAAATGACGGAAACAGTAGCGATCCGACGCCCAGCAAGCAAATCATCGCCCGGCATTGGTAGACACAAAAGCAAGGGCGCAGATCCTCCAGGCACTGGCGGCACGCCATGATCTCATTTAGCCAAAACCTCGAAACCACCGTGCCTGGCCACGCTTCAACCCGAGGTACCGACACTCGAGACTGAACACGGTTTCCCGCCGGTGGAAGCAACATCATTGGCTTCGGAGCTCTGTTCACGGACTTCCCTTGGCCAATGAGCAGCACTAAACAGTTACGGTCTGAGAGGATTGATACGAAGGGATAAAGTTTGTTAGATCGTCACAAGTCCCGGCGCGAAGCTCGAGGCCGAACTTGACCGGGTGAGGAGGGGTTTCTGGCTATCTTGCGTCACTCCTTGTCCCATGTCCTCCAATACACTTTGGAGCCCGGGGCGTCTCCGCGCTGCACATCTCTGGCCCCTCCTCTGCTGCCCTTAGCTTAAGATTCTCTTACACCTTCGTCCATGAACACAAGGAAATGCCCTCCCGTCCGTAACTTTTACGAGAGGACGTTTCCCCCTAGGTGTTTTGCTTAGTGAGAATAATGACGCTGCCTTCGAGGAGCTCCTCCCAGCTGCTGCACCAGTGGGGCCGTGACCAGCTTCCCCGGATTCTGCCCCAGATGCGCTTGGCTGAGAGAAGCCGGCTAAGCCCAATCGGGCACCATCAGGCCAAGTCGGCCGGCAGTCACGCGATACGGATGGCCAGGACTCAACCGGGCTGAGATGCTAGGCCACGACCGTAAACAGCCGGTACCTCGAGCAGGAAGCATGAGGGAGGCAATCAATGGCAAGCCATAGGTCGCTCCTGTTGTGTCAAATGCTCGATTTACCCCGCACGCTGTGACGAATTCCAATCGAGGGGGCCCGGATCATCCATGGTCCCCCTTTGTACTTGTACTGTACCGGTCACGCCAGCATCTCGTGGTGTGGTACCTGGTAAGCCCCTCCCCCCCCTGGTGGCATGGTACGAAGGTGGGGAGATTCCTGACGGGTGATGGATACCTGCAGCCGCCGTAGCTGGCCTACGGCACCGCGAGGTATGCTGTACCAGCACCACCTCACGGGCGAGCTGTACACGACCTCGTACCTCCCCGAACTGAGCACAGCTCACCTGACATGGCATGACACCTCAGGAACAAGCGATCCCCCTCTTTCCATCCAGCCATAACCTCCTCCTCTCCCCTCCTCTTTCTCCTCTTTCCATCTCTCTTCCTCTTCCAACAACACTCTCAAGTCTCCCAAGCACCTTCCCTACTGCAAACCACTCACTCTCATCTCGAGGTTCGTTTTAACCATCACCCTCTGCATGCGTGCCGTCCCTTGCACCATCCGACGTGGTCCCCTTGCTTACCAGTGTAGCTATCGTCCACAAAGGGCAACCCAATCTGATCATCAGCAACCATGACTGAACCACTTACCAAGGTCGACTCCGCCGTTCAGGGTCTTTCATCATCACCACCCAAGGAGGAGAAGCAGGCTCCTAGAAGGAAGAGCTCCAGCGTACCCGGCGTGTTCAACATCAATGACCTAGGTATGTCGCTCCTGCAAGACTCGTCGCCCTGGCTCGCAAGGCTATACTCGCACACGGTGGTCGAGATTGGCTAACACATCCCCCTCTACAGAAGCAGAAGGCACTGAGATTGAGTTGCCGCTGGAAACCCAAAAGACAGGATGGTAAGTTCAGGCTTTGAATGCTGTATCAGCACTCCAAACCTTGCAATAGACGAGCTGACAAGCCTCTCTTTTTTTAGGAAGATCAACAAAAGCCCGTCAACGGTGGACGACCCCGCCATTCTCAAGCTTCATCTCACAAAGCCCCCCGTAAAAAAGATCGACCTGCACTTCCCCCTCGGCCTCGAGGTGTCAGCACGGAACCTCAAGGGTGTAACGATCAAGGATGCAATGGATGCCATCTACAAGTCATTCAAGAAGCGCGTAAGTTGGAGCCTGTGATGTCCATCTGTAGCCGAACGTGAACTGACATGAAGCCTATGAGTCTGATGACGAGCTTGACAACCCATACCTAGCGGGCTTCGAGTGGGACAAGGAAGAGAGCTGGACGCGGCTCGTCGTACATCTGCAGAAGCAGCCTGCGACAGGGGGCTCCGGCGGCAACATCGGGGGCAAGAAGAAGAAGAAGAACAAGGGCGATGCCGTAGAGGAGTAGACACCTTGCGCCGTCAACCAGATATCTGTTCCAATAGCTCCTTTCAACTCTTCTTGTATGACCTCGCTGGGTTCGTTGCGAGTCGGCGCCTGGGATATTGCGATTTAGATAGTCTCGTCCGGCTCATTGGCCTTGGCGCCGTGAACCCGCCTCCTGTACTTGTGGTGAATAACACTCCCACCGGCGCTCCGGGGACTGCGTGTCCTGCGGGAATGCCGGTGTCTCAAGATTTCAGCTCCGCCATGTTTG
Organism: Stachybotrys chartarum; assembly: GCA_001021365.1. Classification (NCBI taxonomy): domain Eukaryota; kingdom Fungi; phylum Ascomycota; class Sordariomycetes; order Hypocreales; family Stachybotryaceae; genus Stachybotrys; species Stachybotrys chartarum. The sequence continues at coordinate 157,078 of LDEE01000014.1, forward strand.
CGTGTTGCAGTCAAGATGGTGAACGTCGTAAGATGTCGTTGTGATAATCATCTTAGCTCTGCAAATACCCCATTCGACCCACCCGAGCAAAGGCAAACCTGAGGCAACACGGCTTACATGAGGTGAACAAAGAATGGGATCGCGTTATTCGTGGATGCTATATCTCAGCCTCGGTATGAGTTCAAAGTAAAATACCCTGCAGGTCATTGAACAAGCAATATGATACAGGATACAATACTCCGTATACTCCAAGAACATAGCTGTGAATCATACGCCCATGCGTTTCACAGGAATGCTCCATGTTCGAGGCCCAGCATAGCACTAACAAACAACCACCATGGCTACACGTTAAACTGTTTGGCGTGGGGGGCATTAGCTCTCTCCGGCCACGTGCGGAACTGAACCGCCTCAGCGCCCCTCCCCCGCGGCTACCGTCGGAGCACGTTAATTCGATGTCACACAACGGGGACGCCGGGACGGCTCTTCTTTCACAAGGTTGGCACACGAACCGCACGGGAAACGTCACAGGCAGCTGCCCAGGCAGGGGGTGGGCTCTTATCATTTGCCAATTTCCCTATTAAAAGCCATGGGCCGGCCCCGGCTTCTCTCGGGCTCGCTCCTGTTTGTGAGCTGTCAGAATATATATTATCCCCCACGATATTGGTGATCATGCCTGTTACCAGCTTCAGCACCAAGGAGAAGTATAGGTACCAGAACGGCTTTAACAGCCACCTGGAGTGAGTTTCCCTCTCTCGATGTTGTCTTTTTGGGAAAGCTGACCAAGGCGACAAGATCCGAAGCAGTAGAGGGTGCTCTTCCCATCGGCCACAACTCGCCCCAGAAGCCCCCCTACGGCCTCTACGCCGAGAAGCTGTCCGGCACAGCCTTCACCGCGCCCCGCCACGACAACAAGCAGACGTGGCTGTACCGCGTGCTGCCGTCATGCGCCCACCCGCCGTTCAAGCCCGCGCCGCCCGAGGCGCCCACGGCGCAGGCCAACGACGCCGACGGCCCCGGCGCCAAGCTGCACTACATACCCAACCAGCTGCGCTGGGACCCCTTTGACCACGACGAGTCCAAGCACCTGGACTTCGTGTCCGGGCTGAGGCTCGTCGCGGGCGCCGGCGACGTTACGCAGAAGCAGGGTATCGGCATCCTGGTCTACGCCGCGGGCAGGAGCATGGATGACGGCGCCGCCTTCTACTCGGCCGACGGCGACCTGCTGATCGTGCCGCAGGAGGGCGAGCTGGACATCAGGACGGAGCTCGGGTGGCTGCTCGTGCGGCCCATGGAGATCGCCGTCATCCCGCGCGGCGTCAAGTACCAGGTGCACCTCCCCGCCGGGCCGGCCCGCGGCTACGCCCTCGAGCTGTACCAGGGCCACTTCAACCTGCCGGAGCTGGGGCCCATCGGGTCCAACGGGCTCGCCAACGCGCGCGACTTCCAGGCGCCTGTGGCCTGCTTCAGCGACGACTTCGGCGCGACGGCGTCCGACGGCGCCGGCAGCTACAGCGTCACCGTCAAGTTCAACAACGAGCTCTTCCAGACGACGCAGCCGCATACGCCCTTCGACGTGGTCGCGTGGCACGGCACCTACTACCCCTACAAGTACGACCTGGGCCGCTTCAACACCATCGGCAGCATCTCCTACGACCACCCGGACCCGTCCATCTTCACCGTGCTGTCGGCGCCGAGCCCCGTCCCCGGCACCGCCGTCGCCGACTTCGTCGTCTTCCCGCCGCGCTGGCTCGTCGGCGAGGACACCTTCCGCCCGCCCTGGTACCACCGCAACACCATGAGCGAGTTCATGGGACTCATCCAGGGCGGCTACGACGCCAAGCGCGGCGGCTCCGGCGGCTTCGTCCCCGGCGGCGCGAGCCTGCACAACGTCATGAGCGGCCACGGGCCCGACGCGGAAAGCTACGAGGGCGCCCGCGCCGCCGAGCTGAGGCCCGCCAAGGTCGGCGAGGGCAGCTGCGCCTTCATGTTCGAGAGCTGCCTGATGCTGGGCGTCACCGAGTGGGGGCTGCGGACCTGCAAGAAGGTCCAGGAGGGGTACAGCGAGGAGAGCTGGGGAGGCGTCAAGACGCACTGGGCGCTGCCCGAGGGTGTGCAGGTGAAGAGCCATTTGCTGTAGCGGGCCGTGTACGAGATGCAGGACGACTTGTGTACATAGTTGGGTCTGGCTGACGCTATCCAGACGGTTGCCTCAGCAAGCTGTGCAAAGGGTAGCCTGAGCAGGCAGTATATGCGGACTAAGCATAGAAAGACAAGTATCTTTTAATATACGGCCTTGTCGGTCGACTCTCACGGGAAACCATGCACACTTAGATGTCAGACGCTGAAGTACCACGTGAAAGACCATTGTCTATCTTTTGCCTACGAAAGCAAGAAAACTAGAAGTTGTGTCGATAAAAGCCATATGCCTTGGTATCTAGATATCGAGTTGATTTAGCCGGACCTATTCACTGGGAGAACGTCAAGATATCCCAAGCTTTAACATGAGACTAGGGTCTATGTGTGTAAAGAGAGAGAGAACATCGAGAAAAGGGGGGTTAAGTATCTTTCCGGAAATCTTGTTAAGAAAGATAAAGCATTTCGTGTTCTCCTAGCAACCCCTTGACCCATCCGCCCGGCTGCGTTCAGTAGATGCCATGTCCACATCATCAATCCACCCGCATATTCTGTTGATACATCTCTGCACAGCTTCTAGTCTCCTGGTTCTCTTGTCTTCCAGTATAGTTTCCGAATCACTGGCTGCCGAAGAGGTAACGACGCTCAAGTCACTGTCGCATTGTTCATCCCGCGAAGGCGAGCGATCGCTCAGGACTTCAAGTCCTTCAATTGCCTCCTCGCCCAGTTGCGTTGCTAACTGCAACTCCAGCTGGTTCAACTGCTGCGATGTCAATTGGACTTTTTTCTGTGAGTCTAGCTCTTTTAGAGTCCGAGATACACGAGGACGGAGGTGGGTGTGGATGAAATCCTACAACGGAAGCTCTGTCGCCTGGTATTGTTGTACAATCTCCGGAAGCAGCTCTTGCAGCAAGCCAAGCATTTCCGCGTCTTGAGCCCTGATAGATTGCTTTTTTTCGTCACCCCACTCAGCACAGTCGTAGTAGCCATGGTCGGACATATGAAGCCAAGCTTGGCCGCAGCAGGTGTGGCGGCACCCTAGAGCTTCAAATATGCTAAATCGTAAAGCAATATGAACGAGAGAGAGTTTTCCTTGGCTTTCCAGAAACAATAAAGCTCGCCGGAGCCGCGTTCTACCAGTTCGTTTGTCACTATGAAGAGTCCACATGAATATCGTGGCCGGGAGGCATCCTGCTATTGAACAACCACATATGCAATCGTCCGGAGTGGCCATTTCCAAGATCAAGCTCAGGGTCAAATGGACTTCGGGTGATGAGATCGAAAGGGGTTCCCGCTTCCCCCTTTGGTAATAAAATTCTGTACAGACGCTTGATAAATGGGCCAGGTAGTGGCCCAGAACATGGCCTGAGGATATGGCTGCATTTCCTCCTGAAAGTACCACCATACCCGTCTCACTGGAGCATAGTTTGACGGGTTGGAACAAAACACTCTTTCCAAAGTTTTCGAGGAGCCATTGGGAGTACTCATAGAAAAGCCCCCAATCTTCAGATGCGAATGGACTGGGAGTGGGAGCCTTGGTTGGGAGGCGAAACCCGGCCTGGGCGAGAATCTGTGACAAATCCCTGTCCTGAAATTCCAGGAAAAGTGGTTCAATGGGTGAATTAAGCTTCGCTGGTGTTAGGGAAGCAGGGATCAGATGGCCGCGTTTTTCCAACAAGGTGATGACTTCCTCGATACCAATATGGAGCGGCTCGTTGCGGCGCAAATCGAGTCTGACGAGATCCTGCTCCGGCAGTAACTCAATAGCGAAATTCGCCAGTCGCCGACGACGATCGGCAAGATGCGTGATCACCAGACTGTATATATGAAGCGGCGCGTACACGACATCTGCATATAGTGCCCGATCCCAGTGGACAGGGTAATCGTGTTGGAGGACAATTTCGAGACTGTCTGCGCATAGGCAGTGTTCGCAAAGCTGTCTCCCTCTGCGACGATGAAGCCTTTTAGAAATTTTGACTAAGCTCGGCACGAGATCAAGCGAGTCAACATAGATGCTTCCGAGTTTGCCCGCGGAGGTCCGCAGCTCATCGTCGATGTGTCTGAATATGATCGGAAAGGCGTCGGGAAGGACCACAGCGGCCAAATGACAGGGGGTCACCCAGCCAGGCCAATCTAAAAACTTCTCATCCAATACTCTGTACTTCTTCTTAAGCAGAATGGCTTCGACTTTATCTTGCGACTGTTGTAAAATTGCTGTGCACAAAGGCCCTATTGCACTCCCTATGGAGCAGTTTCAGCGGAGAACGTAAACAACGGATCCTGCAATCCGGACACGGGCAACATACAGTCGAAGAACATTCTGCAATCACTCAAGACTTTGAGATGAATTTCAAGTTGGAACATGCAGATATCTGAGTCAAGGTGGTTCGCAAGAGGTAGAATAGTGTGAGGCTCGAATGAATGACTCTTGAAACCCGCCCCTGTCAGAACGCTTGACAGATTCTCCATGTGAGAATTGCGCCCTAAAAGGATAGATAATGCTTGTCTATAGAGAAAGGTCATCTATCAACTTCGCAACATAATTGTGGACGAAGCAGTACCGATTTCAGCACTGTATCAACAAAAGCTCAGCTGCGGGTCGTTGGGTATTACTGACCTATTTCCATCATCCATACTGTCTTCGGGTACTCCAAGAAAAGCTAACATAGGCCAGAGGGTTGCAGCTTCTGCCACCAAATCGTTATGTGCGACCCAATGAAGTAGATTGCTGCCATATTCCGTCACATCCGTCGGAGACGCCTTCCCTTCACGGAACAGCCGATCGAGCGCTTTACATATCAGCACCGCTATCTCTTCTGCATACCAGCAAGATCTGTAGAAATATCTGTCTAGTTTGATAAGCCTAAATGCAGGCGATGCCTGGAACGAGACACGGTTGCAAATACGAATTTGAGCAGATAACCAAGGACTAGGAGCCTGGGAGAGCTCAACCGAGTAAGACACTAGGGTAGCAAGACACGTCTTGATAAATTGTGACTGTCGATTTAATACCAGGACCCTGGAAACTGTTGGTGGTTGGAAGCGACTGTAGAAGCAACCAGGATCGTGTTCATGCAGCGCGTGTTCCTCAACGACCCAAGCAAACCACAAGAAGCTGCGCCGAGAGCCTCTAGTTGTTTTTCTGGAAATACAGCCGCAGAGTTTGGTCGGCGACTCCTTGATTACCAAGTCCGTTTTTGTTGTCTTCATGATCTTAGGAACTTCGTCCACGTCCGTTGTTGTAACACCCATGGATGTAGCCGCTTCGAACAGAGCTGCTGGCTTGGGTAGTAACCGTAGCACTTCAGTTCCGGGTGCCCCAACCTGTGTTCGGTCATTTCGTTGCCTAAAATAAATATGCATAGAGCAATACCTTCGTAAATGAGGCTGCCGCCATGGAAGTGACAATTTCGTCCAGCTTGGCCTGCAGAGCGGCATGCCTTCTGCCCTCTGCTAAGATCTGCCCTACATTGGCTTGGCTATTGGCCATTAATAAAGTTTGTAGGGGACGCAGTAAATTTCGAGAGGCACATACAGGCTCATAGCGTTGAGAGCGGTGGAAAGGATGGTATTGAGCGTGCCCAACCGACTTTCCAATCTCTGAAGGTTCTCTCGGCTGAAGGGATATGCCAGCTTCTTCTTCTGCTCTCGAAGATGAGCCCGAAGGCTTTCACCCGGATCCTGCTCTTTCAGCTTGTCCAAGAGCTCGGAAAGTGCTTTCATCTCACCCTCGAGAGCCTTCTCACAGAGATGTATGCTCCGCTCGGTCGCTTGGTCGATGGGTCCGATTTTGCCTAGAGCCGAGTCCAGAACCTCGAGGGACGCTCCCAAGCAATCGAGGAGGGCCTGAGCCGATCGGACTTCCTGCTTGGCCGATCTGAAACCATCAATGTACTTACTGGCAGCTCCATGGAGCTGGAAGCCCAGCGAGATGACACCTGCTGCGGTCCCAATGGCCTCCATGTCGTACAGGAGTCGTTGTGCAACGCAAACGAAATAAGTTGATCGTCGTCGGGTAACCAAGGCGTTGGACGCGACGGCGTGACCTGGAAAGGTTGATGGCCAGGTTCAGGGAAGGGGAAAGGGGGAAGCATAAGAATCGGTTGGGGCAATGCTCGGTCTGCCCAGGTGAGAGCCTCGCTGCATGTTGCCGCACTTTTGCATCAACCAGAGCGAATCAGCAAATGGCTTGCAGTGTATCCCTTTAACGCTCTTGACGCATCAGCACAAAAGTGACAGGGTTATTCTCCAATCAGGTATACATAAAGATACAGGACATTGTTTTGTCTAATTTTTCGAATCGAGAAAACGCTGCTGAGGCCACCAAACCGGGCGGAAAGTGCTGCTGTTATGGCAGGCTCCAGCAGCACGGCCAAACCAGTGACGGAGGCCGACCGCTAGGTACTGTCCCTTTGTTGTACATTGAGACGACGATAGAAGGCAACAAGTTGAAGGAAATCCCAGGCCCATGAGCCTCGAGGGGAGAAGATGCATTCGACCACCCAAGGTGTTCGAAATGAGAGCGCTCATGGCTGAAAGGGCCAAAAGCTTCAATAGACCATCTGATCATGTAGATCAGAGGACAAGTCTCAGAAACGGAGGCACCGTTGCCATATCAGCCCAAACTTGGGGAAAGCAACATATTGATGATTATTTCTTGTCCTAAGTGTCGCAAAAATGGCCATCTTTTTAATCTGATTCCCCTTTGCAGAATGATCCAAAGACAGGCATATTGTACTAAGGCAGATAGGCGGCACGTACCGAATAGCACAGTGACTCTAGCCCCGATTGGGCTACACTGGGATGATAGAGACCTAGTCTGGGGTGGTTGCCCACCTTAAATGCAGCTGCACCCGCAAACCTAACTCAAAATGGCATCCCTGCTTGTACCGCCTTATGACGCCAGGACATTCCTCTACACCACGCCTCCTCCATCAACAGCAGGCCAAATTTCCTATCACCAGCTCTTAATATGTATATTTCCCGGCCTGGCGGAGTACCAGCCAAGATAGGATGGAATTTAAAATATTAGTTAGACTGCAAAGAGCGACCTCTCTGCATTCAACGCCAGGATGAAGAGCCCATGGAGCACTCCAGCGCAGTATCCCGGCACCACAATCGATTTACACTACTCCGAAGCCAATGGTGACCAAGGCAGTGCTCTTTTTGTAGCTTTTCTCGCTTTTCGCCGCCTATCGCTGCACTTCTGAAACAAAACGCCATCCTGTATATGCTCGTCTAGTCTCCTGTTTATGTCTTGAGCTCCTAGGCCTACGCGTTCCTGAAACATATGTCCACGCCTGCAGGAACTGGGCTGCATCCAACAATGCTGTAATGTAGCAGGAGCCAAGGAAGGCCACCTTAAAAACCTTTATTGTCCCTGGGCTAGAGGCTATTGTTGTCTTATAGGAGCCTGTGCAGCAATTAATTTACTGACGCGTAAATTGTTTTGAAAGGGGCGGGCGACTTGCCGGCAGACGATGAGGTGGAAGACTACCGTAAGATGCAAAGAGACTTCTACAGCACGATGACGTGCAAGATTAAGACAGGAACGAATAAAGGGTCAGGCGAGCAAGTCCAAGAGCAATGTATTGGGGGAAAAGCAGACTGGCAACGCATTAGACAGGTGTTTGATAACTAAGACCACAACTCGCTGTTGCCTTCATAACAGATCATAAAAATTAGGATATAAACCCCCCTACTCGCCCTTCTGCTTCTCCAGGCCCTCCGCATCCGCATCCGCATCCGCATCCTCCTCCTCCTCCATCGCCCAATCCCTAAACCCCTCGCCCCTCATCCAGCTCACGCCCTTCCTCCACGGGGCTTCGCGGATCGCCCTCGCATCCCTCTCGTACACGACGCCCGTGACCATGAGGGCCAGGACAAAGACCCATACATCGCCGCCCTTCATGGCGCGCCACCAGCGGCGCTTGACGCCCACCTTCCACAGGCTGTCGACGCTGACGCGGGCCGTGTACAGGAAGACGCTGCGGCCGTGGCGGCGCTCCACCCACGCCCACAGGCCCGCGAGGAAGCCGCCGAGGAAGAAGCGCTGCTGCGCGAGCACGTGCCGCGGCAGCCAGCTCTGGAAGAAGCAGATGGACGCCCAGGCGGTGGAGATGGCGCCCGTGGCGAAGGTGGACATGCGCAGCGCGCGCGCGAGGATGTGGTGCAGCGTGGCGAGCGGGGAGTGGTAGAGGGCCTTGAAGCGCGGGAGGACGGTGAGCGCGGAGTAGAGGATGAGGAAGAGGCGGGTCATGGGGGGGAACGAGGTGAGCCAGAAGCTAAGGTACGTCCGTAGGCACGACGGGTCGGATGGGTGCAGCGTTGCACAGGAAAGCGAGGTGATGAGAGGGTGCGCCTGCGAGGTCAAGGGTGCAAGGTGCGTGAGTGTGCTGGGGAGGACGTGTTCCTTCTTGGGGAACAAAGTAGGAGAGATGTAGGCTCTACCGTTCGTTAGCTATCGGGTTAATGACCGAGATGATGTAGGTACTTACGGCCAGCTGAGGCGAGCCATCTCAGCCAAACTGTCGACAACCTGGTGTGCATTTGGCCACCTGATATTAGTCGGCCAGTCCGCAGGTCGCGTCTGCAAATACGCAGACGAATGGTTGAAGATGAAGTCGCCGAATCCCTTATCACGCTGTCAGCCAATCCCACCCTCGACTTCCACATCCACATGAATTCGCAAGCTTACCTTGGGCACCAGCTCCCGATCCAAAACCAAGGCATGGAACAACTGCCCAAACGCCAACGGCTGCAACAGCCAGCTCCCAAACCACCACGGCCTTTCCCTCTTCCTGCCGGCCCTGACACCCCACACCAGGCCCTCCATCTCGCAGACGTTCCAGCCGAACTCGAGGGCCCGGAACATGGCGTAGATGGCCACCGTGACGCGCAGCTGCTGCGAGGGGTAGACGCCCAGGGCCAGGCCGGCGAGGGACGCGCCGACGGCGGGCGCGTAGGGCGACGTGAGGGTGGCGGTCGCGCGCGGGTTGCGCCGCCGGAAGGGCTCGACGTCCGGGGTGAGCAGGTGCGTGCGCAGGCGGGTCAGGAAGCGGAAGAGCAGCCGGTACAGGAGGAGGATGGTGGAGAGGGAGAGGGAGAGCCGGATGGTGGGCGATTTGTAAAAGGGTACTTTCTTCGTTTTCGAATTCGAGGTGCTGCTCCCACGGTTAGCAGATAGCTCTCACCGAATCCCCCCTTTGGAGCAACTCACTCTTTACTCTGCACCCGCCTCGCAACAGCCTCCCACCCCTTCTGCCCCAGGTACGTCGTCACAAACACCCGCAGCGCATGCCGCACGGCTCGCGCCGTGAAATCATCGCCGCCGGCGCGCCCCGGCTGCAGGGCCTTGTCGACGCTGCCGGGCGAGGGCGTGGCGCGCCGCAGGACGCGCGAGCGCGAGAGCACGTACTTGTGCAGGGCGGCGTACTCGCGGGCCGAGACGGTGTAGCGCAGCGTGTTGCGCAGGACGGGGTCGACGGACCGGGCGGGCGCGGCTGCGTCGCCCGACGACGAGGACACGGAGCCTGGCGTTGCCGACGACATCGCTGCGCCCCCGGATGTGGTTGACGGTGGGCTGCTGCGGTGCTGGAGGAAGTCGGTGGGTGTCGTCGAAGATGAGGCTTATTGCTGTGGGAGATGGATTGGATGGGTCGAGGAGATGAAGGATCAGGTCCGGCTGGGCGTTGAAGCTGGCCCCCTCAAATGTCGCCAATCCCACCCCTGCCCTGCCCTGCTTATCACCAACACTGTCTCGGTAGGGAGCCGTGTACCTCCAATGGATACCTTGACCTTTCACAGCAGCAATGTCTAACAACGGCAACACCAATAACAATGTGAAAAAAACACCTGCAGTAGCAGTACAAGGGCCAGCAGCTATTCATGCATACCCCAAACCACGGACCAAAACAAGATGAGCACCCAGTCCAGAATTCCCACTTATCCCAGCTCGACCTCGTTGCTCCAATGCGTCATGGCGGNCCCCTCCCATCGTAATCACAAGAAAAAAAGGGGGCTAGGGAAAAGGCCTCGGCACAACCAACTTTGTGTCCTCTGGCCCACATTCCACCATGTTTTGGTACGGGCCAGAAAGAGCGTGCATTAAATTCGCTGCACGTCAATTTTCAAGGGTAGGCGGGGCAGCTCCGGTTATCCGCAAGGATTCCCCAGTTTCTGTACGCATGTGAAATGTGTCATATATCCACAGCTTTATTGTCGCCTTCGTCCCATATACCTGGTAGGCGTGGTCGGCTTTCCTGTGGCTCCTTGTTGGTGTTTTGTACTGTACTGTTGGTGTATCTTATGTGCCCGACTAAGGAAGTGTTGTTGTCCATTTTCAGCGGACATGGAGTTGAGCGTGATAGCTTTATGTTACGACAGCTCTGCATCCCTAGTACGGGATATATTTTCGCGTCTCTTTCTCGTCATCATTTCTAATTCACTTATTGCCTTGCCAAAGAATCATTGCTCAATTAAGCCGTCAAAAGGCATTTCCATTACTCCATTGCACAGCCGTGCAGTATCAAAAACTACACGAAAGACACCTGTTGTGAGGCTTCCGAATTGCCCCTATCGCATTGAATCCATGCCCTAGACCTGCACAAACAGTGGCAAGCTATACCCTTCGATCCTTCTGGTTTCCGTGTCGCCCTTTCTACCATTAGGTAGATGTTGCGCCTCCTTGCTCCTAACCTGGTCCAGATCCATGGCCAAGGTGAACAAAGCGATGCAGCCCCAGATTATTCCCACGCGAACCTCCCTAGTCCGGTTCGCCCTTTTGCCCACCGAGGGATACGTGAAAATCAAATATCATAACTCATCAAGAATGTGCCCGACCTTTAAACATATGATGCCGCTGAAGGGGGCTGAACACCTGCGAGCGGCACCCATTTCCGAACCAGCGAAGGACCATCCGCGTTCCCATATGCAATCATCTCCTCCTGCCATCCCAACAGGCCCCACGAGTCAAGCACACGAGGCTCGGGGCTTCCCAGGCATGCTCGGATGGAATCCGCATTGGGAACTCTTCCAGCCACGACTGCTTCCACAGCCCTTAGTCGGCGAGCCTCTCGCTCTAACACAACATCTTTAATAATTCGGTTCCGCGAATCAGCATTCGCCCAGCCATTAACGTTCCCAACGCCCGCCGACTGTAGAATCATCCTGAGATGTCTAAAAGGCAGGTTGGGTAGCACGTGTGAAAGGACTCTGTGAGATATCATCTTCTCTGGTCGATCTGCCCCGGGGTCTGCGACACCGTTGCGCTCGTCCGCGAGATCGAGATCCCCAAAATGAATGCCGTTCATGCTGGGTGGCCGGCGGTCCCTACTCGCTTGCCCCAAAACCCCCTTAGCACTCGCTGGCATACCGTTTCCAGAATACGCCTCTGACGATGTGGCAGGATGAGCAGGGACTTGTGGTAATCGGCTGTACTCCAGTGGAGTAGGCGAGGTGTCGAGCTTGAGGTCCAGTGGGAGGTTGTGCACGATGAAATTCACGGCGGCACTGAGCAGAATTGCTGAGCCCTCGTGGTAGTTGAACTCCTCATAGGCGCCCGTATCGATACTCCCTTCCAGGGCAAATTCTACACACCGCTCCAGCGTCATCCAACTCATCAGGTGAGCTGCTACTTCGCATCCGCGCCGGACAACAGGGCCCCAGCCCAGCAGATGACCAGCAGCAGCATATCCAAGAGCAAACTCGACCTGGGACATTACTGAGAAGGAAGCTGTATCCAGCATGTTCCGCGGGGGTGGAATGGGAAGAAGTGGCAGCCCGTACAGACGCTGAACTGCCATGTAGAAAGCATCAGATCGTACCCATTTGTTGTCCGTCTTCATGTGGACAGTATGCATGGCTTTGTCGACAGGGTTGAGATGGGAACCCTGGTCATGCAAGATCTGGACTAATTCCGGGCTTCGGGCGAACATCAACTGGTGGCCAGGGATCCGAACGGGCGGGGCTCGGTCGTCAAGATATCGCAGCTCCAGCGTGCAGTCGGCTTCCTCCACGGTCGCGAACCGCTGCTGCAGGTATCCAATCAGTCCATCGGCGTCGTCGGCGTGTGGCATCATCATCGGGTGGAAGTTGGGGTTGGGCATCATGTTTGGGTAGTTCATGTTTCCATAAGCGTTCTCACGATAGCCATGCAGAGGAACGTCGTTGCCCCCAGACCCCGCACTGTTGATTTGAGATCTAGGAGGGAACGGGGCGTGGGCGCTGTGATCTTCGGGGTGAATCGAAGACTGAGAATCATGGAAGCTGTGGGGTGTTGAAGGACCAAACTGGTTGCTCGGAAGCGAATGGCCCTCCATCGGGAAATTCGAGTTGGACTGATTGAAAACAGGCGGAAATCCATTCATAAGATGGTGAGGCCCTGGGTGATTCGGCGGCGGGGGACCTTCAAAAGGCGGGTAGCGGCCGGCATTGCCACCACGGGACGAGGCTTCTTCCGCAGGAAGACGAGGACGTAATGCAGAATTCCATTGGTTTGGCGCGGACCCGTTGGGAGGAGACGCTGGGGTATCCATCCTATTGTGAGGATCCGGGGTTATGCTTCCAAACGAAACCGGCTCTTTGGGCCGCTCGAAGTGCGGCGGTGGTCGTCCACCAGACATGGAAGCAGTAGGCGGAGGATAGTTGGCGGGCGGCTGAGACACAGCATAGGAGCTGGTCACATCATTCTGCCCGCCATGATCGGATCCGAACCGAACGCCATTAGGCACCTCGGAAGAGGTTGGCGGTCGGCGGCCTTGCTTGGTAGGATGCTCGTGGCCGTTTGTCATTCTTCCTGTCGGTCGGCCGGATAGCTCAAAGGGAGGCGGTATCTGGTAGCCCAGCGGTGCTGCTAGAGGCGGAATGAACGGCTGCTGAGACCCACTGGAACGGGATTGGACTATACGCAAGCAAATCGTCAATCTAGAGTCAAGGCAAACAAACACATGCAAGGGAGGCTTGGCTTAGCTTACCAGGCATCTGCTGTGACGTTGTCTCAGGAATTGTGGCATTGACCACTGCCAATGTCTCAAAGTCAGCATCGGGGGCAGACTTATGTCTTGCAAAGTGTGTCTTGGGGTCTGCAGCAATGGTCGAGGTACTGGCTGCCAACTGCGACTGAGGCTCCTGGCGGTTTCCGACGGATTCCGCTACCGAAAGTCAGTTGCGCAAATCTCAAAGCCTTCCCACTCCCGAAGCAAACATACGCGTAACACTATGGCCATTGGTTTGCGCAACAGCAACATTGACTCCGTGCCGTCCCGCCTCGTTGGTTTCCTGGGCCGCAGGAGCGGGAGCTTGGCGCGTGCTTTCTGCGGTAGGATTCCCGGTTTCGCGGTTCCGAGATGATTCGGGGTGCCCCGAGGCAGAAGAGGCGGCGGCTACCTGGCGCTTGACGTAGGGAAGCGGAATGGCGGGCAGAAGAGGTTTGGGCGCATGTTTGCCAGCTGCGGCTTGGCGAGTCCTCCCAGCATTTGGGGCCGGCGCCATGGCTGAATGTTTTCGCGGACTAGTATACGTGAAGCGGTGTTTTTTTCTTGTTTTTTTGTCGGTGGCACCGAGGCAAGCGAGGATATATGAAATTCGATCGTGGTCGGATGTCGATAGCCTGCGGCCGGACCTCGAGGAGAGACTCTAGAGATCTCGGCCAAGAGGCATCGTGGGTTGGCCGGCACCAGAACCCGTGGGAAGGACAAGGGAGGGCAAAGGAAAAGTTGAAATCAGGAAGATGTCGAAGGAGAAGCTAAAGGAGAGGAATAGAATATTAAGCTCAGGGAGGAGTCTGAGGGGTGGAGGACCCAAGGCCGCTGGAGATAGACGAGGCGTTGGTGGGTGCAGTGGGAACATGAAGGAAACCGGTCGATTACGCCTGGCCAGCCTTCGTGACAAAATATAAATCGGGGCTGCGTCACAATTTTCCTTCCCACCACCCCTGCCAGCTGCCCAACCCACCCAGGGCCAGCCTTGGTTCCCCGCAGCCGTGCCGATCTGGCGGCTGATGTTCGGGGCCGACTGGTCTTGCATCACCACGGCCGTGGTACCTAGCATCAAGGGCTGTAACAAAGCTCCATTATCAAAGTATCCAAGTAGAAAGGGATGCTATGCGCATGTCAATCATGAAAGGGAGTATCTGCGATGGCTGAACACAATATCGATCGATGCCTTAGACTCGCTCACACAAAGAACAAGAGCTTTCATCCCCGCGCAGCAAAGGTCAAGTGCCTAGTCTCTCAACAACCCAATCCTGCTTTCCTGCTTGGCCAATCATGGTCAAAACTACCGACCCTTTTGCATCTCATTCTGCAAGGTTAGTACATCAAAGATCCAATTAGGGTGGTCTGCCGTTGAGCAAATTGCGCCTTCACTTCTCCCATCTGCACATCTGATAGAACCTCGTGGACCTGTGCAACTCGTATTGTGAAAAGGCACAAAGTTAAAAGCCGTCATAACAAGTTCCTCAAACGGTATCTAGGTTACACTAGCAAGAAAGAACAACGCAAAACGCCCTCCACCCTTCAACCAGTCTCCCATTAGCCCTGTGCCGTGCCCGTGCCTATGCCCTGTATGCTGCCCGTGTCGTCATCATCAATATGCATGAGTTGAGCACCAACCATCCCAAGTCATGGCATCGATGATACCAGTGCTTTTGCAGATGCTTGTGCATATCATGCACCGAACCCATCCCCACCCAGAAGACGTGCTACAAGTACGTAGATGAAAATCATCCCTCCTGCTACCAGAAGCTTGTTGCGAGAAATCCAGCTGCGCCCCGCGTCACGCTGTTGGACGACGGCGTCCACGACAGCCTGTGCCTGGTGGCCACTTGACCCTGCGATTCCAAGCTGAGGTGCACATGATGGTCCATTTTCCCCGTCAAGACGGTCTCCCGTAGAGGAATCCACCTTGTGCTGCTTCATCCACTCCCAGTTCTCGGCATCCAACTCGGGCCACTCGGCGCGGAACTTGGCGCCACCATCACCCGCCTTGACATTGCCCTTCTGTGCGGGATTCGCCTTGGTGTGTGAGCCTCCGCCGGTGGAATTCCACCACCGCGATCGCGAAGCTAGGTATTTGCGATCGGCAGTGGTCGTCGATACAGAACCCGTTGTCATCTCGTCGCTGGTCATGAAGGACAACAGCCCTATCAGGATGGTCGAGACCTCCCAGGCGGGATTGAAGGACTTGGGATGGAAGTCCGATATCGAGAGGCAGAGTCGCGTCGATGGTTGGAAGCGGCCTGAGGGTGTGTGCATTCGAATAGCGGGTGGCGCGAAAGGATAATTCGGTGGAAAGATCAGAGTTCCCCAGTACTGACCGCCATGGTAGGGGGTGTCCTCGGGGCCGGTGATCACATAGTGCCATCTGGATCGTCACTTGTCAGCAGCCGCTCGTGAGATACGGGAAAGGTAAGCAAAAGCCATACTCGAGGATGTTGGAATCGGACGGGTGGGCAGTGATGTATGGGGGAGGGTTCTCCGAGATGGTCTTGAATTCTCGAGTCAACTGCTTCACGGTTAGCGTACGCCTATTTGCAGAGAAAGCGACTGTACGTGCCCTGGTGTTGGCAGCTTTGCTCGCCATGGCGACCGAATGGCAAATGAATGAGTAGATGAACAGGAACAAGGGGTGAGTAGTCGCCTTGCAGTCTGTCGCGTGAGTTGGGTGATGGTGGTTACGCTGGCAAAGGAGCGACAGCAGAGAGAGAGTCGGTCGGCGTGCTTGACGAAAAAGTGAACCAAAAGGCAAGGGCGGGATTGGGGAGAAGAGAGGAGGAATGCAGTCAACCGGGCAGGTTGTAGTGGATGGAGTTGATTGTAGACGGGTACAGGCTTGTTGGTTAGTCCGGGGATGACGGTGCATACGGGTGGCGGTCGGCTGGGGAGTCCGATGCCCAGACCCAGACTGGCCTCAACCGACTCGAGCTGCATTAGGCTAAGCGCCTCTGCGCCCACAAAATCCTGGCTCCGAAGTCTGCGCCACGCTTCCTGGGTAGGTAACTTGGGCAAGAGCCACAATATCAGAGCCGGGGCTGCTATTTTCAACGGAAAGTGGGTTGCCTGAGCTTCTGCGCAATGCGACGCCGAGCTTCCACGTAAAGCCACGAATCGGCACCATGAACAGCTCCAGCGAGCCGGTGAGTATTCCCTTGCACCTACAGTGCTGCCCACACTCGATCGTCGTCTTGTTCAAGAACTATTCTTACCGCGCATAGCCGTCCGAACCCTTAGCGAAGCTACGATCCGATCCCGAAGCCATCCTCGAGCACGCTCGATCAGCACGGCCGGACGTGCAGAGGCAGCAAGATGAGGCCCAACAACGCAAGGTAGCGCAGCTGGTATGTCATGGCCGACCCCCGTTACCGAGACGCAACTGCTCAACTTGCTGCAGCTGGCGGACCAGCAGACGATGCCCATGACCATCAACGAGGTCCGTTTACACGGGGCTACCAACACGCGGCGGAGCTTCCTACAGCCCATGTTCGAATCGGTCTACGGCAACGCCGAAACATCCCCGTCTACAATGGGGGAAGTCCTGGCGAGCCTGCAGCTGCTAAGTTCCAGGCTAAGTGCACTACGTAGGTTGCCTGGCTGTCAACCTTGCTCGCGAGCTCAAAGCTAACTCATGCAGAAATATTGAAGCAAGCACCCGAATTCTTCATGAACTCGTCTCAGCAAACCGATCCATCTACCAGCCCTACGGACATCGATGTTGACATCAAGGTGCAGGAGCTCCCGCGCTTCAAGCTGACGACGGGAACTGATGTTGGCAATGGCGAGGGTTCGGCCTACGGATCGTTGCTATGGCGCAACATTTTTGGCGGCGCCGAAATGCTCAGCCTGAACGCAAAGGCCGGCACGCGGACGAGATCGGCATATAGCGCGAACCTCAGCGCGCCAGTGCTCAGCAATCCGGACTTGAGGGTCTCACTGGAGGCCTTGGCTTCGGCGGCCGATAAACCTTGGGCGTCTCACGAAGAGGCTGTGAAGGGTGCCACTTTGAAATTTTCCTGGCTAGACGCTACGCGAGACACTCACGCCGTGGAATATTCGGGCGCGTGGCGTCAGGTGACGAGTCTTGCGGCAACGGCAAGTCCTACAGTACGAATGGATGCGGGAGACAGCATCAAAAGCGCCATCAAATACACTCGCTATAGGGAGCGGCGCGATAACCCACAGCTACCGCAAAACGGATATATGGTCCGATCAGCATGGGAGCTCGCAGGCGTGGGGCCTCTGGGCGGTGACGTCGCCTTTTCCAAGAGTGAGCTTGAATTGGGTGGAGCTGTTCCGGTCACATTGCCAGGCGTACAAGGCCGGACGGGAATATCCATCGGCGGTGGTTTACGATTCGGCATGCTATGGCCGCTTCCACTGGGGTTTGACCTTTTTGGCAAAGCACCGCCCAGTCGGCTCAACGACCGCTTCCAGCTTGGGGGGCCTGCCGATGTACGAGGCTTCAAGGTGGGTGGTCTGGGTCCGCACGACGGCCAAGACTCGGCCGGCGGAGATATGTTCGCAGCCGGCAGCGTCAACCTCCTCCTCCCGCTCCCCTACAAAGGGCCGGATTCGGGCCTACGGTTCCAAGTCTTTGCCAACGGCGGGCGCCTGGTAGCCCTGCGGACCAAAGACGCTCAAAAGCCCGAGTCGCGACAAGGCATGGACACGGACAGCGTTCGCACGGGCATGATCGCGGCGATGAAGGATTTGGTGACGGAGCGGCCGAGCATGGCCGCGGGCGTGGGGCTGGTGTACGCGCACCCTGTGGCGCGGTTCGAGCTCAACTTCAGCCTGCCCATCGATCTGCGCCGGGGCGAGGTGGGAACCAAGGGCTTCCAGGTCGGGGTCGGCATCAACCTCTTGTAAGATTCCCGTAAAGGCGGAATGGGATTGTGTGTTCGGATGTAATATTAAAGGGTACTTGTAAGGCGTACAGCAGCAGTGTTCAATTTTACTCGGTTCCAGAAGTGCATAGACATGGAAACCGGGCTAGTGCTTGGGTTTCGGCGAATTCGGTAGCACTGGCAGTCAGCCGCTAGTTGGCTCGGTATCTTCCGCTTACGAGGGATGAGACCGCTGTGGACGTCCGCCCGGTATTAGCGCAAAAAAAAAGCCGATTGTCTGGGTAGGGAACTCCAAGCTGCATAAGTACGCAAGCAGCTAAGATTGTTCATTCGATCCATTACTGCTTCATTGGTACTGGGAATTGATAGGCACGCTCAACATGGAGTTGCAGATGCGTCTTGTGTGGCCAGAGTAAAGGGCCGTCAGGGTCTATGACAGTGCCTGCAGAGAAGAGGCTGTGGCAACTACAAGTTATGATCGACTTGACTTGAAATATAGTGTCTTCAGTTCGAGAGCCCATCAGTTGCATGTTTCCGTACTCTTTTGTGCAGTATATTGACCATAAAGGTATTGATGTTTTTCTCATCCCTTCACGTTGTGTGGCGGGGGATATTGCGCTGGAGTTGTTGGTAGGGCCGGCAACTGGCAAAGATCATTTTGATTGTCCTAGCAGAACTGAGCCGTGGCCTAAAGTCTGCCTATCTGAACCGACAATTGGTAGAAAAAGCCTAGTCTCCTGCTGGCACTCATCCGATGTAGCCTTTCTTGCCGTGGAATCGAGCGGCAGCCGGTTGCAATGGCACCAACAGCGCCGAGCTAAACCGGAGGAAACTGGAGATAGGACGGTCAAATCGGCGGACTTAGGGTCTTAACCCCACGTTTGTGGATGGGGCAGGTCATTGACAGGCAAGGAATGGAAAACTGGAGGGTTGCATCGTCGCGCACACCAACGGAATGTCGTGGCTGGGATTGAACGTTCTCGGTGATGTGGATGGGTGATATTGCCCCAACCACCATATGCCGTGGAGATTGGCAGCGAATTAGCACAGGAGGTGAATATCAATAGTGAACAACTGGGGGGGTGATAAGAAGTATGGGGGAAATCAAGCAAGAGCAAGAATAAATGAGGTGATGTGGCGCAACGGGCCTGGTGATGATGTATGTCGACAGTGTGGAATGAAGTAGGTTGGATCAAAACGCTTACTCACGTTGCCTTGGCGTCGGAAATATGTCAGGGGAGAGCATGCAGCCTGTCTAAAGGCCAGGTCCTCGGGATTCGTCCTTGGTTTTCGCATTTGCACAATGATTTACATTAGGAAAGGATGAAATGCTGGCGACAGACAGCTGCATGATTGATGCTGAGGATGTCTTAAAACAGACGGATGGCGGTACTTTGTCTGCAGTTTACCTCCTGCAGTATGTCTCCTTTCAGGGCTATATCACTCTCAGCTTGATCGCTACACATGATGGAGCTGTGGGAACGATGTTGAATGTGATGTAGCACACATCAGCCATGTAGGGTAACCGCCTTGAATTGACTGGCAGATGTGGTTCCATAGCATATGACTGCGAGTATTCTCAATCGACCTTGATCAAGTATGGCACTCCTAGGAAGACATTCGTGGTCTGCCAAGGCACATGCTGTATTGTGCTTGATTTCCTGACAGCAGCTTGACATCGTGCATGGCGACCAGATCAGATGGTGGATGCCGACTAGGACCCCTGTGGATCGTCTTGGCTCCCGCAAAACTGGATCGGCACGCGGCTATTAAAGCCCCTTGTGCCGTGCCTCTTCCTGTACCGGTACCTTGGCATGTTGTCGCGGCGTCGGGGTGCCTCAGGAGCCCGAGCAGGCTGTCAACACCACCTAGAGTGTAGCAGTGGGATGATCTTGCAATGATGCTGTTCGCCACTCATCGCAAGTGTGCTGACTCTGACATTAATCAATCTGACGATGTGTCGTCAGCTCACCTCATGCGCCCAACCCGACACCGAGGCTTCGTTTGCTGCAGAGCCGCGGGCTACCCGAACAATAGGGAGGGAGTGAGAATATCTAAGTATGAATGGGATCTGATTGAAATCGGGTGCTGAAAGAGTGGTGTTGGTTCCTGGAATCGTACGGTCCTAGCCGAGTCACGAGTTCTCTGGTGTCGATCTTCCGGATCATTTTTACCGGTATCATTGCATCATACTACCTTTTGCGGCATGTCTTCTGCGTAAAAAGGCCTGCGCTATCATTACAATGGATAGAATTAGGCTCATGATGGTCTGAGGACGTTGGTGTAAGTGACGCCAGCGGTGTGTGCCAGGTCGCTGCGCAAGTGCGAAGACGCCCCTAGGGATTTGCACAAGGGTGCACCAGCCTTCCTGGTCCTTACTAGAAAAGCATCAGCAAAACGTTCCCATTGGTCTCGGTCACACACGCATCCTGGCCTGCTTTGCGACTTTGACATTGCGGCCGTGCGAGGTGCCGTACAAAGTACAAAGACTGTCTTGGTAGGAACGCAAAAAGCAATGGCACCACCAACAACAACAACAACAACAACAACGACAATAACAGCACCAACCGCTTAGCCACAAGGTCGTTGCTGAAGTGACTCTCGTGGCTTGCCTAGGCCCATGACTCCGTATAATTTCAATTTGACATCTACAAGGCCAGCAATGCACGCCCTAGGCTCACCTCACCCACGTCTTCATCCTCGGTCGTGGCTAAGGAGAAAATCAGTACTGGGCTCAACCCGACGACTACAGAGAAACGCCCCTGCTCAGGCTCTAAGCCAAGTACAGGTACTTGGTCGCGGGTCGAGGTCTCGGCTAAACAAGGGAGCTGACTGCCGGATCCGGGGCTCCAGTCCTTGTACCGGGCACTTGCTTTCATCGGCGGGCCACACCCCCTGCGAGCACCTACTCCGAGTAACAGAGCCATAGACGAGGCAACACGCGGTTGGGGAGCGTGAGACGAGGGCGAGGGTGAAAGGGAAGGTACATGTTCCGTGACCTCCCTCCTAGTTTCTTCGTTTTATTTCAATCCCTCTCCTTTTATCCCTAATTACCCCTATCTGTCCTTTTGCATGTATATTGCTTTGTGACCTCGGCTTCCCACAAGCGGCAGCTGCACCACCAACTTCTCACTTGGAGAAGCCAACCCGTAGACATTGGGTCCTATCTTCGTCTTGGTCAGTTTTAACTCGCATTTCAGTTACTTCAACGTCCCGGCGCACGTAGCGTCCACCCCTCGGCCGACTATGTCGAACATCATCGGCATGAGGGCCAACAACGACGCCACTGCAGCAAGTCATGGCGTCTCCGGTAACGACCACATCGTGGATACGCACCAACAAGATATCGACGATGCTGTCCGGGAAGATATAGAGATACATGAAAAGTATCTATCTAGGATCGACTCTGACGGTCAACCCTCCTCCAACGCAACAATGGACAACGACGATGACGAGTACGAGATGCGTCGGCGTCAGTCTGCTGTTCAGAACCTTGCCCGTAGTTTCTCGCAAGCCTCTACTCATCCCAGCGGCAACCCCTTTCAGGCCGACAAAACCTCGCCCCTGAACCCGGCCTCGCCCAACTTCAACGCCAGAGCATGGGCCAAGGCAATGGTCGACTTGGTGGCTCCCGGCGGTGAGGGTCTGCGGTCGATGGGCGTCTGCTTCCAGAGCATGAACGTGTTCGGCTTCGGCGAAGCTACCGACTACCAGAAGGACGTGTTCAATGTTTGGCTGAGTCTTGCGGGTATGGCTCGAGGACTCTGGGGCAACCTCCGCCAGCGGATCGACATCCTCCACGACTTTGACGGGCTAGTTCGAAAGGGAGAAATGCTGGTGGTTCTCGGGCCCCCAGGTTCTGGCTGTTCGACTTTCCTCAAGACTATTTCGGGCGAGATGAATGGCCTTTGGGTTGATGATTCAACCTATTTCAACTACCAAGGTATGTCATGTATTCGACCTGGTCTCGGCTCGACAGCCATTGCTCAAGCGTAAATGAGGTGTGGCAGATTGTAACTCACACAAACTACAGGTATCAGCGCCAAGGAAATGCACTCGAGGCATCGCGGCGAGGCCATCTACACCGCCGAAGTCGATGTTCATTTCCCCAACATGACAGTTGGCGATACCCTCACATTCGCGGCACGCGCGCGCCAACCCCGAAATATCCCAGAGGGCGTGAGTAGGCATCAGCTTGCCGCACATGTTCGTGATGTTATTATGGCCATGTTCGGCATTTCACACACCATAAATACACGCATCGGCAATGAATTTATTCGAGGTGTCTCCGGCGGTGAACGCAAGCGAGTCACGATTTCCGAGGCCACCCTCTCTGGTGCTCCCATTCAGTGCTGGGATAACTCAACCCGTGGCCTCGACTCCGCCAACGCTATCGAGTTTTGCAAAACCCTTCGCATGCAGACAGAGCTGTTTGGCACCACTGCTTGTGTCTCCATTTATCAGTCTCCTCAGAGCGCCTACGACTTGTTTGACAAGGCAGCTGTGCTTTATGAAGGCCGCCAGATCTTCTTTGGCCGCGCTGATCATGCCAAGCAGTATTTCATCAATCTGGGATTCGAATGCCCGGCTCGTCAAACAACTCCCGACTTTCTGACATCGATGACATCGTCTTTGGAACGAGTTGTTCGCCAAGGTTTCGAAGGGAAAACACCAAATACACCCGATGAATTTGCCGCCGCCTGGAAAAGCAGTGCCGAGTATAAGGCTCTCCAGGTTGAAATTGAGGAGTACAAGGTCGAGCATCCATTCGATGGTGCCGCTGCCGAAACATTTCGTGCGACCAAGAAAGCCCACCAAGCAAGGGGGCAACGAAGCGCATCACCGTATACTATATCATTCGCTGCTCAGGTGCAGCTTTGTCTCTGGCGCGGCTGGAGAAGGCTGGTCGGCGATCCCTCCCTGACTCTTGGTGCGTTGATTGGCAACACAATCATGGCTCTAATTATCGGTTCCGTTTTCTACGACCTAGGTGACACGAGCTCAAGTTTCTTTCAGCGTGGAGCCTTGCTCTTCTTCGCAACATTGATGAACGCCTTTGCCAGCTCTCTCGAGGTATCTTCCTGCAACCTAATTAATGTTCGCTAGGAAGGTGTTTCCTAACAACCATGGCAGATTCTTACCCTCTACTCGCAACGACCCATCGTCGAAAAGCATAGCCGCTATGCTTTTTACCATCCCTGCGCCGAAGCCGTGGCATCTATGTTGTGTGACCTACCATACAAAATTGGAGTCACAATATCTTTCAACCTGACGCTGTACTTTATGACCAATCTGCGAAGAGAGCCTGGAGCATTTTTCTTCTTCCTGCTCTACTCCTTTGCTACAGTCATGGTTATGTCGATGGTTTTCCGGACGATCGCATCAGCATCTCGAACCCTCTTCCAGGCTCTGGTTCCGGCCGCCGTTCTGTTGCTTGCCCTTACCATCTTCACTGGTTTTGTCATCCCTATCAGCTACATGCCGAGTTGGTGTAGATGGATAAATTACATTGACCCAATCGCCTACGCGTTTGAGTCTATCGTCATCAACGAGTTCCACGGCCGCCGCTTCGAATGTGATGAGTTCGTACCCAGCCTGGACCTCGAGCGATACTCGAACCTGAGCCCTAGCGACGTCTCCTGTGTTGCGGTTGGATCTGTGCCTGGCCAGTCTTATATCCTCGGTCAAGACTATTACGAATCAGCCTACAACTACTCCCACGAGAGGCTCTGGACAAACTTGGCCGTTGTCATTGCTTTCACAGTTCTTCTCCTCATTTGCTACATGGTAGCTGCCGAGCTTGTTTCCGAAAAGCTATCCAAGGGTGAGGTTCTTGTCTACCGCCGAGGTCACAAGCCTGCGGCAGCTAAGCTTGCCGAAAAGAAGTATTCCGAGCGTGATCCCGAAGCCGCTCTCAAAGTTTTCGGGCCTTCGAACCCTGCCGAACATGTCAATGCTGGCAACAAGGAATCCGTCGCGCTCCAAAAACAAACGTCCGTGTTCCAATGGCACGACGTATGCTACGACATCAAAATCAAGAATGAGCCACGTCGCATCCTCGACCACGTTGATGGTTGGGTGAAGCCGGGTACGATGACTGCGCTAATGGGCGTGTCTGGTGCCGGTAAAACAACACTTCTTGACTGCTTGGCGGATCGCACTTCCATGGGTGTCATCACCGGTGACATGCTTGTTGATGGAAGACCTCGCGATATGTCGTTCCAACGCAAAACTGGCTACGTTCAGCAACAGGACCTGCATTTGCAGACATCCACTGTCCGGGAAGCTTTGGCATTTAGTGCGGTCCTTCGACAGCCTGCCCATGTCCCGAAAGAGGAGAAGCTTGCCTATGTTGAGGAAGTCATCCGACTGCTAGAAATGGAAGAGTACGCCGATGCCGTGGTTGGTGTGCCTGGCGAGGGACTCAACGTTGAGCAACGTAAACGACTCACTATTGGCGTTGAGCTTGCAGCAAAGCCCCCGCTGCTGCTTTTCGTGGACGAGCCTACTTCTGGTCTTGATTCGCAAACATCATGGGCTGTCCTGGATCTTCTTGAAAAGCTTACCAAGGCTGGTCAAGCTGTTCTCTGCACCATTCACCAACCCTCCGCAATGCTGTTCCAGCGATTTGATCGACTTCTTTTCCTTGCCAAGGGCGGGAAAACGGTGTACTTTGGGGAAATTGGCGAAAATTCCAAGATTCTGACGGAATATTTCGAACGCAATGGTGGCTTCCCTTGTCCTGCGAAGGCTAACCCTGCGGAATGGATGCTGGAAGTCATTGGAGCTGCTCCTGGCTCTCATACGGCTATTGATTGGTTCCAAACATGGCGGCAAAGTCCCGAATATCAGGCCGTTCAGGCAGAGTTGGAGAACATCAAGCAACAAAAGTTGGCCGAAACTCCAGCCAACACTGAAGATGCCGGCACCTACCGGGAATTCGCCGCTCCTCTCATGGTACAGCTTCAAGTTAACCTCTACCGTGTCTTCCAGCAGTACTGGCGAAGTCCAGTCTACATCTACTCCAAGATCGCTCTCTGCGTTCTGATTTCTCTATTCATTGGATTCATCTTCTACGATGCCCCCAACAGCATGCAGGGCTTGCAAAACCAGATGTTCGCTATCTTCAACCTGTACAACATATTTGGTCAACTGGTGCAGCAGTCAATGCCGCAATTTGTTATCCAGCGGGCGCTCTACGAAGCTCGCGAGAGGCCGTCAAAAGTATACTCCTGGAAGGTGTTTATGCTATCACAGATCATCGTCGAATTGCCGTGGAACGCCTTCGTGGGCACATTGATGTTCTTCTGCTGGTACTATCC
The DNA here is from genome assembly GCA_001021365.1 of Stachybotrys chartarum. Classification (NCBI taxonomy): domain Eukaryota; kingdom Fungi; phylum Ascomycota; class Sordariomycetes; order Hypocreales; family Stachybotryaceae; genus Stachybotrys; species Stachybotrys chartarum. The sequence continues at coordinate 182,374 of LDEE01000014.1, forward strand.
CATTGGCTTGTACCAGAATGCGGCTGCTGCCGATCAGGTCACAGAACGTGGCGCTCTCATGTTCCTCTACCTAGTGATGTTTATGGTTTTCACCTGCACTTTCTCGACGTTCATCATTGCAGGGTTCGAAACTGCCGAGACCGGTGGCAATATCGCCGGATTGCTCTTTATGCTTTGCTTGGTCTTCTGTGGTATCTTGGCCGGACCTGGCGACTTCCCTGGCTTCTGGATCTTTATGTATCGCGTGTCGCCATTCACATATCTGACAGCAGGGATGCTGTCAGTAGGAGTTGCGAACACTGATATTGTGTGTGCCGCCAACGAGATCGTCAACGTGCGGCCCTTTGATAACGAGACGTGTCTGGAGTACATGAGGCCGTACATGCAACAATATGGTGGTCGCGTTCTCAACGAGGACGACACTTCCGACTGCCGGTTCTGTCCAATGGCCAACACCAACGACTTCCTCGCCGGCGTCCACGCCAACTACGAAGATCGTTGGACCAACTTTGGCCTCATCTGGGTCTACTGCATCTTCAACGTGCTTGCAGCCCTGCTTCTTTACTGGTACGTTCGTATGCCGAAGAAGCTGGGCAAGACCAAGAAGGAATAGGGGTAGGGCTTGTTATTTCATTCGTTCTTGACCTTTGAGGTGGGTGGATATTGTCCCACGTTGTCTAGAGAATAGACCTTGCACACAGATGAGCGGATGTATTTTTTCTTGCGAAGGGGTAAGATGGCTGGTAAATGCTCGTTTCTACTTCCATACTTCGCTTTCGTGTCCAAATGCAGGCAACTAGGTGTCCGTACGGGTAATATCTATTCAGAAAGCTCCATTTTAGTGAGATATCGCGAGCTCTTCAACATTCTACTCTTGGGTATGGTGTAAAATGCAAATGTTCTGAGACGTGGTTTAACTAGATGCGTGCTGGTGGCTACACGTTTTCACTTTGGTGGAAAATACGCGTTATCAGTACACTAGCTATGCAGCAGTTCTCGAAAGCCGTGTTAAAACTAACCACGACAATGTGGATTGGGTTGATTGACCGAATGCTATACTACAGTGGCTAGATGTTCGATTTATATCGAACCGGGGTGAGTTGATATGTCTAGGGTAGTCTTTGGCAAGGATGACGATCCACGCGGGAGAAAGATGCGATTTTACCACCATGCCTCACGAATCCTATTATCCTGCCCGAAAATCTCCAGTCATTTAGGGTAGTCTTCATTGAGGTCAGTGTAAGACAAATAGTGCAGATAGCAAGGCAGCATGGACATGAGCAGCCAAGGTTCGGTCAATGGCACCTGAATCCTCGCTCTGGTCTGGAAAGCTAGTTCGACGGACGAAAGGTAGAATACCTGGTAGAGGCATTTAAGCGGGACGCTCCCTTGGTATGTCGTCTCGTGCTATAGAGCAATAGAACAATAAACAAACTATGCGAACTTCTTAGGGCAACGATGACTTCTCTCCAAGCGTACGGAGACCGTGTTTGCCAACCTCGAATTCGTCACTCCATGACACGACAAAAACTGTTGTTATTAACAAGAGACACTGGGGATGTTCAGCATCCCTCACGACTCGTGCGACCGAGACACTTGAATCAGATTGACCAAAACCGCTGTTGGAAGTATACGATGGGCCTAGGAAAGATGGAGACATGCAATCCAGTATAGGCTCAAATGAGACCACATGGTCTGTCGACGATGCTGTCTCAAGTTACCTGCACAGCGTCCCCCAACAAACGTTCCGTAGCAAGGGAGGAGTACCCCTCGTAGGATCTGCGAGTCTCGGTCGATCTGAGATGCCACTACGACCGCAGCTTAGATGCTACTGATGTCACAAGGTAACATCTTGAAGTGAGGACTGGATGTTCCGGCACAGTGGGGTGCGTAGAGTGTTGCTGGCTACAACACTGCCGGCGCATCTTCTCCAAGCCGAGACTGACCTTGTTGACGATCCTAGCTGTATATAGCAGGGCCAGGGGTAAAATACTGTTCGAGAACTACTTGGGTCAGATGGTGTAATATGGCAATATAGTCAAGGCGGAAAGCGAGAGTGATATCCGGACCTGGGATTTACGAAAGAGCCTGGCGAACCCAAGCGTTGACCGTTCCCAAAGCCCTCGCGGATACCGAACTACTGGGAAAACGACGACGCGGCCGGAGGCAAGGAAGTGGTGATCAGCTAAGCCATGGTCCGAAGAGGTAGGGATTGGGGAGATTAGGTGCACTAGCGGAGCGCTGAGCAATTACCACTCTAGTGCTAGCAAGGGAGGGTGCTGAGCCAGGCTGCTGGGACTTTGAAGACGAAATGGCCGGTTGCACGGCCGAGTTTGTTGGTGAGAGTGCAGATTCGGCAGATACATGCGACTGGGGAAGATGGTGGCCGACCCGTCAGCACGGTTCGACAAAATTGTTGGCTGAGATTCTAGAAGGGATGCAATGCAACTCAACAGGGCAGGTGGCTGGAATGAAGATCGCTGGCCACATGGCCTGGGGAACGCAGCTCGGCCAACACGGAGAAGACAGACCGGGGAGACGGCGCAGGACAGCGAATTCCGGACGTGTGTACCCGTGCCTTTACGGCATTGCCAAATCAAACAAGACAGCAGCGTTCGTGATCAGCCGACGGCAAGTTGCTGCAAGAGAGCGAAGTTACGCCGGAACCTCGCCTCGGCCGTGGAATTGAGCATCGCGATCGAAGAAGGGCTAACGCACGTATCCGTACTCTGCACACTAGAGCATCTAATCATCCGTCCAGAGGTCGCTGACATTTCGATCAGGAAGGCCACTGAGCTGTCAATGCGTAATATTGGACAAGACCGGGAAAACCCCGCGCCATTGCGTGGATGTGTGGTTTTGCAGCCAGGTTGATTTCGCGGATGGTCTGCCGGCCGGCCGTCCGTCCGTTCCAATGGTTTGGCTGACGGGAGCAGACCCTGGTACAGCGTGAGCAATTACCGAGGCCGTCGCGTGCTGCTTGGTGGCTCGTCTTGGGAGGAGTATGACTGCAGGACGTAGTGGCCGTGTTGCTGCTCCCTCATGCTATTCCGAGTGGCTTCGGCAAGGCAAAGAGGAAAGGGCCAGATGCCCCCAACTCTACGAACATGCAAGTTGATTATGATGATGGAAAAGATACTTTAGGGCCAGGCTTTGTTAAAGACACCCCTCATTTGACGAGAGAACCAGGTACAGAAGCCTGTCTGGCTCAGGGGGGCTCCTCCCCGGTCTTCCAAAAGGGGTCAAGCGCCAGGCACAGGGCCATGATTGGCCGTGGCTTCTCGACAGTGGAAGGCGCTAGAGCCCCTTGCATGATCTGCTCATCAATGATTGGCCGCGGCAGAAGAAGGGTTGAGTTGGAAAGAATCGTCTGCTTCTGCTGTATCCCAGATGAAGCCATGAGAGCACCAATTGCACATGGCCAGCAGAGGATATCTTTCCAAGTTGTATCATTGGTACAGACGTGGACAGAGACGTCGAAACCTGGAGCACATGGGTATTGTCTTGTTGAATCGATTTGGTGGAGATGGACTATTGGACTCAACGACATTCACCGAGTGGGGGTTCTTTAATTACACCTGCAAGCTGCACGTCGAGCAAGCACATTCGATCGGCCAAGTCGTACGGAGAGAGAGATTTCTGGTCTGAACCATGGATGGTCGCAGTGCCAGCGGAACGAGAGCGAGATATTCGCGTACTGGAAGCAACTTTGCGGAGAAATGCCGACTCTATGTGACAATTTCTCGCGAATATCCGTACAAAGACAAGTAATCCTTTCCATCTTGGCGAAAATCGCGATGGATGAGATTAATAATATCAACACAAGGCGAACAGCCCTGGAACGCGTTCGCGGGGTCAAATCAAGGCCGGCTCCGCTAGCCATGGGCTCGAAACAACAAGCTATGCATTCGAGATTGCGTCCTCATGGATGAGACATGGACTTGCACGCGGAGTATGGGCAATGCCGTGATGTCATTCACATTTGTGCAATTTGGGAGAGCATCGGACAAAATATCGAAAGTCGATTGAACCAACGCGCGGCGCAAACTTTTCAGCCGAAGGGGAGCCGGCGTTATGAAGGTAATTTCAGCTTCATGGTGTTCTTTTCACAACGGCCAGCGAATAGGCTTTGCCCAGCGCCCTAGCGGCTGCTTAGTCTCCTGCATCAAGAACGGGATGATCCCGTCAGGTTCCTAAGCCACCCCACAAGCACAAGCCTTTCCGACAAGCTCAACAAAGAACAAAGTTGTCGCAAGGATGTTCCTAGTAGCCAGAGCGCTGCCCGACCACGCACGCAACGGTGTCTGAAGCTGACAAGCCGCCGTCGGGGCGCCACTGGGCTGCTTCGTAACGGCGCCAGACTCCGCGACAGGACGAAACGCTCAGGGTGGGGGGCCCGAGGGAGGAAGGGGGTGGAGGAGCGTGAAAAGGAGAAGCGAGGGCTGAAAAGGATCAGGACGGTCAAGTCTTGCAATCAAGCGTCACGATTGGCGGGGGGGCAGTGCCGAAAGGGCGACGGCCGTGCTGAGCCAGTGGCAAACACGGTGGCAGAAGAACTTTTGAATCATACCTGATCGGAAAAACACAACAATGTTAATAACATCAAGGAGAGCAAGAAGAACCAGGTCTGCGTGAGATGGAGAGTCGAGATGCGTCAGCTTGCGGGAGCGCGGCGATCCGTGTGTGCCGACCAGGAGGGCCATGAGCATCCGACGAGCAAGGATTCGACGTCCTGCCGTGCCTCAATAGGCAAGAATCGGCGTGCGCCGTAAGAAATGCTCACGGTATCCATTCAAAACGCACGAGGACGAGACTACTGTTTATTACCCAGGGACTCACCGAGCTGGGATAACACGTCACAGTCATCAATCTGAAGCATTTTGCCGTCCAGATCGTACACGCTCGGATTTGCCCAAATCGAGCCGCCAATGTGAAGTTGGCTGGCATCCCCCAGGATCGTCTTTGCATAGATGCCCGCGTCTTCCACTGATTGACCACGGCAGTCGTCTGCGATAGCGTCTTGCGTGAGTGCTCGTTCTGATGAGATGCATATGCCCCGGTTAGTGAAGCACCATCTCATGCAAGGCGATGATCTGGCGGCAAGAGGAAAGAATGCATGTTTGAGGGCCAGGGAGAGCACGCGCCGCCATTGATGTCAACGGCGGCCTGCGTGGAACCAGAATTTAAGTTTGTAGATCGCGAGTCGGAGGTATTCTCGAGATGGCCGTGGAGCACTTTGGGCAACCTGGTGGGATCAATCACCGTGTAGCACGGCTCTGCCACCATCAATCCAGAGCTTGCCTCTGTCTTGCGGCTCGGGCTGTGCCGCGGTGCACGGTGGTTGACCATCCGTGACACCCCGCCCGAGGTCTCATATATCAACTTCTTCCGTACGTCTGAATCTGCTGCTGCGGATGCTAGGCCCCTAGATGAAGCCCAGATTGCATCCGTGACTGGGCGGCTGCTGCTGCTGCTGCTGCTGCTGCTGCTTCACGTCACGGTCTTGATCATAGGCGCGTAGTCACGCCGGCGTGGCTGGTGACAGGGTAGAGGCACCGACAGCACCACGGCATGATGGTATTGCAAGCCACAGAACGAGGCGCGCTCCTGTGTGTCCCTGCATTATTCGTTTAGGACGAAGCCCTCCTATCGGCGGGCTCGGACAGCCACGGTAGCCGACGGGGGGCACGGAGGCGCTGATGGATTGGACGGCTTGCCTGCCAGCACCCGCCCTATCATCGATTAGACTTCAGTGATCACCCTGCATGTGGTACCTGCAGGGCCATTGCAGCAGCGGCATGCAGGCGCGTGGACGGACGGCCACAGCGGGCAGAGCACCCCTGCGAAATGCTTCCCGCCAAACAGCATCCAAGACAAAAATCCATATCCCAACTTGACCACAGCCTCCCACTTCTCGAAAAGCTTGGAATGACATTGACAAGCAATAGCCTCGAAGCACGCAGCAAGCCGTTGGTGTCTAGAGATGAGACGAACCATGTGGGCGCTGGCCAAGGCACCATGCCGTGAGGAACCCAAGGGCGACAAAAACCCTGCTACTGCTCGCGAGACTGTACAGTACGGCAGTCCAGCTTCGAGCCATGCCCATCGATCAGGTACCAGGAGTCTTCAGGTACAGGGAAAAGACGGTACGGTGGGTACGGGGCGGATACATGGGTGATAGAGGCACCCCGGACCCCCTTGTCTCAAATGGGCCCCCCTGGCTAGGATATCGAGCCAGGACACCCCTAAACCTGGAAAGACTCCTCTCCACCCTCTCGCTCGTGTGCGTGCCTCTTTTCCTGCCCTTCTTCTCGAACCCGTGCCCAGCTTTTCAGGACTCGACTGTTCGGCACAATCCGTCACTCCTTTCCGGCTTCTTGCTCTTTTCCCTCGTTCAATCCCACGGTTCACGCTCGTTTTCCCTCTCCGTAGGATCACCACGACCTCGCCGCACACCGACCTGATCCGCCTCGACCGCCGCAGCTTTGCTTTTTGTTGCGAGAATCCTGAGACACGCAACCCGCTCCTTACGGTCCCCCCTCTCTCTGTCCGTCCCCCAGGATTGCACACCAGTCAGTTTGCGCATTGGTTCGTCTTAGTTCAGACGAGCGGTCATTGCGCTGTACCGCACCACTGCCCGCCTCCAGCACGCCGACTGCTGCCGCCCGTCCGTACGCAGCAACCCAACCATTGGCTTTGCCTGCCCCACGAATCTTAACTCGGCTTTCCATTGCGTCTTGTTCTGCGTCTTGGTATCTCGAGTAAAACCAGCTTGTGCCCGCACACTTCGAGTTTCCCCCTTCTTTCGACTCTTAGCATCGTGATTCGTGGGCCCATGCATCTAGGCTTGCCCATCGACCACCCACCTCTCTGAATCGCCTTCTAATAGGGGCAAATCCTTGTTGTAAGTACGGCTCCCCCTTTCGCCTCCAACGACTCTACTTTTCGAGTTTGCAAATATAGACGGCCATTCCTTGGTGCGCCTCTGTCACTGGTCGACTACTTACAATCTTCCTCCTTACTCCGTAACTCGCGTGTTGGAGTCTGACCGGCAACACTGACCTCGCCAAGGGTACTCGATAGTTTCTGAACTCCACTTCGCCTCGAGAACGACGTCCGACTGTTGATTCGGATAAATGGGCATCGTCTGATGTCGCCGCGCAACTTACTGCACCCCCCGTTCGTTTCACATAGATATTTTTCGCAATCATGAACCGTTTCCGTACCAGAAAGAAGGTCAAGGACGAAGTGACCGCTCCGCGGCCGTCACAAGAGTCCGATGCCTCGAGCCCATTTCGAATGTTTGGGAGAAAGAAGTCGATCGACGAAGAGTCTAAACCCGCAATCGACCTGGCAAATGCTCTGCCTACCAACGATGACTTCAGAACCAGCTTGCTGATGACTGGCCTCTCGGCGAGATTCTCTATGCTGCGCGAGCAAGACGACCCCAACTCACTCCTTGGTAAAGCCAGTGATGACAGTGTTCTTTTCACCAAGAGGCAGTCTCGAATGGCAGAATTTGGTTTCGCCGCTGGTCTGGGAGACATCGCTGAAGTCGAGTCCATCCGAGCACCAGCCTATTCCCGTGTCGAGTCCTTCCAATCCTCCGACGATGGAGCATCGACCACCACAAGCGTCATGAATCGTTCCAAGCCTCTGGAAGGCAATTCCCTTTTTGGTGGGCGACAAAAGATCTACAAGATTCCGGCCGGGAGCAAGAGCGGATTTCCTGGTCGTATAGTATATGACGACGATATCTCGCAGTCGGCATTCCAGAGGTGGAGGCAGGCCCAGAAGGAGAGGTCATCACTGGACGATGACGAGCCCAGTGACACGGTCGACTCGGAGCTTCCCACCGATTTTAGCCGACGACGAGAGACAAATTCCACGACCTCCTCCGGACCTTCAGCAAGCCGAAACTCTACAGCTGCCACATCAATCATGTCAACGTCCCACACGGCATCGGCCAAGGACTGGCAGACCGCCGGCAGCACGAACACACCGGGGACAACGCCTGCCTTGGAACGATCTATTACCCGGACGCGGCGGCTGTACGAACAAAGCCTGAACCAAGACCTGCACGAGCAGCAGTCTTCGGCATTGTCGCGTATCGATACCTTGACTAGACAGAGGAATTTCGGGACTCGCACTCCTGACCTCAGCCCGAATGTCCCGTCTCCCACCGCAGCAGCATTTGGGGAGCGTGCCCTGGATCGACGACCTATCATGGCCAAGAGTAGTGCTCCGAACCTGCGGTCGTTTACCCCCCCAACATCGGGTTTCCCACAAATGAGTCCACCGGAAGTAGGCGCTAGATTTCCTCCAATGGAGCAGAAAGCAGCGTTCGGCGCGGTGCCACCCCTGAGTCCACCGATTAGTGAAACGGGAGATCAGCCGGGCCTGGCGCTGCAGTCCGGCGAGAGAAGCAAGAGTGCCGCGGCGCTGTTTAACCGACCTCTTCAGCAATATGACGAAACCAAGTTCGCCCAAAGGCAGCGTCAGATGCAGCAGGGAAGAGAGACGCCGTCCGGTCGACCTCGAGGTGAATCAAACGCCTCGGTACCAACCAGCCGATCTACTTCTCGATCTTCCGCACGCGGGCAGGTTCACGAGAAGCAGGAACCGCCGCAAAAGGAGCCCACCGTCCAGGAAGAGAGCACCGGGGCGACTTTCTTTGATGACGACGATGACGCCTCAGTTACTGAACCCATACAGTCCTCGGCGCTCCCCCAAGTCACATTTGCACGCCCCGATGACCAGGCTCATCCAGCTCTCCGAAACTTCAGTATGGAAAGGTATCATGCCGTTCCTCCCGCCTCCCGGGAGGAGCAAATCACGGAACGAACCATTGCGGTTCCAGAAAACAACATGCAGCAATCATCTAGCCCGAGCCCGACAATTATCACGCCCCCAATTGACTCACCAACCTTGGGACCTACGTCTGGGTTGAGTGGTATGGTTCACCAGCATCTACGAAACGCCAGCATCGCCTCTTCATTCTATGGCCCCGAGCCGTCAGAGTCGCAGCACGAGCCGCTGCAGAATCGTGGAGATACGAGTTGCTTGGATCTGAGCGAGGCTGATTGGGATATGGCACACGGCAAGGTAGATGCGGGCAACAGACCTGATTCTGCGGGCGGTGCTGGTTCATCTTCCGAGATGGCATCATCAAACAACGCTGGGCAAAGCGTCGAGGAAGAACTTGATGACTTTGCTAGGCATCTCGCTGACGGAGCCCGGCGGGTTCGCGAGAAGCTCAACTCGTATGTGGAGTCGGATAGCAACCCGGCCACTCCAATCCCAACAACGCCAACAGAGCCCAACGTCAAGAGTCTCGGTCCAGGTCTCCGATCAAACGCGCTCGGGATTCTGAAGTCAAAGTCAAGCCGGGGTTCCTTGGTTGACCGTGGTCGCGAGAATCGTGAGCCATTCCTGCCCAAGGCCTCCAAGGCCCAGGGCATTGGCAGCGCCACCATGCCTAGATCCGCGAGCAAGTCTTCGCTAGAAGTTGCGGGTAGCATGGCCTCGACGGACGATTTCGAAAGGCACGACGAGGTTGATGATTCGTTTGAGCAAAAAGAGAATGTTCACGCTGGCCTCAAGGCATTCCGCCAGGCCCGCCGTGAACTTCAAAAAATGAAGGAGTTGGAGCTGCAGCATCGCCGTCAACAACCGCCACAAGGGCCTCCACCGCAGCCTCCGTACGAATCGCATGCTCGGCCTGAGGCCCAGCCTCTTTCATACGAGGAGGACCCTCACGTTGCACGAGCTCCATCACAGGACCGACCCCCCATCTCGTACAATCGCCTGCCACCCCGTGTAGATTCTCGGAACGGGACTCGATCACGATCAGGGTCGAGGACAGCTTCCGAGCGTGACAGAAGTGGCTCTGATACGAGCAATGCAGGCCAAAACTTCAGCCGCCCAGGACGCTTGCGTAATGGGTCGTCGACTATCGCAGAGCACGAGGGACTGAGTATCCAGCCCTCAAACGGCGTGCCGAGGCAGGGCCCTATGCTCCGATCCCCTGGACTTCCAGGGACTGACATCAAGCGGTCCCCCATTATGCCACCTCATCCATATCCTTCTGCCACTTCCCCTAACGTACGCGCCCCATTTTCCGATCGTTTGGATAGCCTCAACACGCAGCTTCCAGCTCGCCACGATCCCGCTCAATCTTCGCCGGCTGGTCCCTACTCCGGCCCAATGCACCCTCATACCAGGTCCACCCCCGTAACACCAGACGCCATGACCCCAGAGGGTCTTCATCTACGAATGCCGAGAGGCCGGGACGTAAACGACAATGCTATGGGTCGCCCACATGGGCTTTACGTACCGGGGCACGACTATGACAGGCAGCCCAGCCCCGACTTCCGCGGCTATTCGGGATCTGCAGCTTCGACACCGAACCTCCACGCTGGTCATCACGGCGGTCACTCTGCGCCTCCGTTGCCCCCCATCAACCCCAGGCGCAAGAACGGGCGGTCGCCGCACCCTGGATCGAGCGGGGAGGACTCATCCCGTAGTCCGCCTCCGGGTCGTAAGTCTCCTGCTCACCGAGAGAGAAGCCCAGCCCCTCTCCTCATGCCAGAAAACGAAGCCCCGGAGTCTTACCGCCAGAGGCTTCGCAAGGTGCCTAGTGAAGCAAACGTGCCGAATGCCCGGATTCGACGCGGAATGACTGATGCTTCCCGATTTCCCGCGCAGATCTGAGGTCACGGCGGATAGTACGGTTGACCGTCTCTGCTGCTCAGGATAACGGTAGCCACACGTCTCTGGAAAGGGAACCCACGCCGCGGCATCATCTTTGATGCCTTTTTTCTTCTTCTTCATCTTCTTCTTTTCCTTGTGTCTATTTGTCTACCGATGGTTCATAATGAAAGGTTTATTCAAGGCAGGAGCAAGGGTATCAGTCCATCAGAATGGCCATGCCACGTAAACCACTGGCGAGGGACCGGGCTGGGCTCGGATCTAATCTTTTGGGGTGTCTAGTGGCTATTGGCAGATTTTTGCTTTTTAAAAGTCTGCGCATTTTCGAGGCACCAAGCGGCGTTGAATGATTTCATCGAAACCGACTTTACTGTCAGCGAGGTGGAAGCGGCGGAAACAAGGAAGCTGACGAGGGGGAAATACCATTGGCATGTACAGTGAGAAGCAAATAGGGATTCAGCGATTCCGTAGGAGCAATCCAAATAAGGCAATATCAAAACGTGGTCGAAGCGTGTCATGTGTCGGTGGGTGGCGGAGGACCCTGCCAGGCTGGGACGACGGACCGGGCAGCCGTGAAGGGCCGTGAGCATCGTTGGGGTGAGACGGTGGATCATTTAAGGAGCCCCGCGAGCCGAGTCCTGTCTTACTGGCGCGCTTTGCTTCTACCACATGTGACGCTGAGTATATCCTCTTTTGCTTGGTTGAGCAGCGGAGCGACGGTACTCGAATATACGGGTGAGTACGCAGATGCTTCTTGTCCCACGGCTGGGCGACATTGCGCTCCCCGTTCACTGGCTCGTGTGTTCTAACTTGTGTTCCGCAGTGCTTGAGTGGCTCAAAGCTTACAAGGCCGTGGGCATACTTGACATCGCCGGTGCTTGATTCAACCCGTGACCGTCTAGGCTGCAGCAGCACAGGCCCAACGCAACTCCAGTCGAATCCAAGACATGGCGTTTATCCGCCCATACCAAGCGTCTGATTTCGACGCCACGGCGCATATCGTGCGTTGTCCCCCTCCCGGCCTTGTTAGGCACAAAGTTCTGACTTGGAGCGCTGACATGTGCAGTGCCGGGCAACACTCCCGCCGTCCTTGCAGGGCTCGGAGCCCGCGCGGCGCCTCGCGCCCTACCTCTGGACGCACCAGTACACGTACCTCTCCCCCAGCACATGCTTCGTCCTCGACGACGGCGCCGGCACCGCGGTGGGCTACTGCATCGGCTGCCCGGACATAGCCTCCTTCAGCGAGGCCTACCCGCGCTACACGGCCGCCATCCTCGACCCGTCCTCGGAGATATCGCGCCCGGCGGATATGGAGAGCAAGCACCCGTGGGCCATCGACGGGGAGATCAACGAGGCGTGCCTGGCGCAGCTGGCGTACAGCGCGGAGTGGCTGCTGCTGCGTGAGGACGGGGACTTGGTGGAGGAAGGGTACAGGGCGACCATGCATGTGGATCTGCTGGAGGGGTGGCAGGGCAAGGGATGGGGGAGGAAGTTGGTTGAGCGGTTCGTGGAGAGCGTGAGGAGGGACGAGAGCAAGGGGATATGGATCGGCGTGGCGGCGGACAACGGCAAGGTGGTCAAGTTCTACGAGAAGTTGGGGTTTCGGGTCAAGGAGAGGGAGGGCAAGACGGGGAGTATCTGCATGGTACGGGAGTGGTAAGTTGGAATCTCGCTTGGGGAGGTTGCTGTGTAGGCAGAGAGACATGTGCTTTCGCGTGAGAGGGTGTAGTAGAAGGTGTCTTTGGTTTGATGATTTTGCATTTGCTATGGAAACTTTTTTCGCCTCGCCTAGCACGCAACCCAGGGTATCATTGCTCCATGTGCGGAAAAAGGCCCCGTGAATACCGACAGGAAGAAGAAAAAGCAAGACAGAACGCCGGGTACTGGCAAATTGACATGACGATCCCACCCGTTGCCGCAGCACCTGCGTTCCTTGACCCAAGCACAAAACCACACTCTTTGCATTGACGGTTGAGATGAACTGGGCCGGTGGTTGCTCGTTGGAAAAGATCCCTGGCTTCTGATCCTTCAAGGCGCATCGGGTTCCAACCAAAGGCGGATGAGGCGAAGTCCATGTTTGAGGCCAAGACAGCGCCGTCAGCGCAGTGCTAATGTCCGAGACAAGGCACGACTAGACCCTGGATCGCCGCTGGGACTTGTGGCCGAGGATGACGCAGGAAGAAGGGGGCGGACGAGTCGAGAATTTTCATGTTTGTGTAAGATGCTTAGCAAGCAGGGCAGGAGGAGCACTGCTTGTGGCCGCAGCCGGTGCAGGTGGTGCTGATGACGATCATGCCGCCGCACTGGCAGCAGTACTCGTAGGCAGGCATACTGAGTTGTGGGAGAGCGTGGGCTCGTAGGTGTGTGAGAGGGTGCTGGTGGGCAAAGGGCCGCTTGGTGATGATGGATGGATGTAGGTGGATGCTTTGACGATGCTTGACGTAGCAGCGTCGATTTGTGTGGTCTAGAGCGTAATTTGAAGACGGCGAGTGGATGTGAAGGAAAGAAGGAAGAAGATGAGCAAAGGTGAACAAGTGGTGGGAGGGTCGAAGGAATATATAGACGCAGGCGACGGTGGTGGTATGTGGTGTGAATGTGGTGGTTGCGTGTAAGCGAGCGAGCTCGGCGTGGGTGAGAGGCAAAAGGGGGGGGGGCGGCGGACGGACGGGTTGGGGACAAGGCTGGCCAGAGTGAAGTTTAAAGCTGGGAGAAACCGGAAGCAGAAGGACCCTGCCAAGCTGGGTGGCAGAGTGAACGAATAGGTCTCTTTAGGAACGTGCTGGCGCAGGGTTTCTGATTTACCGGACCCAGATTCATGCTTGCTGGAAGCTGGATCAAAGTGCCCATGACGTACTTTTTAAACCGAGTCAGGCATCTGATCTTTGTCTCTACGGTGCTAAGAAAACATGTACATCAAGTCTAGGGATGTGCAAGTTGTGTGCCGTGGCTTTGGAAAGTTCGAGACCAAAGTGTGCGTCTTGTCCTATGAACAAAGGTGTGAAAAGCTTTGCATACTTGCTGGTGGTGGTTTGTCTTGAGACGGGTGGCGAGGGAGGCTCGAGCGAGGATCGGAAGAGCTCGACGGGCGATAGCAAGAAGATAGCAAAGCGTACAGTAAAAGAATTGACAAAAGGTTTGAGGCGAGGCTTAAAGGGTATTGGGCGGCTNGAGCTCGACGGGCGATAGCAAGAAGATAGCAAAGCGTACAGTAAAAGAATTGACAAAAGGTTTGAGGCGAGGCTTAAAGGGTATTGGGCGGCTACGTAGAGGGGAAGGGAAGGGCTCATGCCTGGTTGGCTGCAGCCTAGGCGCTCTGACACGATGCTATTAGCACACGACAAATGCGACTGGAAAGAGATGCAAGGAAACCCCAGTAACCCCAGTGGCCGTAAAAAAAGGCAGAACAGGGGCTAGCACAGAAACAAAAAAGCTGCCAGGCAGGAGGCGCGCCGGAAGAAGAGGGGGTATGAAAGAGAGGGGCATAGCAGGGGGGGGGAGGGGGGAGAACCCTTAGCTGGATCGCCGGTCCCCGGATTTGCTCCCCCCACGCGGCGCGCTGCATGCAGGAAGGGGAAAAGATGTGTGTCCGAGTGCGGGGGAGGCCGTAGGGGAAGAGGCAGCAAAGTGCGAGCGGGTGGACATTTCAGCCTATAAGGGACGGGGTCTAGGCGAATGAGACTGAGGGGAAAGGGTTTTACAACACAGTCCAATGACGGGGGGCATGAGCCGGACGCGGCGATCCGGGGTGGGCGCATGATCTGGAGGCTACGTAGTGCTGGCGAGCAAAAGGGCATTGATTGGCGACGTTCATGATCAACGGGTAGGCTTAGGAGGGTGTGAGGATGGGGAAATGTTTCAACGGTTGCGTACGCCGCGATGTCTGCGGCCATTGGCCGGGTTGCTGATCGTCTTGTCACACCAGGCCCCTAGTGTCAGCACCAACCACGACGCCTCGAGTAGACGACGACGTCCTCTTCTGACTACTAACCCAGGCAGGGATTGGCCGGATATCAGGCAGCCTGGGGATGCGCTAGAGCGGCGTGCAACGGGGAGAATGGGGACACGCTAGATGGGCTGCAGCGGCAGATGACGACGGGGTGCAGTAGCCGAGCCAGCAGGCCCGAGTGGCAGTTGTGAGCCGTGGAAGACTTGTTGCAAGCGGGCGGTTTGGGGGGAAGGAAGCGTGTGGCCGTGAGAGTGCCAGGAGTCACAGCTGGAACTAAGTGAGTCAAACTGG
>LDEE01000014.1:197330-281786 GCA_001021365.1 Stachybotrys chartarum
TCAGAGTGACGAAGGATGAGAGGAGTATCAGTTTTGCGCAGACTCTTCGTTTTCATCGTCTGAAGAAGAAGCCGAAGAAAAAAAAGGTGTCGAAAACCAAGACGACTCATGGCTGACTTTAAAGAAATGCGAAAAGGGATCAAGTCGAGGGAAAGTCCTGGCATAGGTAGGAGGCAAACTGCAATGGCTGAGCCTCACTCTCAAGCAGCCAAGGCCCCGCGTGTGTGTGCCTTGCTGTCAGCCACAGCGCGCGCGCGCCTTCGCTGCGGGGACCGTCCAGAGGCTCTAGGCCGCAAGCGCGGTGGGCCCCAGGGTAGCTAGGCTGGGCTGGCAGGCGCTCCTGCCCGTCGACGGATCACCACCTGCGTTTGGTTGCATCTGAAAGCAACCCGTCCCAAGGCAGCAGAGCATCTCCTTTCAGAGTGCCATGTTGCGCTGCCCTCCCCCCGCGAACATGACGGGCTTCGCATTCCTCATCGGGCCGACGCCTCTGCCGGTGCAAGCCGGGCGTTGACTTGGCCCTGCTGCACTGCCTCCTCCCTCCTCCCCGTCGCTGTTCCCGTCACCCTGGCCGGGCGCCCTCCCCGCCGAGGCCCCAAGACGATCCTATCCCGTAGGATTGCGCGGTGGTCCGGGAGGGGGGGGTCCTGACTGTGTTACCAGCACGCTGGGCTGTCCCCCGCTGCCTCCACCGCATCACGGCTGTGCCAGCTGCCCGACTGGGCCCGGGGCTCGTCGGTGTCTGCCTGGGCCAAAGCCTCGACAGCAGCCACCATGGGTTTGTTTCCTGCATCATGCACCCCACACGCGCTCCGGCCCTGCATGGAATTCCTTCGATTTGGAGATTTCGAACGTGCTTTGGCCCAGGGTTCTGCGAAGCACACTGGCTTGATCGTGCATCACGTCTTGCGCTACCCTGAGCCGTGCCCTGGACGGAGTCCTTTGGGGCCTTTGTTTTACGCCTTGGGCTGAGCCGGATCTACTAAATAGACATTCAAAGGTGCCGCGCACACTAGCTTCCTAAAGGAGGTCCATTGTCTAGCTTGGGCCAACATCTGCCTTTCGAGGTCGATATAAGGGGCTGCTGCAGGATGCCATCGATACCTCACCGAGTCTCAACTTAGCATCATCATCTAAGACGACTATTTTTTAAAAATTGCAACCTTGCTTCTCCAAATCTAGCAGCGTCACCTACCTTGCTGTTTCCTTGATAGTAACCCACAATGGTATGTGCTGCTCTTGTTGATGCCACTCTATCCCGCCATTTGCTCATCTATCACTCTTAGAAAGTACCAATCTCCAACGACGGGAGTGGTCCCAGCCCACCCCTCCTTGGCTGGGTCAACGTGGTCGGAAACGACGCCCAAATCGAGGACTTGTATGATACCGATACCGTGGACCTAGAAGACACCCAAACTGAGGACCTGTCCCTGACCTTGGAGCCGCTTCCTCAAGCAAACACGTTGCATGTCAACATTGATCCTCCCCCGGCACCGGAAACCCCCCTATCCCATGTCCCAAGCGATATCGTGCTGGTTATCGACGTCTCGGGCAGCATGGAAACCAACGCCCCCATACCCGGAGAGGACCCCAGCGAGAGCACGGGCTTGTGCATCTTGGATCTCGTCAAGCACGCCGCGCATACCATTGTCGAGACCATGGGCGAACACGACCGTCTTGGAATCGTGACCTTCGACTCGGCCGCGAGAATCGTGCAGCACCTTCGACCTATGACACCCTCGAACAAGGCAACGTCACGTGAAAATATCGACAAGATGATGCCGGGGACTGCCACAAACATGTGGTATGGTATGCTTGATGCCTTCAGGGTCTTCCAGGAGGCCTCGGAATCCACAAACGTGCCGGCAATGATGATCCTGACGGACGGAATGCCGAACCACATGTAAGTCCTGCTCTCCCGCGCATTCCCAACCCACAACTCATCCTGTCGCAGGTGTCCTCGCGAAGGCTACGTCCCCAGGCTGCGCACCATGGCCCCTTTCCCCGCCAGTATACACACCTTTGGCTTTGGCTACTCCCTCAACTCACACCTGCTCAAGTCCATCGCAGACATTGGCGGCGGCAACTACGCCTTTATTCCCGACGCCGGCATGATCGGCACTGTCTTCGTGCACGCCGTCGCCAACCTCCAGGCGACGCATGCCATGAATGCCACCCTCACGCTGACATATCCCGCACCTCTTGAGATCCAAACGGCCATGGGCGAGTCGGTAGACCAGACTCCGCCGCAAACGCACGTGCATCACGGAAAGACATACTCCACGCTCAACATCAACGTGGGCAACATTCTTTACGGACAGGCGCGCAACATAGTCTTGCGGGTCAAGAACATACCCACCGTTCAAACCGTCGACCAACTCAACCCCCCTATAGTCGACGCTTGTCTCAAGTATAAGAGGTCGACTAGCAAGATTTCCGAGGACGACGGCAGCCCCGCCAGCCCGTTCGCGAGATCCCCTGAACTAGCGGAAGCCGTGGCGCGTCGTAGTGTCCTAGATTCCTCACGTATACCAACTGCCACAGTGGCATATCACGAGTCCCGCGCTCGGATTTGCAGCTTCCTTAGCTCGACATTCTCCTCTCAGATTAGGCGCTCGGATTTGCAGTCGAGAACACCTTGCGGTAAAACCTTCACAGCCATTGGGACCGAATTTGCCGCCCTAATGGAAAAATTACCGGCCCAGCACTATATGGACGATCTGAACCGCTCGCTGATGGAGGACCTCACGGGACCGCCTCCCCACGGTGAAATCTCGCTGGCTATTAACGCAATATCCAACTTCTACCGTTGGGGCGTCCACTATCTGCCGTCATATCTGAGCGCCCACTCCCGACAGATGTGCAACTCGTTCAAGGACACCGGACCGCTGCAGTACGGCGCCAATAGCCCCCTTTTCATCGCCTGCCGTGATCGCCTCGACAAGGCCTTCGACCAGCTGCCTGCGCCCACGCCGTCGCTACCACGAAGCGAAAAGCACAGAGGCCATGTTTCGATGCGCTCATACAACAACAGCAGCGGGCCTTGCTTTGCAGGTTCCACGCCCGTGACGCTTGCCTCTGGCCGCTCCGTACCGATCCGCAAGCTCCGCCGCGGCGTCAAAGTAAGCACCCCGGCTGGGGTTCGGCGAGTAGCCATGGTACTCAAGACGCCCGTGCGGATGGCAATGCTCTGCTGCGTCGGCGCCGCCAAGCTGCTCGTCACCCCCTGGCACCCCATCTCCTGCGACGGCGGCAAAACGTGGGCGTTCCCGGCCAACGTGGCGGACAGCCGGCCTGTGCCCTACTCGGGCGCCGTGTACTCTGTACTGCTGCAGCGCGACCGGAGTGCCGCTGCTCATGCGATCCGCGTGGGCGGTGACGGTGTATGGGGCGTCACACTTGGGCATGGCATCGTCACGGGGGGCGATGTGCGCGCGCATGCATTTTTGGGCGATTACAACAGCGTAGGCAAAGGTTTGATCCGGCTAGGCGCTGATAAAAAGGGGGTTGTGGTGGGAGGAGGCGTTGAGCGAGATGCAAACAGTGGACTGATCTGTGGCTTCAGCAAGAGGATGACCTGAATTGCCCCCTGAATATGAATACGTTGATGCATGCATAGTCCGTGGGGTGGCCTAATAGTAACTGGTAATTCCTACTTTTGTAACTACCCATAAAACGGTGCAGGTCCGTCTTGGCCTGAATGTAGAGTACAGATTCATATCCATCGTGAGCACCACCTCGTCCATGACTTATTCCCTGACAAACAACCCAGCCATGCCCATACCGGTGCCGACGCACATGCTCACGACGCCAATCTCGCCCCCGTCCCTCTGAAGGCCATGCATCAGGGTGCTCGTCATCCTCGCGCCCGTCGCGCCCAGCGGATGTCCCAGGGCAATGGCGCCGCCGTCGGGGTTGACCCTGCCGTCGACCCAGGCGCCCTCGAGCCCCAGGGCGCGCACCGAGTAGAGGGCCTGGCTGGCGAAGGCCTCGTTGATCTCCCAGCGCTGCACGTCGGCGGCGGCGAGCCCGTGCTGCGAGAGCAGCTTGGGGATGGCGAGGGCCGGGCCGACGCCCATCTCGTCCGGGTCGCAGCCGACGGTGACGGCGGAGACGAACTTGCCCATGACGCGGTCGGCGAGGCCGAGCTGGGTGGCGGTGCTGCGGCGCATGAGCAGCGTGGCCGCGGCGCCGTCTGATACCTGGCTCGAGTTGCCGGCCGTCGACGCGCCGTCGGGCTTGAAGGCCGGCTTGAGCTTGGCGAGGGCCTCGGCGGTGACGCCGTCGCGGATGCCATCGTCGCGCGACACGGTGACGCGCTGCGGCTCGCCGACGGCCTTGCCCTGCTTGTCCACCTCCTGGAAGCGCGTCGTCACGGGGACGATCTCCTGCGCGAAGGAGCCGTTGTCGCGGGCGCGCGCGGCGCGCAGGTGCGACTGCACGGCGAAGGCGTCCTGGTCGGCGCGCGAGACGCCGTAGCGCTCGGCGACGTTCTCCGACGTCAGGCCCATGGGCATGACGCAGTCGCGGGCGTGGCGGTTGGGCGAGTGGGCGAGCTCCGGCCAGGCGTCCTGGGGGATGGCCCTGGAGCCGTAGTTGCGCGTCATGCTCTCCATGCCGGCGCCGACGCCCACGGCGATCATGCCCACGCGGATCTGGGCGGCCACGAGGGCGATGGCCTGCAGGCTGGACGAGCAGGCGCGGTTGACCGTGTACAGCGAGGTGGCGTTGGGGTAGCCGACGTGGTTCATGGCCATGCGCGCGGCCTTGGAGCCGCCCAGCTCGGACAGCACGACGCCCACGGCCACGTCCTCGACGGCGNAGGGGAGGAGGAGGAGGAGGAGGAGGAGGAGGAGGAGGAGGGAGGGGGGTGTAAGTGAGGATGACGCTATCACGAGCCTCTGCTGGGGGAGGTGTCAACGAGAGGTTTGCATCACCGGGCCAATCTAGTTCGCGCGGCTCACTTTCCGAAGAATCAAGAATACGACAAATATCGTCAAATACGAAGTGAAGTGAAGAGAAGAGAAAAGAAAGGAAACAAAAGCCAGTCACGCAGGCATCAAACGTACAATCGGCAAAGACCCTCCCCGGAAGGTCTTACCCAGCCCGACGCCTTCCGACCCTTTTAGTGGGGGCGACTCTGCGAGAGCAACAGGCAGTTGGCATCGGCAAAGGCGTCGGCCCGCTCCCGTCGGCTAAACCATTATCCAAGCCATACGCACACGCCGTCCACGATGAACATGTCTTTCCCCGGACCTGCACACGAGGTCGAAATCCACAGGGCGAACAATCAAAGTTGGCAACACGTCTGAATGTTTGACGACTGATCCCTTGCGTCTGTTCATTCATTCATTCATACGTCCGGGGAAAGCCAGACGTTACCGGCGGTACCCCCTGGCGAGCAATCTAGAAGCAAAAAGACCCTTTTCCCAATAACCCATGTTGCTGCTCCCAAACCGCATCCCGTCATTACATGTTCCATCGTGGAGTACTACCATGTGGAAGCTTTGTTTAGCTTGGATTACCTTCTCAGATATGTATCCAGTAGTTTCTGTGAGTGTGCAAACTCCAACAGTGCCTGTCCAAAACCCATAAACTCCAACAGCATAGCCATGGCCCTGGCCGTAACCATACTCGTGTCCAAAAGTCGGTCCCGTGACGTGCTTAGAGCTTTCGCCGGAACTGCTGTATCCCAAGGCCAAGTCTTCGCTGCTCCTCTTCTGCCGCCGACCCTTCCGTCCGCTTCTTCTTGGTCGGGCTGTCCGGCTCGCGCGACGCATCCCCTGCCGACCAGTGCTGTCCGCTAAACTTCCGCTTGTCCATCCCCTGAGCCGTGTCCGCCTCCGGGACCGGTCGTGCCGTCGTCCTTGCCGACTCCTCCGGCGACAGCGGCGGCGAAGCCTTCCTCGCCGCAGCCACCTCAAAGCTCTGCCGCGCGTCTCTTCGTAGCATCTCCCTGGCCGCCTGACTCGCCTGGCTGTCGAACACGTCTGTCTCGTCATCGTCATCAGGCGCGGGGCGTGACCGACTGCTTTGGGACGGCTTGGGCGCGGCTGTGGTGAATGACTGGGCGGCTGCTGCCGATTGAATCGCTTGCCGAGCGAGCTCCTCGTTATCCTCGGCGGAAATAGTGCTCTCGCGACTCTTCCGGCCTAGCTCGCCCGACGTCGCGAACTTGTTGATGGGCATGAACGACCGCGACGAGTAGCGCCGGGACGGTTCCGTCTGAGGCACCAGGTCCACCGAGGGTAGTAGCCCGCGCTGCTCACCGCCCGGCCGGTTTATAGGCGTGATGGGCAGCGAAGACATGGACTGCGCATTTCTATGATGCTTGCTGTTCTGTCGCGGAGCCGCTCGCTGCGGCGTCGTCGGTGCGCTGGCGTTGTTGCCGTCGTCGCCTTGGCTGATAGCCTGGAGAAGCGTAGAAAGCCCGTGCTGGCTCTCCTCCCGCAGCGAGACCTTTGGCGTCTGCCTAGGTGTCCCGCGGCTTTGCCCGGGAGCTACGGGCACATGTTGTTTCGGGGTCACGGCTTCGTGAAAGAGACCGCCCGGGCTGCGTAGCTGGTACATGTGCTCCCTGTTCTCTCGAATGCGATTCAATAGCAAATCCCGCTCCTCAAGCAGGTCGTGAAGCTCCTCGTCTTTCTGCTGGATGACCTTTTTGGCAGCATTGTGCCGGCGCTTGAGCGTCTCGTTGTCCTCCAGAGCTGCGTCAAGACGACTCTTCAACTCCATAAACTTCACCTGCAAGACCTCCTGGGATGCGCTGAGCTCTCGCTTGGCGTGCCGGGTCTGCTCTACGTGTAGCAGCATAGCAACCTCCCTGCGCATCATTTCAAACTCGACGCTCGCACGTTTCGAGTCTTCCTCGCTCTGGATCCGTAGTAGGGTACTCTGCAGCTTGTAGTGCGCCGTCTCCATCTTGAGCCTCTTCTGGTCGGCGATGCAGTTCTGCAGCATGATGCGGAGCTGCTCGGCGGGCGCTTCGCGGACTTGCTGCGGCGTGGGGGGCTCGTAGTCCGAGTCGGTATCTCGGCCGTTGACCATGGCGGTGACCGTGGCCGGCGGCGAGTAGTAGTTGGACTGCTGGGAGCTGGGGAACCCGTGTCTTGATGCGCCGTTGTGTGCGGGTACCTGCGCCGAGGACGGAGGGGGTGTGAGGGAAGACGGGATGACGGTGGTGTCCTGCCGCTCGTCGTTGATCTCGGTCTTGAAGGACTCGTTGGGGTCTATGGGCGAGTTGGGGATTTCGGTAGACGGCAGAGGTCTCTGCGAGGAATCAGGAAGAGGGCCGACCTCGTGTGGTGTGATGGGCCCCAATGGGCTCGACGCCCGTTCGTCATGGACGATACCATTGGTTTGGACAACCTCGGCTTCCGTGTCGGACGCCATCGTGTCAGAGACAAAGAGCAGTGAATCAACAAGTTATCGTGACGGAAGCAAACCCTGTTTTAGTACGTCGCCGGGTTCCCCAATCAACGGCCACAACAAGCAAAGTCGGTGAAGTCGTCGTTGAATCCCGGCTGCCCACTGGTATGCAGCTACCCAATCTGACGCCGACGGTCGTCGCCCAGCTACGTCGTCGCACGCTGATTCGCACAAGGACGCACAAAGAGCGTACGTAACGTCGCAAGTCAAGCAGAAGGGGGCAGGATTCACTGTTTCAGACCTTCTTTGACTTGGGACGAACGTTGGCTTGGTTGACAAAAGGGCCCCAGTGCCCGTCGGGTTTGGTGGCTGGCGGACAAGCAGGGTGAAGAAACTGGCGAGGCTGGTACCTTGGCTCGTTAGGGGCTGGTTAGGCCGCTAACCTATGTATAGCCTGCCCTCCACGATCGCGTCCGCCCGCAAGCAGTTGCTCTAGCCGACGATTATCCCCGATAAGATAAGGTAGGTAGCTAGCTCTGAAAACAGCTCCAAACGCACAACTTACCTACCTACCTACCTACCTACTATAGTACCTAGTAGTCTGAAAGGTTGAGGATGGAAGTTGAGGATTCGAGATTGGGCGGACGGCACATCATATAGCACGACTCTGCCATGGATCCGAGAGACATGCTATCTTTAATTTCTCACAAAACTTACAAACACCGAGTGGCTTAGTTCGTCGTGCGCATTCACATCTGCCTGCATTGATGGCTGAATGCCAATCCGTCTCTGCTGAAACCAAACGCCGTTCATTTATCTTGCTTCTAAAACAATTGGTATCTTATGACATCCGTGCAACGGAAGAAAGGGCAGAAAATAATTCAGTCGCAAGATCAAACACATGAGGTACGGCCTAGTCGAAATCTTCGGCGCTGTCTTCACTGTTCTCGCGCTTCCAGGTTCCCATCTCCGCCACGGGAACCCTGCCCCGCAGCCAACGCAGCGTAGCTTCCGTCCCACGCTCCAGCACGTTATACCTAGGAACCTTGAAGCGGTTGCCTGCCACGTCAAGCTTCACCAGGCCCCCCTTGCCGCCGAGGAGCCCGATGCGGGGGTTGAGATGCGTAATGTCGTTGCTCGACGCATCCACAATCTTGAGCCCTGAAATCGTTTCCGGCTCTAGTTCAATCAGATGATTGTTTGCAACCAAAAGAATCGCAAGGGAGGGGAAAGCCTCCTTGAGGTTGCTCGGCAGGCCGTTGATGCGATTGAGTGACACGTCCAGCTTTTCCAACGTCGGCGCGTGAAGGAAATTAATCAATGGACCCAGGCCAGTAATGTGGTTCGAGGTAAGATTCAGCTCCTTGAGCACAGGCAGGTCAAGCTCCTCGGCGATGTAGGACTCGCCGACAAGTTGGTTATGCGCCAGCGACAAGCTCGTCAGGGTACTCGTGAAAAAGCTCAATGAGTTCGGAAAGCACGTGAATAAGTTGTGTTGCAGTTGAATCTGCTTCACTTCGTGCTCAGCCACAACCCGAGAGCAGACTACGGGATGAAGCGATGAAGATTCGGTTCGTGATCGGTCAAGCAACCCTCCCGGTTTGACGGGCCACGTCTGGTTCGAGAGCGTCCGAGATCGAGATCGCAGGCTCGAGGTCGTGCGGGACCGTGCTCGAGGCGAGTGCGGAGCCGACGTTGGCGGAGTTGCAAAATCGTCGTCGTTTTCTGATCGACTGTCCTCGTCCGGATTCGCACGTGCTGCGGTAGACGGCCAAGATTCTGTTTCTGTAATTGTACCTGCAAACATCCCTCTGCCGGCAGATATCGAATCCTGGCGACTGGAGTTTTGGTACGGAGCAGGGGACTCCAACCTGCCGGCA
Source organism: Stachybotrys chartarum (assembly GCA_001021365.1). Taxonomy (NCBI): domain Eukaryota; kingdom Fungi; phylum Ascomycota; class Sordariomycetes; order Hypocreales; family Stachybotryaceae; genus Stachybotrys; species Stachybotrys chartarum. The sequence goes on from LDEE01000014.1 coordinate 206,579, forward strand.
AGAACCTCCTTCAGCTCGTCCGTTGTGATGGTGACGAACTTCTTGTCCCGTAGCGGATTGCCGCTTAGACGAATCATGGACAAGTTATCCATTCGTGAGATTTCAGGGGGTACAACGCGTATGTCGTTGCCAGAGAAGTCTGCATGACGTAGTTTCGACAAGCTCGTAAAGCTGTTGGGGATACTCGAGATGCAGTTTTCATCTACCGTCAAAGTGAGCAGACTTTCCCAAGAAGTCATATCCGGAAGACCTTGAAGCCTGTTCATTGACAGCGAAAGGGCGTGCACAACTGGCATGCTGATAGCACTGCCAAGAGGGACCAAGCGTGTCAGCTGATTTGCAGAGACATCTAGTGTCTGCAGATGAGGAAGCTCTTCTATAGGGTCTTCGATCAGGGTTCCTGACAGCTTGTTCTTCTTCACCAGAAGTTCCGTCAAAGGCAGCTTAGCCAGGCCGTCAAAGGGCAGCGACTCGAAGCTATTCTCGTTCAGGTTGAGAATACGCAAATGAGTCATATTCTCTACATTCTGGGGCAACGCCGAGACGTTATTTCCGTGCAAATCGAGTATTTCCAGCGAGGTCAGTTTGGAGAAGGCATCGTTCAACGGGCCAAAGAAAAGGTTTTTGGCGAGCTTCAAATCGCGAAGGCTCGCCATCTGAGCAATAGTGTCCAGGCTATTGTTACTGAGACTGTTGGAGGACTACACAGAATTAGCGATAACGTATTGTACCTTTGGATGACAGGCGTACCAAATTCAACGACGTCAGATGGGCTAGATGACGAAAGCCCAAGGGGACGCCAACAAGCATATTGCCGTGTAAGTCCAGAGTTTCCAAACCACCGAATAGGCTGCCTTGATGATCATCGTCATCAGCAAAATTCTCCGGGCTCGTATCGGGAAACATAAAGTCATCCAGGGTTTCGAGTTCGTTGTCGGCAGCCACAAACCGTGTGAGATCGACGCTCTCCGCCCAGCTGCCATCTTGGGCACCAATGCTTTCCAAATCGTACATCTTCATGACCTCCAAAGGAATTTCTTTCAGACCCAGCGCGGCAATGTTGAGTCGACCGGTAGTCCTCCCCGCGTTTACTCTCTGAGCAAGAACCTTCTTCTTGGGATCTTGGCCCCTCATCTGGTTGAAAGGATCCTGGCTGATGACGCCGAAGTCAAATCCATCGTCAGAGGGCACGATTGGTGATTCCATTTCCAATGTGGCAGGCACGGCGTTTACTTTTTTCATCGCCGCTCGCTTTGCCGCCTTTGCCTGTGCAATCTGGTCCCGCAGCGCCGCGGAAGATTTGCGGCTGGTCGGAGTACCTGGTTCTGCAGAATCCGTCGTGCTGGATGTTGCGGCCGAGTCGAGAGAGGGAACGCTGCCATCCCAGGATGACTTAGAGGACTTTGCAGAACTCAATGGAGTGTGACTGCCAGCGTCGGCCTCCAACTCTGATTTAGTTAGAGCCGGCAATGACGGTTTTCGATATAAGCCAGTAAGCGAAGCCCGATTCTTCAATGGCCTAGCCGAGATAGTCTGAGCGGTTCCTTTCGACGGAAGCGTTCCGTACGTCTTTTTGGCTGTAGCTGGGCTAGCAATTGTTGTATCGACTTGGGAAGACTTGCGGGGGGCCAACGGCTTCGAAGGCGCAGCAACGGATATCCGGTTAAGTGGACCACGCGATGCCGAACTTCGCACCGTACCCTGGTTGCCCGCCAACGTTCGTGTTGTGAGGCCAAATGTGGATGGAGGTGGCATCGTGTTGGTCGAGGCTCTAAAGTTCGGGACCATGGGTTCGTGCCCGAGGAAGCCTCCGTCGCGACTAGCTGGACGTGAGGGGAACCTCGTCGACCCATCGGAGTTGTGGCTTGAGGTAGGCCGAGAGCCAGGCCGGGAACTAGCCCGTGAGCTCATCCTCCCCTGGTCAAAGAAGGAAGCAGAAGGCCTCTTCTTGAGAGCAGGCGACGCTGGTACTTGTGACAAGGTCTCTATTGTCCGCTCCGTGAGGGAAGGTCTTGGTTTCGCGTTGCGAGCCTTGATAGTATCAAAGGCAGAGCTCTCTTCTGTCAAGCTGGACGGAGGGCGACTTTCGCCACTAGGTTCGTAAGTGCTAGATCCAGCGTCATGGAACGGAGACATGGCGAGAACTTCAGAAGGCCGTCTTGTCAGCGTGAGACGCCGCTTGAAGATGTGGTCGTCCGAGTCTGGGGATTGCATTGCCTCGCGGGGCGGATCCGTGGGAGACGTGTTGGACCCAATACTCGGCCGTCGTTGCTGCAGCGGAGCCACTCGGGAGCTATTCCCCATGGCAACGGGAGGTTGTGCCTTTGGCTTGCTCGAAGGGGATCGAATGGCACTGGTGCCCAGCTGGTCTCTCGAGGGCGAGGCTCGAAGATGGGGGCTGCGGGCGTCTGCAGCAGCATACTTGGACCGAAGTTGATTCTGCGAGATCGACGATCGAAGTTTCGATGCAGGAGCAACCGTACCCGTTGTGCCTTGGGCAAGAGTGTCCTTCGAACGGGATGGGCGAAGTGAGGTTGGCCTCGGAATTGTAGTGGTCGTCGTTGTCGGCTTGGGGAGACTGGACGTAGGTCGAGAGACAGGCAACCTCGACACCCGCGGGATGCCGCTCATGCGTTTCTGCCCATCATCCATGATGAAGGCCCCACCGCACGGGGATAGAAAGCGAGGGACGAGGTGCTCTCCCGATGCTGTAAGCGGTGTGCAGTTTGTAGAAGTTTGGTTTGTAGCATTCGGACAGGTTTGCTGGGCGGATGGAGAAGCTCGTCGAAGCTAAGGGGTGCGGCAGGTACGACTGGGCTAAAAGTTTCAGTGGGAATGGGGGGNTTAGGAGGGTGGGTAAAGTAAACAACCTGGGATAGGACCCCAGATTAGCGCAGCCACCCCGTTATCTGCCACGGTAACCGCCTACGGAAGTATCAACGGGAACTTCCACGTTCAGATGGGAGCTAGGGCTTGTACAGCCTGTCGATGCTAACGCTGGGTTCTCAGGAATGATGAGTATGAAAGAGTGGTAAAGACGTTGAGAAGGTGAATGGATGCCCGGACAGACAGTACTTCGAATGGTTCCTCGAGTGCCGTGTGTACGCGATGGCCGGGTTGTAATCCTACGGGACTCGGCAGGACCTCCGAATGGCCCCAGCTATGTTCACCAAGAAACAGGCAGTCAAATCCTCCTTTTCATCTAACAGTCTTGCGGTATAAGACTGAAGTCCTTTACACGAGTTACACCAGAGCTTACAAACAGCCAGTCTAACACTGAGCTACTTCTCGGCAAGAGGATAGAATTTGAAAAAAAGAATGCCGTTTCATTACCAACATCCACCATGCCCCTGATGATCCCGCCGGTACTTGCAAGCGACCCAGCCATCGCCCCCACGTTCAAACAAAAGCAGCCTCCTGGCCAGGGTCCTTTAATGAAACACAAAAGCTTGAGTGTCGTAATCGACGGAACCGTCCAATGGCAATGATACAACGGGCGTTCATCTGATGTGATGGCCACCAACATTTCGCGGATAATTATCACAGAGTCCTGAAGGAGAGGGACCGGGCCGGCACGCAGTCCGTTTCGCTTACGATGACCCCAGTAGGGCACGGACAGCCAACTCACATGTTCGTTCAGGGGTCTCGAATCCAGCATCGTGGGCTAGGCTGGCGCGACGGGCACCAGAGATTAGAGACGCCAACGTTCACCTGCCCGACCCGCGTGGCGTCTGTCAGTCACAGCCCTAAGCTCCAGCTCGCACGCTTTCGAGCTCTTGGGTCACTCTTTCTGAAACGTCTAGCTAAATTTGATTTTCGTTTCACGTGTCCCCTCTTTACATCGACCTCCACACTAGACGGACCAGTCTAATCTTGGTATATCACAATGACATGGCGTAGGTCCGCATGCTCAAAGGGTCATTCGAATTGCTACTTGGAGAGTGGTTTTTATTTATTTATTTTTATTTATTAAAATTTTTTTTTAACTAATACATATGATCTTACAGTTCGTGCCTTGCATATGGAGAGTGACATTGCAGCTGCCCGCTGCAACCACAACGCACATCCGAGCCATTCTGCCACCTTGTGATGTTGTCTCACACATCACCTGCCTGCCTATCCTAGTCTACCAGCCGACCAACGCACTCGACTCATCATGGGTGGGTCCTATTTCGGGATCCAAGGCTGTACAGAACTGTGTCTTGTTGCCTCTTTTCCCGTTACTTCGATTGGTCGCTCGGGACGTCTCCAATGGCATTCTCTGCCTTTGCTGCGTATTTCTCAATCCTCTTTCTTGGCGACTTTGTCGTGTTCAGAGTCCGTTTCTTCATTACCGGCTTGGCCTTGCGGGGTTCGTCGAGCTTTCTGGCCAGCTTCTTGAGCGGTACCTTGGTTATCGGATTCGTCGCCTTGCCTAAGCCTACTCTCCATTCTTGAAGCTTTCGTGAAACGTCCATAGAGACGGCTTTCCTCGCTTTAACGCGGTCTCTGGTCTTCCTGATGAGCTTGTTGTAGTCTGTCTGGCAATGTCTTACATGTGCCGCTACAGCTAAACGGACCTTTCGGTCCATGCTTAACGTGCTCGTCCGGCCAACTCTCCCGCTATTCTTTTTTAGTGTGTGCTTGATGATGTCCAATATAGCTTGGGAAGGTATTTGTGGGTATAGCTTCTTGATCGCAGGGCTGAATTTGTTTTGCAGCGTCTTATCGCGTCGTTCTGTTACCACCTGCCGCTTCGGTCGTGTAGCGAACTCATGTTTGTGTACGTCTCCGATAATGCTTGCTGGAGCCCTGACTCCGAGGACTTTCGACTTATCTTTCACGACGTAGAGAGTCTGCTGGTGGGCGTGCGTGTTCCTGCGGCAGCTCGCGATTTTGTATCCATTCCCAGCCTTCAAGAACTAGTATCCCGTGGGCATGGGATCGTCTATGCGGACAATCGGCTCAGGAGGCATCGCAGTGAGCAGCGATGGTACTTCGAGGCCGGGACACGCTTTCTTGAACGGAGTCAACATCCAATTGTATGGTCGGTCGTGTGAAGAGAAAGTGTTGTTGAAGCTTGTCAGGGTAGAGAAAACGTTCACGTATTGTGACTGTGTCAACAGCTGCCGAAATGTGAATTGCTGTGCATAACTGCACGGCCAGCTGGAGGCTTGGCAGCACCGGCTGGCGGCCCTCGGAATCATTTTCAGTCGGCAGCTCGTGGTTGTTTCCCAACTTCTATCAACAGGCCCATGGAGTCATCCATGAGTTGAACATGATATAATGGCATGATGCCATTGTTGCTTTGCTGTCTAGCACATGATGACCTTGCCAACCAACAGACTGCGGGGCGCGCAGCAACTACAAAGAAGAGCAGCAATGGATATCAAAACAAAGATGATCTGGAACATCTTCCATCAAGCATATGACGAAGAATTTCAGACACTTTCATCCTTTCTTTAACAAAGTTAATCTTTATGCGATGGAGATGTCTATGTCCTTGCTCTCAAAGTCGCCCGAGACAACGTCCGGGCTCGCATACGGATCCTCCAACGAAGCCTTGCTCACCCCATCCTTTGTCGCCGACCAAACCGCCTCCCACTTGCCCTTGATCGCAACCTTCGCCTTACTCCCGACTGTGGCAAGCGAGATGATGGGCTCTTTGAGCACAAGCTCGTTGCTCTCGCTTTCACCGAAACCCAGCGTGACAAGGAACTCCTCCGTCGGCGGCCACACGCGGCGCAGCTGGATCGTGTCCATCTCGAGCGGCGCAGACGCAACGTCGGGGGTAATTGATAGGAGGCCGAGCTGCAGCGCCAGTTTGTCGAGCGGCGACCCGTAGGTGAGGAATGTGACGGGGAAGTCGTTCTTGTTGGTTACGGTGACGCGCAGCGTTGGCGGGTCTGAGCTCGTCTGTGCTAGGGCGACGTGAAGGCCTGCAATTGGGTTTGGCGACTCGCGGCTGGCCATGTTTGCTGGTGTCTTGGAGTCGATTGCTGAAGAGGAGCTGAAGTAGAAGAGCGCGGCAGCCGTGACAGCAACACCGAGAAGGATGCGTGAACCTGAAATTCGGAAGTTGCTCATTGGAATATACGAAGACCCAGCAGAGGAAGAACTACAGCTCCGGGGCGAACAATTGTGTATACTGGGTGACTTTCAGACTGTCTATGGTAGGCTAATAATGTATGGGGATGGAGGCAATGGCGTCGGAGGCCGCTGGTGGGGGTCGTCTGCGGACGGTCGCTGTTGTTCAAGTAGGGGAGAAATCCACAATCGATGGTACAACAACCACTTCGACTTCAGAGTTCAAGTATATCGTGAAGTAGGCAAGAAGGCTTCTTGGAGTTTGCTTGGAAGAGACAGCCGGGGGAGTGGTTCACAAAGCCAAAGACAATTATATCCCTGATCCTTTTCCTGCTGCCTGTTTGGTTCGAGCCAGATCATCAGATGCCTTCGGGAATGTACGTATGCCACACGACATCTCCACAGCGTTATCGCCTACAAGAAATATTGAGCGTACATGATGGTGTACCGAGACGGTAGCCATCGATCATTCAGGAAGGTCAATTTTCGAGCCCGGGAGCCAATTGTGGCTGTGGCTATGGAGCGTTCAACGACGAATGATTGATGTGGTATTCGCCCGCTTCTGCCTTCTTCATTAGGCCTCTGGCTTCGGCAAACTCGAGAATGTTCTATGCGGCGCCTTTCTCAGCATCAGCCTCGATTATTTGGTTCGAAGCGTCGCTCGTGTAGCCAGACACGAGGTGCGTTGAAGGTGCCAGGCGCTATCTTGACTTCTCTATCAATCATAGCTTGCGTGACAAAGTGTAGCTACGTACCTTGGAACCACACAATGCATCCTTCTGAATGGTGGTGGGTGACGGTCACTATATACGAGAAAGGAAGGTGACTCCATCTGGTGGCACCATCCTGCGTCCACGACCTGCATAACCCGGAAAAAGATCAGGACCAGAACCCCCCAAGTCACGTTAGCTGTTTGCATGTTCACTGACATCCACAACTAAGTGTAAAGCTAGGGAATCCATTGAAAGAGGGAATGAACCTGTTTGGCAGTTTGGCAGTGGTCGGTAGAGATATGTTACCTTGTTGTCCAGCGTGCCGCCTCGAAACCACAACACCATGAATCACTGACATTTCGCCGGTGACTATTGACCAAACACCACTCTGTGCAAATGCAAACGGGTGGCTTGTTCGAAGGCAGACGATACGCCCACATGATGATGGTGGCGCACTGAGCGAGCCTTAGCTTCCCAACAGCACTGTGTATCGCGCCTTTCCCGTTCAGAGCGCCGGATTGATCGCATTCACCAATAAAAGCAGCACTGTCTTGGCTGGCTCGTTTCCGTGCAACACCAGCGAAGCCTGAGCCGATATCGATGGCGAGGAGGCTTCTCGCGACGCCATCTTGCTCCATAGAAAACGTGCCACTCTCGTCAACGCCTCCGGGGATCATCTGGCGGCCACCCGTATCGCGCTTTCTGACTGCGTGAATCTAACACGCAACGCGCGTACTGCCGCATCGAGCGGGGCTGCTGCCTTACTGGAGGAGTACTTCCAGTCCTCCAGTGCTGGTGCCCTCATCGCCAATGTTTATAGTCGCGTCGCCATTGAATGCAGCTCTACCTTGTCCACAGTGTCTTGCTACCACTGCACCGACCCGAATAAGCACAGCAGCAATGGTCTCTTGGCTTACACTGTCTTCAGTGCTAGTGTGGTAGCAGTCTGCCCTACTTCACTAGCCTGCCAGGTCTGAGTCTGAGCTGCACTTCTTTGGGTCAAGTCACCATAACCATTAATCAGATCAGCCAGTTGACGCAAATCAGGGGTTCCAACAACTACAAAACCTTGGACCGTTTCGCTCACGCCGCGTACGTCGGTGGAAATGCTAAGACGAGCGTTGATTGTGGCGTTGGTAGTTTCGAATTGACGAATATTGCACGAAATGAGAGAGTTCGCATTAATACGGGGACGGCGATGACGGTTAGAGCAAGTTTTGCCCAATCTCCTATAGTCGACCTATCCGATGGTGTGACAAGGTGCAAAGGGCCCTGAGGAAGGGACCCCGGCGAAGTCGGCAGTTCAAGAGAATCCGGATAGGTTGGCGATATTGAACGAAGACGCGCGATCCATGCTTGGCTTCTAGGTCAATTAGAAAGACGCGTACAAAGTCGTGGATCATAGGTTTACGACGCGAGAATAGAATGGGGTCGCTCGTTCCGCCTAGTCTGGGTAATTGGGATTTTGCAATGTGATTCGTTGATTTGCGCCCTGGGAAAAACTGTCAATGAGAATCTATAGTCTCAGAATCATAACTGCCTTGATTTTCTGACAAAATGTGCAAGGATCACCCATACGCGGAGGGCTGCGCTACAAATCCAAAGACAGCAGCCCAACCAACGGCTGGGTAAGACGACGGGGGCGCCGACCGGGGCCTTCCCCAGCAGCTTCGAGCAATAGCCAGAGTCTACAAAGTAGCGCGGGTGCGGTGCGTGGGATGGCGCAAGGTGGACGCAAGCTGGCGGGTTGGGCGCTGAGTCGTGCGGGGGGAACCGAGCTGGCACAACGCGACGTCATCGCACATGAATCAAGTTCTACGCCATGGCGCTGATGTGTGTGTCTCATGCAGAACGGCAGATCGAGCACGGAGATGGACGCAGCCAGCCGACGTAGCCCGGTCTAGAGAACCCTGAGACCCTGAGGCATGAGAAGTCTATCAAGTCTCTTCATTTGAAGTTCCAGGTGAAGCTGCGGTGGGACGATTGGACAATGGATCCCAATGGCTAGATGGACGAAAGGGGCTCTGGATGGACACGGTTATCCTGCTAGCCCACGAGGCCCTTCCCGAATTCCACATGCCCAACTGGAGATCATGGATAGGGGTAGGTGCCCAAGTGGCGATGGCTGTATGAGTTTAGGTTGAAAAACAGATGAAAAACGAGGGCGCTAGATGCCATTCTGGCATGATGGGAAGGAAACAAAGCGAGGGTGTCCCGGTCTTTTTCAGTGCTGCTGTACCGAATTCGACCAGGGTATACGATGCCGATGTGGAGGCCTCAAGCTCGGCGGCTGGAAATAGAGAAAAGATATGGCTTGATAGTTGAGCGTTTCAATATCAGGGCGTTGAAGACCACACACTGACTGGATTGTCACAAAGTCTGTGTAGCATATATCAAAGACTATGTTGGATGCAGCGCGGGGTTAATTGAGGTTCAAGAAGTAGGATTCCAGGTTCTAGTAACAAGCCAACGAACACTCCATATCACGGTGCATCACATGCATACCGTCCGGCATAGTCACCCAGCCCTTCCAGATCCACCCCAGGCGGGCTCGTGCTGGTGCTCAGTTGACGTCGCTGTGACCCCTGTCCCTGTCCCGGCGCTCCGTCATCCACCATCCAGCGAACAGGGTTTGGCCTGGCGCTCTTCTGGCTCCTCCCATCTGTCGGCCGGTCGGGTTCTCGGGAGACCAATGTGCAGAACAGCATGGACTCGTCTGGCGATTTTACCCAAGGCAACCCTTCCTTGTGCCCAAATTGCCATCAAACCTGGTCGGTGCTAGAGGATGGGGACATTCTCAGGTACGAAAGAGCAATTTAGCTACGTAGAGTAGTCGGCGTACCAAGACTTGCTCGAGGTTGGGCTTTGGGCTGTGGGCTGTGGGCTGTGGGCTGTGGGCTGTGTGCTGCGACCGTTGTTACGCGTTGCCGAGCATGATATAAAGGTCGTGTCTGCGCCCACCGCTCCGCCTTGCCGTTCTCCTTCTTTCCATTTCCACCATCGTAGACAACTGAACACAAGGACTTGAGACACGGACTTCTTTGTGTCACTCATCCTCCGTCACTCCCATCCGGTCGAGTGTGGTGACCCAATCTCAGGGTTTCTCCAGTTGAAGACGTTGCATCTGCCCGTCCGGAATTCGGTGTCACGCGCAGCCTGTCTGTTCAGCTGCCCCTTCACCACCGCTCTAGATCCTTGGAACGCTCCCGCTAGGGCTCAAGGTACAGATACCAAACCCCAGGACCATCCGCCTCGTTTTTTTCGGGTTCTCGATTACTTCCAAGGCTACCTTTCCCATTCCAATCCTCCTCCCCTTGTCCTCCGGCCCGCAGGTCCAGGTTCTGCCCTCGCAGACCGCATACCGCGCACATACGCCCTATTCTAGGTGGTGTGAAGCGGGGCTGTGACACAACGTCATAGTCCATCCGTTCTGGGTCCTCCGTTCCCTGGGCACATCCACATCCACCCTCTGCCCTCCATCCCACTTGGATTGTCCCGCTGCGCCCATCCGTCGTCTGGTTTATTACCTCCCCTTCGACCTTTTCTTCCTCATTTCTGCCAGGATCTTTCTGGATAATATTCAAACCACCCTCGGGCCACCAGTACAGGATCCCTTCGCTTATATACATATTCCATAGAGCAAGTAGCTCTTCTTCCCTGGACTTGTTAATTTCCAACTTGTCACCAACATAATGGCTGGCCGTGGCGAACGTTGGGACCGCGACCGTCTCGCCTACGAGCGAGATCGAGAGTATGAGCGGGACCGTTACGACGACGATAGGCAGTACACGCGCGGTGGTCGACCCCGAGACCTTTCCGACGATCGTTTTGATCGCAGCAGACCCAGCAGGGCCTATGACGACGAGTTTGTTCGAGACCGCCGATACTATGACGAAGAACCCCGTTTTATCCCTCGCCGCGAGCGAGAGCCTCCCCAGGACTATGACCGCCGAGTCGTCATGGAAAAGGAACATGACCGCGAATACTACCGCGATCCGTCTCCTCGACGGCCTGCCTTCCTCCGCCGGCAGTCATCTCTCGACACCTACGACCGACGTCCTCTCCGCAACTTCCACGAGCGGGAGGAGTACCCTGTTCCAGTCCGCCGAGAAGACATCTACCGGGATGACTACCGCCCACAACCTTATCAGCCTATTCCCCTGCCCAAGAGCCGGGCCCTGCCGCCACCCCGCAGGCACGGTGAGCGAGGTTTCTACGACGACATTGATGTCGCCGATCCCGACTACGGCGATGACGAGTACCGTCCGGTCCCTGGACGTGTCCACGAGAAGGAAATCGTCAGATCCCGACGAAGGCGTGGCAGCGGCGGCTCCCACACCACCAGAAGCCACACCCACCGCAGCAGCTCCCCAACCTCGGTCACCACCAGCCGATCCTCCAGCAGCAGCGGAGGAACCACCATTCGTAGCGAGTATCCCAAGAAGGGCAAGACTAGAATTCCTGCGCGGCTGGTGTCCAAGCGTGCACTCATTGACCTCGGCTACCCGTTCATAGAACAGGTAAGCGTTTGTTTATGTCTCACCCCCGAAACTTGCTAATATTCGTAGGGGAACACCATTATTGTCCAGAAGGCTCTTGGCCAGGATAATATCGACGTACTGCTCCGGCTTAGTGAGGACTACAAGAAGAGTAGGTGTCCTGTACACGCTTCTGCTTTTCGTTTGACTAATTTCGGCTACGTAGGTGAATTTGAAATTATGGCTGCTCGCTCGTCTGCCGGTGACATCGATGACCGCCGGGATGTCTATACCCTTCCCCCGCCACCGCCTCTAGCACCTGCTGTTGCACCAGCTCCGCCTCCTGCGCCGCCTGCTGTCGTTGCCGCTCCTCCTCCGCCAGCCCCTGCTCCGGTCGCGGCTCCTGCTCCTCCTCCTCCTGCGCCAGCCCCGGTTGTGGTTGATGCTGCCCCCCCTGTGGAAGAGGAAGTCTACCGGAAAACTGTAATTCGAGACATCTCTCCTGCTCGTACCGTCACGACGTCCACTAGCAGCTGGGATTCAGAGAGCGTGGGCCCCGTCGTTTTGGCTGGCCGGTCTCGTTCCAGGTCGCGCGGCGGCCGGGAAATTCGAGCAGAGATCCGTGCTTTGGAACGTGAGTTAGCTCATCGTCCCAAGCATGGCCATGCCGATCGTGAAATCGTGCGCACCGAGCGGCTTCCAGACGGGCAGCTAGTCGTTTACCAGGAGTCGGTAGAGACAGTGGTGTCACACAAGCCGGCGCGCATTGAGAAGGACAAGAAAGGTAGGATGTCCATTAGCGTACCAAAATACCGGTGAAGGTGCGCTTTTTTATTTTGTGCACATGCACGGCATTTCTAAACAGACGGCTGACTGATGCTGCGCAGGACCTCCTCCAGCACTCATGCGAGCCATGCTAGCCACCCTCAGCTAAGCGCCCGAACAACATAAGCCGCCTCTGTATAATGGGCTTGGAAAGAGCAGACTGTAATGGTAAAGAGGAGGAGTAGAGACAGCTACCGAGGGCGACTAGACGAGCCTGAAGCATTGAGAACAGAATATGTTACTGAGGTTCCGCGGCATTTTGAAGACGGAAGCGGTGATATGGGGAATTCGGTTGTTTTGCGGGCAGAGCCTGCTCTTATTCTTCTACATGTTTATGTTGGAGAGATGGATTGATACTTGAAATACTTGGAAATAAGAGGGCGGCGGACTAAATTGGAGGATCAGACTACAACTTAACGACGTTACGAATCAATACCTATTTTGTAATTCAGAGCAGTGGGTAATGCACAATGAGGATGCCCCCGGTCGACGTTGAACACAACGGGATACAAGGACTGAACGACCGAAAGATCAGCATCAGCCGCCGAAAACAATCCACCAAGCCCCATGGTAGCTCCTATTGTTCGGCTATCCCTTTCGTGCTTGATGGGCGCTTGCCAAAAGGGGACAATTCTTTCTCTGCTCTTTACTTGAAATGGAAGCTACTTAACGGTATTAAGATGACCAAGCTCGGCCTGCTACACGATGAAGCATCGTGAATGCTTTGATGATAATCCGTCGGGCTGCTTTGGTCATATTATTCGTGTCAGTCATTCGACTCCAACTGGGCCCAGTAAAGAAATGTCCAACTCGACCAGCGCAACTATGGGGACTATTTAGTCCGGAGCTTGATATTCAACTTATACGACGTTGTTGTTAGCTCTTCTCATGATGGGATCTGTGGTGTACTTGCCCATGATCACGGAAAGAGGTGCCGCGGGCGGGGAGTTTGAGATGGACACCGGCTTGAAGACGCTGCTGAGGAAGCTATCAAACCGAGTAGCATTTTGGAAGACAAGCTCAAGCGCCCGCTAGCAGGAACCGACATCTTGTACTACCGACATCTTGTACCAGGGCTCTTGACTCCATTCCTTGGCTGAAAAGGCAGAATGTCCCGTGGCCCGCGGAAGCGACGCCTCAAACATTGTCACTCGGCCCAAAAGTTCCCGGCGACCATCCTTGAGTGAGAATTCACACGGCGCTCTTCGCTGACTGGAATGAGGGAGTGAAGAGTGCATTGTTCCGAGACGGGCTGGCCGCCGATCTGGGCATGTTATGCTACGAGGAAGATGATCTGTTTGTGTCGAAAGCGAACCCCATCCGGAACAGAGCGGATGTCCTATCGGCCAAAGGTCATCCCGCAATAAGGAATTTTCTTGTCATTAGAGATGGACTGGAAGCAAATGCTTCCCGGCTTCCTGAAATGCCTGCGGGAGTCTACCAGAACTCGCCAGTCGTGGTGAGGTAGATCATCGCCAGCTTCGCCAACCATCCCACCGTTCCTCTTTCGGGCCACGAGTCCATGCAAACCAAGCCATATATAGAAGGTATTACTGCGGCTTTAGCGAGCGCCCAAGAGCAGCCTGCTCTAGTTGCGGGGAATGTTGCGGTAGCCGAGGCATAGGACACGGGCTGGAGCGTCTGTGGCGTTGATGGTCGCTCGTAGCGGCCAGCTAACGGTCGGTCCAGGCGCTGAGCTGAACAGACATCTGCAGCTGGGCGAACAAAGCGAAAGGAATAAAGACGAACGTCGACTGCCTGTTTCATCAGTCAAGACGACCTCAAGTTCTTGTGAACGACTCTGCATCGTGTGACCATGGAGACGTTCTGGCACAACATCGTCAACACCTACAACCCTCATGCCATCGACGTTGTAGGTGGGCTGCTTGTGCAGATCGTCTGCTGGTGGCTGCCATGCACCGTCTTCGCTTGTCTCGACCACTTCTTCCCGACGTTCTCATCGAGGCATAAAATCCAGCCAGCGTCCAAACAGCCCACGAGGGGAGAGGTTGTCCATGCGATTCTCGTCTCGCTGCGCAACCAGGCGCTCGTGTCCGGCACCCACGCGTTGCTAGCCGCGCTCGCTCACTCGGCGGGAGACGTCCCCATGATTCGCGTAACCAGCTCGCTTCCATCGGCCAAGGAAGCCGTTCGCGACATCCTCTTCAGCATGCTCATGCGCGAGGCCCTGTTCTACTACGCCCACCGCGCGCTGCACTGGCGCCCGCTGTACCGGCGCATCCACAAGACGCACCACAGGTTCACGGCGCCCGTGGCCTTTGCGTCGCAGTACGCGCACCCGCTCGAGCACGTCGTGGCCAACACGCTACCGATTCTGGTGCCGCCGCTGGTGCTGCGGGCGCATGTGTTGACGGTGTGGATGTACGTAGGGCTGCAGCTGTTGGAGACGGCGACGGTGCATAGCGGATACGACTTTCTGGCGGGGGCGGCGAGAAAGCACGATAGGCATCATGAGAGGTTTGACGTGTATTTTGGGGGCTTGGGGGTGCTGGATTGGGTACATGGGACAGATGAAGGGCGAGAGAGGCGGAGGATGGGAAAGGATGAGTGATACGGCAGGTTAGTGAAAGCGTTGCAGGTCGTGTACGTCGAGGGATACGGTGATATGATCATATATCGAGTGATGAGTTCTACGAGGCCATTCAGGGTATGGAGATGATTAATTGATTGGATATCGTATACATTAATGGGTATCTATGGTAGCAGCTACGCCCGACTAGCTGAACTATTCCTCCTTCCCGCATTATCCATGCTTAGTTGTACAATTTCATTTCTTTGACGAGTATCCGAACTACAAGACAACCGCTTAGGCGCGAGTCTTGCCGGCCGGGGCCTTGCCAGAAGCGGCGAGTCTGCCCTGCGAGGTGTATCGCGAGATGCCGATAGCTAGGGTGAGGCCGATGGCAACCCAGATGAGCTTGTCGAAGTTGTCTACCCGCGCAAGTCAGTCTACATGATTACAGGGATGGACCTGCGAGGACTTACGGAACAAGACCTTGCCCGAGCTGCCAAGGGCATGGAAGGCACCCTGGACGACATCGACGACGAAGTTCACGACGCCGGTGAAGAAGGCCACGATGATGGAGATGGCGCCGTGGAAGATGCTGTAGACGACGTTGAAGGCCGAGGCGAAGAGCTCGTAGAAGGCTTTGAAGACGTCTTCGACTGCGCTGGTGACGGCCATGTTGGGTTGGTTATGAGTGGAAGGTTGGTATGAGTAGTTATCGAAAAGGCTTCAAGGTATGCTTCTCAGGATGAATCGTTTTTGGACGAATAATACATTTTCCCACCGGTGAGACATGCACGAAGCTTTATATACCACTCGAGGCAGGCACTCGAGCCCACGTCCGCCGCACAATACTGCCTGAAAGCTGTTCCCTCAGCGCCAACGGTGACGTCGGTTTGGGGGTACCTGCGTCCCTCACGGGTAAGCTGCAATCGCGATGGTGCAATGACGTCAGGCCCCCTGTCAAAGGGGAAATGCGCTGCGTAGATTGCCTCAGCGTCAGTGCGGCCACGAGGGAGGAGGGGAAAGATTGTTAAGCTCTGTGGCGGAATCTGGGGTTGAGGCTGTAGATCCTTGGCCAAGCAGGGAAGCGCTGGCCGGATCGAAAGCTCCATTGGTGATGTAGCCACGGGAGGGCTCTGACGGTGGTTGGCCACTGTGTGGCATGTGAGGCTCGCTGTATGTGGCGCAACGCATCCGTCATTGTATGCAAGAAGCAGGATGCGAGCCCATCATTTCATCATGGATTTATTCCGCGTCAGACTAGGCATCGGGGTTTTCCTTCTTCGAGCGAGCTCATCGGATATCTTCCAGATGTAAATCGAGCCATGAATTGCACGCCATGCTGTCCAAGTTGGGACGAAGATACCACATGAGCTTCATTTAAAGATAGTGGGCAGCTACAGCAATAGCCCCCGCTGCTCAGCGTTGAAATTGGGGTACGGCAGGTGCCGAAGATTAGATAACGGCGCCCCAGTGCAGCCACTCAGACATGGCCTATTATGATGGGTGTCACGGCTGACAAGGGAAGGACAAGGACTTCTTGTCAAATATGAAGCCATTGGGGGATGTTCTTTGGACTCCATCATCTGTCGCTGGTTTTGCAACCATCTTCTTGCTCTGCCCCGGTGTTCCACCCCCATAACGCAGGAGAATCGTCTTCATTATTACCTTCCTTCAACGTTGGCTGGACCTCTGATTAGGTCCGCCAGCACAGCCTGCTCGATTCAGGGATGGCCAGGCAGCCGCAAGGTATGCGGGTTCAAAATTGGCAACCGAGATGAAGCGCTCGTGACGGCCAACTTCCTTTACTCATCCCCCTGCCGAAACCGATGCTATCCTGTAACTGATGTCGCATTGATAGAGCTGAGATGGTCAAGGCGGTGGGGGGACAGGACAGTGACAAGCCGCATGTGACGCATCTTCTACGCTCCTGTCTGGAGCTGGCGACAGCTTCGGCTTGAGAGTCTTCAGTCAGCAGAGACTTACTCGCCTGGTGCCAAAGCACCATGCCAGGCGGGCACCGCAAGAGCATTATCGAGCTGCTGTCTTCCGGGCGCAGCGACACTGACCCGGCCGGAGCATAGTTGGGATGACTGAGCCCGTTGCCGCGGCATGCCAACTCGATGCTGCGCAATGGAGGACGCTTAAGCGATCAAATCACCAAGACCAAAGCACCTAACCGAAGAAGCGGGAAGGCGCAATATTGGGGTTGGCGTGAGGGCATCGCAGGATGAATGTCCCTTGGCCAACGCACCACAAAGTCGACAAAGGAGGCTGTGCTAGGCGGCCCCCGGTGAGCAGCCTGCCAAAATGCACCCATAGCCACAACCAATGAGCCAATTCCGAAGTGCAGACCCGGAGACCTTCAGGTTGTTCGCGATTTCTGCAATCGCACAGCACAGCTGAGAAGTCGCTTACTGAGCGCACCGGGGCACAGTCGATGTGCTAAACCCAGATACCAACCCAAGCGCTTGGCGAGAGGAGGCCTCGGCCCTCCGACACCTTCGGGGTCCGGCTACTCTGTTATACATAAGGATACGATGAGGTCCTTTTCTACACGGCTTGATCATTAGTTCACGCTCACAGCGAATATTGCCTTGGTCGTCTTTATTGCAAGTCTTGCAGCTGCTCTAGCAGAATCTTCCTCTCCAAAACAGCACCCAACATCATGGCTGATGGATACGCAATCGCCAGTATGGCCATTGAGGCTGTATCGTTCGTTGCCAGCAGTGCTCTTCTGATCAGCGGTTTCGTCCTCCTCCGGAATTCCGGCCAGTCTCTCCGCCGATGCTTTATGTACATCAAGGTGGCCCTCTGCTTCTTCACCCTGTAAGCGCCGTCGAACCGTTGCCTTCCCTCTTTGAAATACTTCGCTAACCCAGCCTTTGCCCTTCAGTCGGAGTCTGTTGGCAGCGATCCATGCTGGTCTCTACCTTGCTTGGCTGCATCTTACATATTTCCACAGTCAGCGCCTCAGCAGGGCCGCGCAGGAGTTGGCAGCCATCAGTTACACCCTGGACCGTCTGAGCATGTGCTTGATCCTGGTCGCGCTTGCATCCTTCGGCGCTGCCATTAAGCTTGCCGCGACCGGAACGACAAGCAAGATTGCCACTCGTGGCGCATACGCCTTCGCAGGTGTCATGGCTGTAATTGCTGTCGTGTGCTGGATTCTGTTGATCATCGTCAACGAGTATTTTGCTCGCTGGATCCGCCATTCGCGTTTCGAGGTCGACCGATCCACCATCGATTCGGCGTATGACCTGACTCATAGCATTTATATCATCTGGTGGGCCGTGACACTTGTTGCGGCCATCTTCGCTGGTGTTGTCAAATATAAGTACGGTCGCAGCAAACCTTATAGCACTGTGAGTATAATATATATACCAGTCAGAAATTCAGTCGATAGCCACTTGCTGACTCCACGTCATTTAGCCCGCCAACTTCCTGATCGCATGTATCGTCGCCTGGCTGTGCAAGACCTCCTACGAGTTCGCCAACACCATCGCCTTTTCCCTATACGCGCTGCCGTACCATTCGGGCTACGTCATCCTCAACGACATATTCGGGGTCTGGCCTATCCTGGCGCTCTTCGGTCTCCTCATCTACTATGGTGCCAAGAAGGGAGGCGCTCTGGTGCCCAGCCAGATGAGAACGAAGGATGAGGGTGCTGCTGGAAATGAGGAATAAGACGTGAGATGTGGTCGATCTGCATAGGCCAAGTGGGAGAAGATTTTCGAAAGAAGAGCATTATTCTCAGTAGAGTAGATTAAGAGACCGGCAAGAGACGACGGGAGTGTTGGGTGTGTTGTGATAACGACTCTGATAATGCAAGGTACCCTCAAACCAATACCAATACATTTTATTATGCGCAAGCAATATATGGCCATGATCTCAAGGCTCGCACTCATCTGCACAGGCAATTAGACTGTTTGAGTGCTTGCATCTGCGAACAACAGATCGGATGAACCAGCCGGATGAGCAGATGAAAAGGTTCGAAAATGGTTCAATACCGAGCAGCTGGGGAGGGGGCAAGGCAGCTGAGCACAAGAAAATCTGCCCCTTGACAGGCCAGCAAGCAGCTGTCAATGGCTGCTGACCCAAATTCACCGTCTTGAAAGAAGCGTTTCCGTATCGCAGTGGTACCAAGGATTACTAGCCTGCACCAAGACTATAGCGAATGACCAGGTTGGCAATGTCCTCCGACCACGCTATAACATCGTGGAGGGGGGGGGGGGGNGGGGGGGGGGGGGGGGGTATGCATGCGATTAAGCGACGAAGTCGAGCAGTGGAGATAAATATGGGATGTTTGGGGCTGTGTTGACGCAGAGCTACAGGTGAAGTGGTCATGCCGCCAAAACACAAGCATCATGGTCAAGACTGCTCGACGTGGAACAGCCCATTGACGGTCCGGGCTTCGCGAGGGTCTTGATGATGGACGTGCTTCAAGGCTATGGTCAGGACCTCGTTTCGACGCTTGTCAAGCACGTCCCGCGGAGGTTGTTCTGCTCCTTGCACGAGTATTGGATCTAGTGATGCAGATTGCCCAAGTATCTCTTCCGAGGACATCTGTAGGGACTTAGCGTCAAGCCTTGTCATTGTTGAAATGATGTGCTGGCTTGTCGTGGTTCGTCGCAGTAGGCATTGGTCGAGCATTGACATGGAGTCAAACACAGCTGAGTTCGCTGGAGGCAGTGGTGGTTCGAGATAAACCCCAGGTTTCCAGCGAGGAGATGGATACATCAAACAGTCTATCGTGTATAGTATATACAAATCTCGCAAACGAACATGCGTTCCGCACATCGAGTCAAAGATTAGTCAAGATCATCCGAAAACTCTGACGGCGCGACGTACGGTCCGTCTTCGCCCATGGTCCCAGCTATGTACCTGCAGGCAGTCAGTAGGGGTCGAACAATCCTCTTCAAGGGCTGCGCACTTGGTGTGGCTGCCTCTTGCGGCAAGCTGGCCCTTGCTGTTGGTGAAGATCACGGTGGTGAAGGCGAGGGTCTTGCCGACTGCACGGAGGTGGTTAGCCCGGACNGTACTCTTGTCGCAGGTCGCAGTTCCTTTTAGGAGGTCGCCTGGTTTCCCGCCGGGGCTGAGGTATGTGACTAGAGTCAAGTCAGCAGTTGTGATCATGCCCGTTGCCAATTATGGACGGTGGGCACCATTGAGATCAGTCGAGACGCCCGTCTTGAAATGCCCCATGGAGGCGACGGCGAGCGACCCGCCCAAGTCGACCATGCTTGCGATGGTGCCGCCATGAAGAGTCCGCAGGCGGTTCTGCGAGGTTTCGTGTAAGCTGCAGTCAGCGGAGGAAGACGTAGTTCGCGCTCACGGTGTGGTCTTTGTGAATGTCCAGCTCAAAGTCGACTCGACCAGCCGAGGCACTGACGACGCGGAACTTGCACACTGTCAGCACTCGATCCCGCTCCGCCCACCAGAATCTATCTCTCACCTTATTTCCCAACAGCCTAAGGTCGTCCGATCAGATCATGGTCTTGCATCGCGGGCGCAGTTGGTTCTGGGCATTACCTCGGCTCCAGCCCGGAATCGGCAGCAAAGGACCGCAAGACCTGGAATTCTCAGCCCGCCGTCATCGACCAGATTTCGAAACATACGTACGGCTTTCGTGAATCCTGTGGGGGATAGCTTCTTTGCCATTTTGAGTCCTGTCTCGGCTTGTGATAGAGCGGAAGAGCACTTGATGACGGCGTTACCAGGGTTGCCGGTGGAGGACCCGTACGGTCGTCACGTGCTGCTGGCTGTAGGGTAGCCTAGGATTAAGTGCTCTAGACAGATGAAAAGAGTATTATTTTATATTATCATGACGTTTTTGGTAAACTGGGTTGTAGTGGTTTCTGAATAAGTAGCTGTGAAAGCTATGTTTCGAATAGGGGAACCGAATTCGTTGTTAATTGCGGTCATCTTGGCCATTGTTCATTACAACCAGTTGCGTGTACTTGCTTGGTGTTGACATTGTTACGCTGTCTGTCCTGAAAATGACGATGCTCTCTTTATGTCAAGATGACGCCTTTGGATTTTATTTATACGATAATGAGGTCTTCAAGATGAAGCAGCAAATTATTTCACCCACGCACTACTCATTCACTCATGATCCGCGCAAGACAAGAAGTTGAAACGGAATCACCTGACAGGGAAACAAGTAGCAGCGTTGTTACACAAGGTAAACGCTAATTTGAAATCAAAGGTCCTTTTGTTGACCAAACAATTCCGCGGAGGTCCTCGTCATGTCGTTAAACTCTGATCTCGACTCCTGTCTCTGAGCCATGTGTTCTGCTTATAGTTCAATCAATGCACTGACGTATATCGAGAGGAACTATCCTTTGCAACGACCAACAGAGAGTCTTGTAAAGCAGTACTCATTTTCTTCTTGACTCTTTTTAGGAACCGGTACATGGTGCATGGTGCATCCGAGTTGCTATTTTGACCTGGTCACATTGTTGCTCTCGAACTGGTAGGGCATCAATCTTTTCCTCTCGACAATACTTTCAAAGTCATAGACATCTCTTGCATTGCCGTTGCCACAGGTCCTGTCCAGTGATCAGGAGCCGGTAACAACAAATTAACAAGATGGCCCTACCGCCGTCACGATTATCATCCATCTTCACCATCTGATTTCTCTTACTCTCCACGTTTATGGCACCCCAACTTCTCCAAGAGCTTATCGCAAAGTCGCCGCCCTAGTGGCAGCTTGGCAGTCCAAAAACACCATCATGGACCCAGTCGCAATATATCCTCCCTCCTCAACGACCAGGGTGCACAGACGTCATGTCCGAGGGGACGACCTCAACAAGGGTTACCGCAACAAATGCCGAATCTCTGCTAGGGGTGGACGAGTGCCAATTCTATTGGCAGATTCCCGAAATCGGGGCGGGTCGATGGGCTATGGTAGCTTTGGTTCCATCTGATCGCATCCCCAGCATTTCCCAATCGAGCAGGTGGTTCGACGACGATGATGCCATTGCAGATACGCGTAGCTTGCAAGCCTTGATAGGAACCATCGCTCCAGTCGATATTGTTAAAGGCTAAATGCCTACCGATCCATTGGGTTGGATGGTTCCTCGGTGTGTGGCAATGTATAAAGGGTTACCTCTCGGCCCTGGATCAAGTATTTTCAATCATTCCTTGTTGCCATTCGTTTACCAGAGCCAGCCAGCTGTGTGAAAGAGCATACAAGATGCCCGCCATGGTAAAGACTCTGGTGACTCTCAGTCTAGCACTGAGTCTCGCAGACGCAGCAACCTTCACCTTCCCCCGCCGCACCGACAACTCGACGTGCGCCGCCACCTTCCCCCCTTACATCGCCGCCAACGACTGCGTCTACACCTCCTGCGCCAACGCCAACTGGCCACCTCCAGGCCCCGGGAACCTCGCCGGCGCCGTCCTGCAGCCCCAGCAGCCCGACGCTGAGCTGCAGGCCGCCCTGGCCGAGGTGTCGGCCGAGCGCATCCAGCAGACCATCGCCAAGCTCGTGAGCTTCGGCACCCGCCACACCCTGTCGCCGCAGAACGACACGCGGCGGGGCATCGGTGCCGCGCGTGCGTGGATCGCGTCCGAGTATCAGAGGTATGCTGAGGAGGCGGGCGGGCGCTTGACCGTGGAGACGCCCGGTTACATCCAGCCGCCCCAGTCGCGGATCCCCGAGGCTGTCTACATTGCCAACGTCCAGGCGACGCTGGAGGGCACCGTAGAGCCAGAGCGGTACTACGTGACACTCGGCCACTACGATACTCGTGTGTCGGATGTCTTGAACTGGTGGGACGACCAGCCTGGCGCAAATGACGACGCTTCTGGAGTTGCCGGTATATTTGATTCTGCCCCTTGACACAACATCGGTGGCTAATATTTGATAGTCGCTCTCGAGATTGCAAGAATCATGGCCAAGAGAAAGCACGCAGCCACTCTTGTTTTCGCCGCCACGGCCGCCGAGGAGCAAGGCCTGCTCGGAGCGCAGTTCATGGCCCAGACCTTCCGAAACAACAGCGTCAACGTTGACGGCATGCTCAACGTCGACCTCGTCGGCAGCTCCACCGGATCCCGCGGCGAAAAGGAGCCCTACACCGTCCGCCTCTTCTCGCAGGGCCCTCCCCTGACCGAGTCCGCCTCCGTGGCGGCGACCCGTCTCAGCATCGGCGGCGAGAACGACTCGCCTTCTCGAAACCTCGGCCGCTTCATCACAGAGGTCGCTGCCAACGAGTACACCGGGATGAACATTAACTTGATCTACCGTCTGGATCGTTTCGGTCGTGGCGGCGACCACCGACCCTTCCTCGAGGCCGGCTTCTCGTCTGTTCGCTTCGTCGAGCCCAACGAGAACTTCGACCACCAGCACCAGGACACTCGCGTTGAAGACGGTGTGCAGTACGGTGACCTCGAGGAGTTCCTCGACTACGAGTACATTGCTCGCGTTGCAAAGGTCGATCTCGCCGCGATGTGGTCGCTTGCAAACGCCCCCGCCAAGCTCCAAAACGTGCGGGTGACCGCCGTGGGCAACAGCGCCAGACTGTCCTGGGCTCGTTCAACTTTCCCTAATCTTCAAGGTTACGAGGTTGTCTGGCGGCCCACGAACGCGCCCCAATGGACGCATGCAGTGTATGTTGGCGACGTAAACACTACCACCATTGAGCTCTCCCTTGACAATGTAATTTTCGGCGTGAAGGCGGTTGGGACTAATGGCTACAAAAGTCCAGCAACCTTTCCGTTCCCCGGTTAAGGCTTCTGAACAAGAGCTTGAAATCTATTGTTCCAGAATAGAATACCACCGAGTCTGTGGAGGGGACGCAGAAGACAAGATGTCAAAGTTCAATATAAATTATTACATTTATAGACTTTGTAGAGATAACTATGCATGCCTGTCAGACAGGGTTGCCCGAGAACATTCAATTTCACCAGAACTCGTGCCAAATATGCCAGTTTCTAAAACCAAGAACAAAAGAAACCTTCTTGCGGATCGCTCAACTGTACCCAAGAGCTGCTTACGAACGCGTCTTCACTCGAAGTTTGCCTCACCATTTCCGTCCCATCAACTCCGATTCCCTGAAGTTGCCTGGGCGTTTGCTGAGACGCACTGGACGCAGAAGCCGCTCTTCGCCCCAGCCCTAGCACGTCCTGCGCAATCATTTGAATTTCCTTGACGTTCCTCATCGTCTCCGGCCACAGCACGCCCAGCTCCTTGAACGAGCCAATCACCATGCGGATCTGATCACGCGCCACGGCTAGCTCGCGGTCCTTGAAGATGAATTTGCAAGCGGACAGCAAGGCCAGCGTGCCCACGGCGAACATGCAGGTGACGAAGGGTGTGTGCCGCGACGGGCGGACGGGTAATGCTAGGAGTCGAATCTGCGCTTGGATGGATTGGAGGATCCGGACCGTGTGTATGTTGACGGACTCGTTTGAAATTTGATGTGCCGGCGTGTCCTTTGCGCAGCTAGAGAGGCTCTCGACAAGGTTGTAGTTGAGGTCTGAGTATTGCCTATGAAGAGCAATGCATGACCTACTGCTGTTAAATATCTGCATAAATACGGATTTTAGGAGACTTACGCATGGATGACACCGTGGGCTAGGAACATGAGCTCGTCTAGGACCCCATCTTTCGACATGACGGTCTTCTTCTCCCGGGGCAGTAGCAAAAGCCAGCCCTTCAGAGTTGACGACACTGTTTCTACTCTTTCCTCCTTCACTATAGTAGGTGCTTCATCCCCGATAACATTCAGACACTGGACGCTGCAGCGTATAGACCCGATGAAATACGCAAAGGACGAAAACGCGTTGTCCTCGAGGGAGAATTCTCGACAGTCGAAATCTTGCAACGTCATGGGTACCGGAATTTTCTGAAAATTTAACATCTCTGGGAAGAAAATGGGCCTCGGGAATTTTCAGCTCGCACTTACCCCAGATTCGTACTCTAACTCCTCGCAAGGTAGGTCTACGGTGGCTTCGATGTCCTTTGTTGGAAAAGGCGTTGTCCGCGTGGAGGCCATGTACAAGGCGTCCACGCAGTACAGCTCCCACCAGGTCCTCCTCCAACACTCCTGGAGCACGGGGTCACGGCGGCCGTGGTCGACAGCGAAGTCCTGTTGATGCATTTTCAGTTCTGTGGCGATGCGTACGGCAGAATCCATATGGTTTTGGGAACCAATCTTGTCGCCATGCCAAAACAAGGGTATCGAATACAGCAGGTGGCACTGGACCAGGAAAGGGTCTAGTCCGCTTGAAGTTGAAAACAACACTTCGCAGTCGTTTCTTAGAGCTTGCGACCGGTCAGATTGGTCGTATATCGAGCCAATGTAACGCATCACGGCGACCAAAAGGTGAAGGGCGTTGTGAGCATGCGTTCCTTGCAAGATTCCTTGAAAATGCTGCCTTGGTAAAACGCAGGGGTGGTACGGGTGAAAGCTGCTGTAGTAAGAGCTGACGAGAACGTCTTCGTGGATGTCCAACGAAGGCGAAGTGATTGACAACGCCGGATCACTGCTGGTCTCTGGAAGCCACCCCACCAAATCGAAAGACACAAGGTTGTCCTGACTAGACGCCGACGAAACCACTCCAGAGCTAGACTCTGTGCTCATGGGAACATAGGCTTCAGGACTTGAGCGAGACCGACTCGACAAGGCCTCGGGCGAAAGATACTGGTCCGGGTTCGCCTCCGCCGCCGCCGCTTCACCCTGCCGACGACGAGCGGCCGCCAGCGCCTCGCGGTCCAGCCCGCCGCGGCGCGACTTGGCATAGAGGCAGGGCTTCCCCGCGGCGAGGCACCGGGTGCACGAGGGCCTCCTCGCGTCGCATCTGATGTGTCTCGACCGGCACGGCAGGCAGGCCAGCGAGGCTCGTGCTTTGACGCCGTGGGGCTCGACAGACTCCGCCGACGACATTGGAGCAACAAGAAATTCCACCTTCAGGAAGTGCGTGAGGGAAGCCCGGATGTACTCTAGGTTTGGACTGGAATGATACGAGGGGACGGAAGGCGAGGTTGGGAAAATGCGACGCTGTAAGCGGCATCTGGAAGTATCGCGCGGGTACTCGAGGTACCTCCACGGATACCCTGCGGGCCCGCCCCTACGCATTATGATGACAGGTACCTATCACTCCACCCGAGTACCTCGCAAATGCCGCCGACTTGCGGCTTCGAAGCACAACTCCGCGGGACTTGGGTTGCCGTCTTCCCCATGATGGCATCGTCGGATTACCATGCTCTTGCAGCGGATTGCCGTATTCAAACCTATTTGTCAGTATGGACGAGCCTACGTATAAAGGCCGATTTCCTCGACAGTCTTGGGTGACAATGAAGCCCATCATCACCACCAAGCATAATAGAGTAACTACCTACTCAGCACGCTATCCAGCAATACTACAACTTACGATACACATCACAATCATCTACCAAACATGCCTAGCACCATCGTCATCGTCGGCTCAGGCTTCGCCGGGCTCTGGAGCGCCCTCTCTGCCCGTCGCCTCATCCACCTCCGCGGCCAGGACGAAACCATCCAAGTCGTCGTCGTCGCGCCCGAGCCAGCCCTCGTCCTACGCCCAAGGCTCTACGAAGCCGACGCCGCGAGCATGAAGACTTCGCTTGAAAAGCTGTTCCGCGTTACCGGTGTCCGCTTCGTCCAAGGCAGCGTCCGCACCATCGACACCGAGAAGCATGTCGTGAGTCTTGCGTCGGGCCAGGAAGCCATCTCCTATGATCGATTGATCCTTGCTGCGGGAAGCCGCTTGGTACACCCTGCCAGCGTCGCTGGACTTGAAGAGCATGCTTTCAACGTCGACCAACTCGACTCCGCCAGCAAGCTCGAGGCACATCTGCGCCGCCTCGCCTCCCTCCCCGCCAGTCCTGCGCGAGATACCATCGTCGTCGGCGGTGCTGGCTTCACCGGCATCGAACTAGCCACCGAGCTACCAGAGCGTCTCCGTTCCATCTTCGGAAATGACCAAATACCACAAGTCGTCCTCGTCGGTAACTCCGCCGAAGTCGGTCCCGAGCTTGGCCCCGGGCCACGTCCCATCATTAGCGACGCCCTGCGAGAGCTCGGCGTCCAAGTCAAGCTCGGCGCAGCCATCACAGCCATCGATGCCGACGGAGTCACTCTAGCCACGGGCGAGCGCATCAGCACCATGACCGCCGTCTGGACGGCTGGCGTTGCAGCGACCCCGTTGACACAGCAGATCCAAGGCGAAAGGGACACCTTTGGTCGTCTCCGCGTCAACCCAGAACTGCGCGTGCCGACATCGCCGGACGTCTTCGCCACGGGCGACGCCGCCTGCGCTCGCACCGGAGCGGACGGCCCATACGCCATGATGTCGTGCCAGCATGCGCAGATCCTCGGCCGCGTCTCGGGGCACAACGCCGCGGCCGATCTTCTCGGCGAGCCCGCCACGCCCTACAGCCAGCCCTCTTACCTGACATGCCTCGACCTGGGCGCGTACGGAGCGGTGTTGACGCAGGGCTGGGATCGCAGCATCATGGCCAAGGGAGCCGTCGGGAAAAAGATCAAGAACTATGTCAACCGGGAGGTCATCTACCCACCGCCAGCGGACGCTGCTCAGGCCTTTGCCGCGGCGGAGCCTGTAGCTCTCGATTATACCGAGCAGCTGACTCACATGATTGCGATGCAGGTGCAGTAGGCCATGCGAAGCTCTTTGACATGCATGGATAGATAGACGTTCCTTTCATAACAA
The DNA here is from genome assembly GCA_001021365.1 of Stachybotrys chartarum. Lineage (NCBI taxonomy): Eukaryota > Fungi > Ascomycota > Sordariomycetes > Hypocreales > Stachybotryaceae > Stachybotrys > Stachybotrys chartarum. The sequence continues at coordinate 233,890 of LDEE01000014.1, forward strand.
TACTAGAGAATATGCCGCACATGAGGCCAAACAACCTCTCGTAAAACACAGTGAATGTTCTTCATCGGTATCGAATGCAACTTCTACAAACCATAATACGTTTGAGTCGGAGTAGTCAAGAGTAGGCCGTGGATTTTTCATCTGTAATTCATCAAAAGTAAATGCAAGTTCAAGAGTTTGAAGTTCGAGTAAAGCGATTCAGGCAACCAGCCGCAAAGCAGCCACCACGATAAGCCCCCGATAACAGCATCAGCCGCCACAATCCGCACGTACCTCCCCACCCACTCCACACCGAAAGATACATGGCCCTGTGCAGCTTGGACACCCTTCTTTCAACACCAAACATCCCCATCACCACCACCACCGCCGCTCATATTCGCCTTCCTCTCAGCGGCAACCTCCTCCGCCCGCGCTACCATGAGGATACCTACCCTCTACTCCCACCCAGCTGATTGATCCGCTCGCCCGCCATGGCAGCCACCTCCACGCCCTCGCTCCAGCTCGCAGAGTACCTCGAGAAGCTGCCCGGCACGACCTTTCGCAAGCTCTACCAGCAGCCCTCGACCGCGTTTGCCATCTTCCGGCGCATGCTCCCGCATCTCGGTAACCTTCCCCACCCCTTCCCAAAAGCCACCTGTGCTCGTACTGATGCTCTTGTGTTGCAGCAAAAACCATCGTCATGCGCATCCTTTACCTCCCCACCGCCATCCCCCTCTCCGACCTCGACCTCTGGGTCAAGCCCGAGGCCAAGCGCGCCAAGGACCAGGCCCTCTCCATCTTGCGAGGCCTGCACATCGTCCAGATCACAGCGCCCTCGCGCGACAAGCCCCAGGAGATGGTCCTGACGACAAACTTCCGCACCTCGCTGCGCCTAGCCCTCTCGGGCGGCGGCGCCCACAAGTCCTTCGGCGTGCCCTCGTCCCTCGCTGTGCCCCCCGAGGTCGACGTGCCCTTCCTCGACCGTTACGCCCGCAAGAAGTGGGACGACATCCTGCACTTTGTCGTGTCCAGCGTCGGCTACCAGAACCTCGGAGAGAGCTCCGGGCCGAATCGTAACGTCAAGGACTTGCTGATCGCCGGGAATCTCGTCAATAGGAACAACGGTAGGATTGGCATCACGCAGCCGGGCTTTACCTTCCTACTGCAGGAGGCCAACGCCCAGGTCTGGACGTTACTACTGCTCTGGCTCAGCACCATGGGCAACAACAAAGACGAGTCCATCGACATGCTCTCCTTCCTCTTCGTCCTCGCGAGCCTCGAGCTCGGCCGCGCGTACGACACAAACGCTCTGACCGAGGAGCGCCGCAACATGCTCCCCTCGCTTGTCGACCTGGGCCTCATCTACATCCCCACGCACAAGCGCTCCATGTTCTTCCCGACCCGCCTCGCCACCACCCTCACCAGCAGCGGCAACAGCCTGCGCAGCATCAGCGAGGGCGTCGCCGCCGCCACTGCCGCCGCGACCGCCGCGCCCAGCAAGGCCTCCGCCGGCCCGCTTGGCGGCGGCGAACAAAAGGGCAGCGTCATCATCGAGACAAACTACCGCATCTACGCCTACACCCACTCCACGCTGCAGATCGCCGTCCTCGCCCTCTTCACTAAGCTCAACATGCGCTTCCCGGACATGGTCGCCGGCCGCCTATCGCGCCAGTCCATCCGCCAGGCCATCGGCTTCGGCATCACCGCTGACCAAATCATCTCCTACCTCGCCGCCCACGCCCACGACCAGATGCACCGCAACGCCACCCTCAACAACAAGCCCGTCCTGCCGCCCACCGTCGTCGACCAGATCCGCCTGTGGCAGCTGGAGAACGAACGCATGAAGACGACGAGTGGCTTTCTTTTCCGCGACTTCGAGGATCAGAAGGAGTACCTCGACACCGCGCGCTTTTCTGAGGAGATTGGTGTGCTGGTGTGGCGGAGCGATAAATCGGGCATGTTCTTTGCAAACAAGCACGAGCAGATTCGGGATTACCTACGGAGTCGCAAAAAGGCAGAGTAGCCTCGTTGGAATTTTCTTGGATTTGAGCATGACATGGGCATGGGCATGGGGAAAATGTATCATCATTATACAGGCTAGGGACATCATACCAAGGCGTTTTGCTACTTTCTTATCACGGGATGCATGAATCAAATAAAGCCATTTATCATCAAATAAAGTAGCACCGCAGTCCGTGAATTGGTTGACTACCGGCAGCTGTCTCTAAACCCTGCCTTACCATGAACCATCTTCGTTTGTGATGGTGCCATCCGTGCTGAGATAATAATCGTACACTTCAAAAAGAAGATCGAATGACCCGCGCTCAAACCCAAACTCCTGATATATGCCCTCCGCGGTGATGTTTGCATCGTAAAAACAGTTTCATTGGAATAACACATATTCATATCCATTCCGGCTTTCTCCTCCATTCGTCCCGGATCCGCCATCGCGGTGGCCGGTGATGCATGCGTTGCCAATGTTCCGAATGGCAATCTCGCCACGCCACCGCCCTCGTGATTAGTACCATTATTTCCATGGTGTTGTACATAATGTACATTATCTTCTCCTTCTTTCGTGATTCGGTTGCCCTCGTGAGGCAATTCCTGGTAGCTGCGAAGCTTTTCCTCCAGTTGTGATCAAGCCTTCGAGCCAGCCTCTAGCAAGACGTTTGTTGATCAGTCGTAAGTACATAGACAGCCTCTGGAATTGTCGGCGATGCTATCACTCGAAACTTATCACTCTATGTGACCGCGTTTCCGGATCATACATCCAGGCACGTCGAGGAAGCCCGTTGCCGAAAATTGGAGTCACAATTCCATTTCGGCCTGATGATAAACTCTGACGCGCCGACTTCTTCTCCTTCCCTCCAAATAGCCTCTTCATAAGAGTCTTATCGGACATTGTGCGACCCCGTGGTAGAAGATGGGGTTTGTTGTGATGGCGAGCATACTGTTGCTGCCAGTCGTGGAGGGATTGTCGTGCTTCTAGAGTGATGCATAAAGAGCCGAGGCGGGCAAATATTCGGCGATGTCGATCATCCTCGTCCTCGCTCCGACGAGACTCAGTCGACGGCAATGAGGCGAGTGCCGAGGTGGTGGTAGATAGAGAAAGGTGTGTCGAGCGCTGTTTATGAAAAGGCTTCTTCTTAGGCTGAGCAATTCGGTGGTGCGCCATAATCTGCTGGGAGAGCGCGTCGGGATCTAGGTTCTCGGACATGAACTTATCGTTCAATGTCATGAATCGACCTGACCAATACTCGGACGGCTGTGCCGTGGTAATATCAAAAGGGGAAGGCTCGGTGGCTGGCGGTGGAGGAGACATGGACTGGCTGCATGGGCTAGATCGTGCAACTGATGGAAGTGACGAATGTCGTGTGTCATGTCTCGAAGCCAGTGGAATTGTTGGAGGACTTGGGGTGGTTGCTTTGGACGAGGACGGCCTTCTATTGAGAGGTCGGCTGAAAGATGTCGAGTTGGCAGATCGTACTGGTAGAGATGGTCGTGGGAAGGAGTTTCTCAATTCTTGGAGGACGTTCATAGTCCGCGATTTTGGTAGGTAAGTTTTGTCAAGATCATGTATAGTTTCCTGACTGCCCGCATCGGGCGGGAGATTCTCGTCTTGTGAGAAGTTGGATGGATTAGACTGAAAGCTAACCGTGGAGGTAGCTGTTAGGGCGAATGTCGATGTCGACGTGTTGACGGACACCTTTTGAAAGGTATCGATAGGTGTTGAGATGGATGGAGCATGGATCGTCGTCATGGCCAAGACTCGTGAGCTTGCCACAACAGGTGTAGCTGTTGGTGATATGATCTCCTTGGGAAAGCCAGCTGATATACGTCTGGTTCCTCTTGTCGCCGCCGTAGTCCGAGGCTTGGACTCTAGTTTGAGGCGGGCACAATCGTCGACGGCATGGATCATCGTCAACGTTGTGCTCCGCGCAAAGTCGGGGCCCCTGGACGTCTTTACGGGCCCAACGGGACCAGAAATGACAGGACGCTGCGCTGTCGTCGTAGGGGTTTGCTTCGCAATGTTCGAAGCTCGTGATCTTGCGAACCGTGATAAGACACGGATGCGCGAAGACTGGTCTTTCCCTTCCATAGTGACAGGAGAGCAGACTTCCAGCGAGGCAGGCGAGTCCCTAGCCAGCTCTTGGCTTTGTTCGCAATGCTGGTGCCGATAGAGCCGACTTTGTTGACAATGTTGGTGCCGAGGGTGCCGACGTAGGACACGACAGCGTCGGTGTCCTGGCGGCGGATGACGTCCCAGATGTACCTCACGGTATGCACGACGACACGGCTGGCGGCCCACAGGAGATAAATTGACACGCTCGCGGCCAAGATAAACGCGGAAGAGACGATAGTGGCGGTCAGGTCACCGCAAGCGTCCCGAATGAGCTCGACAAAGACGGAGCCGACGTAGCGGGCAACACTGGCAACGGCACGTCCAGCGGCGGGGAGGACGGTTTCGAGGAGTGTTTTAGCGGCAATGGCGAGGACGATGGCGAGGATGTGGACGACGTGCTTGATCAGGAGGAGAAGGAGGTAGAAGATCTTGGCGAGCAACCAGGAAGTCATGGCGGCCAAAAGTAGAGGAGAATAAAGGCGGGAGATTGGGGATTGAGAGTAGAATGAAGATGAGAAAGAGTAAAACTTGTGTTGATGTCTCAAGAAAGTGCGATAGAAAGCAGTTTCTGGTGGTGCGATGCGTCGTTGATAGGAAAGAATCGCGGGTGTGGAAGGCAAGATGGAAGGGAAGAGAAAGTAGCGGGAGGATGTGGGGAAAAGAGATAAATAGGCGAGAGAGAGGGAGAGAGAGAGAAAAATAAGTGGAAGGACGCGGTGACGGAGTGGAAGGCACGCGTCGATGGTGGTTGCCAGCTGGCAGCAGCTGGCAGCAGAGAAAACAAGTGGTTACACGCCGCGTCGTGTGTCGAGGGGCAACTGAAGCAGAGGAAACCTAAGCTAAACGTAACGATAGAAGGTCGATGAAGCTGAGATGTAGGATGGCTGCAGATCGGATGTCCTTTGGGATGGAAGCGGTGAATGCAGAAGAAGGAGTTGACGCGGATAGGGGGGAGTGGTGATGGTGTTTTCTTGCCTTTCACTGCTCGCTGAGTGGCACGGGTTACGCGTAAGGTCTGTCAACACCAGTGACAAAAGGCACCTGTCTGTTCATTGGAGATTTCCCTGGGGAAAACTCATTCACTCAACCGTGGCAAAAGGTACAACCGTAGGTATGATGGAGCATGAATCCCCCGACTCCATCCCCACCAACATCCTCCATCACCTCCCTAGGTATCTAGCTACTAGGTACCTATGCATCATATGCATTCACCATCTCCCTAGACACCTGCTTCACTATCTCCATCCCACCCCTCGACCTTGAACCGAAACACCTCGTCCCCCTCTCCCCTCCTCACCGGCCTCCCGTCCCCGTCCCACAGCGCCCTCTCCACGTACGTCACGTTGCCCTCCCAGTCCACCAGCACCACCGTCTGCCGCTGCGTCCCGTAGATGCCCGTCCCGAAGCTCGCCCCCTGCGGTGCTGGGCTCGCAGCCGGCGTGGGCCGCAGCAGTTCCGCCGCCGTCTTGTCCTTTTTCTTCTCTTCCTCCTCCTCTGCCTCCTGCTCTGGCGCTGCTGCTGCCACCGTCGCCGGCTGCTTGGGTGGTGCAGAGTCGGTACCCAGCGCGGGGATGAAGATGCTGTGCTTGAGCTGGTGCAGAATGTCCTGGAAGACTATGTCGGGCCCTCGCGCGGGCAGCGTGTCTGTGTCCAGCACCCCAAACAGCCGCTCGAGCAGCGCGGCCTCGGCATCTTGCGCTGCGTTGCTTTCGTCCTGAGCCTTCTGCAAGGCTCCGAGGACCAGCCGTTTCCCCAGCTGCACCTTGGGCCACTCCTCACCTTCGTACACGGCATTGCTCAACCCCCAGACTGCGCCTCGCTCCGTCCCGATCACCGGCACAGCCTCCACATCGGCCGCGCGGTTACTCACAATCGAGATGCCCTCGCTCTTCCTCCTCAACTTGGCGCACGCCATCGAGAACCCGCCAAAACCCTGCACGCCGCCATCCTGGACCAGTCGCCGCACGCCATACGCCACGCTCTTCTCCGGGTGACCGCTCAGCCACGCCGTCACCAGCGCTCCTCTGCTGCGGCTGCCGGAGACGGGCACGCTCGGGTCCAACTCCCGGTAGTTTGTCAGGACCGCGAGGTAGCCCGCCTTGGTGATGCCGAGCCACGTGCCCTGCTCGGGGCGCTCCAGATCCCGCGAGGACAGGATTTCCTGGCCCGAGGCCGCGTGCGTCCACCAGTGCGGGCGGGAGGTTGGTCGGCGGATGAATTCATCGCGGTTGTCCAGGACGATGAGCGCGTAGTCGGGGTGCGCCGTTGTGAAGAGCACGATGCACATTTTGCCTTTGTCGCCGAGGATGTCTTTGAAAGGCCGGTACTGCCGAGTAGGTTGCGATTTGGAAGAAGCGGGTTTAGAAACTGGTTTGATTATCAGATGGATCCCTTATAGTTCACGGTTCAAATAGCTAGCAGAGCTTGGTAGATACAAAGTACGAGAACAAATACACAAGATTACAGCCCTACCCGATGACCCGAAGGCAGCCGCTGTCTAAGCTATGCAGATGGCAGATAGTATGGTTCAGCAGCATCGGATGGTGGAGGCATCCCTGCTCGGCTCCAATCATTCGGTTAGTTACGCCTCTGCCCACTTATAGACCATGCCACCTGAAGAAGCTCGACGTTGTCCGGCCGGTGCCGCGCTCCAGAAACTGCGGGGTGGTTCCTGGCTGTCGTCCCATCGCCGGGCAGCCCTGCAGTAGAGCCTTACCGCCTCCATCAAGAGTCAAATGCAACTTAAAACCTGTCACAGATTGGTCATGAATGACCAGCAAGCGGTAACTTGCGTTTCTTTCGGCAAGCTTATTATCCTCTTACCCTTCTGTCTTACCTGCCTGTTTCACCTGTTTTATGAGGCCTTTCGGTGAACATTTAACAAACATTAGTTTAGTCTAAAACATCTTATGTACATTCTTGTATCAGGCATCATACACGGCGCACCTTGCGCCGAGTATCGTTCCCATGTGTATGCTATGCGGGTGGCGTGTCTAAATCAAGTATCCCGTCCGTCTATGTTGACTTTTCCGTGACCTTTCCTTTTACCTCTTGTTGTAGTTGACGTACTTGCCCTGCAACACCGTTAGTTTCTGAATCATAACCCATGGAGACATTGGATTAACTTACCGCCAAGAAGAGAACAATAATGTTAGTGGCGATAAACGCCGCAAACACTCCCAGGTCTCGCCATCTGTTGTCAAAGGACAAGCCCAGGGGCTCGAAGAATTCATTGCCAACCCCGAACGCGCAGTACTCGCAGGCCTGCGTGTCGTTGCTGCGTAGGTAGCCCGGCGCACCCCGTGAGAAGAAATCCTCCATGTACTCGCCGCACGTCTGTCCGTCCGGTGCCGAGAAACGATTGAACTCGGCCGATCGGCAGTTGACTTCGAGACCTTCCAGGGCCGTTGTCACCATGCCGCCGATCAGACGAGTAAAGGGATCTAGCTGGTAGAGCCACGCCCGCCAGAACCCGGGCATCTGCACTGGCGGAATCGTGACACCGCAGAACAGCGCGAAGACGATGAAGATGAAGGGATCAAACTGCGCCGAGATGCGAGGTGACGAAGTCAGGGACGCAAGGCCTTGGCCCAATGTGACGGAGAAGAGCTCCGTCAACAGGATCATGAAGAATTGGTATCCAGCTCGCGAGGGATCAGCTGACAGGCCAGGCAGGAAGTACAGAGGCAGGAAGAAGACGACGGCGCAGATGATGGAGTATGGAATCTCGGCCAGAACGATGGCGCTGTTGAAAACGGCCGACGAGTACATCTTGGAAGAAGCTTCGCGGAAGAATAGAGAGCGCTTGAAGTGGAACATGACCTCCACCTGACTCATGATCAAGGCTGGCAGAACGGTGACCTGGAACATGATGAAAACCGTATACTGAAGCGATGATCGCGAATCGTCGAGGTTGAGGTAGGTAAATCCGTAGACGAGCGCAACGACAACGTGGTTGAAGAGTCGGGTGAAGAGATAGTTGGGAGAACGCCAGAAAGAGATGTTCATGCGGCGGCACACAACCTTGAGCTGATGCATGAAGGGCGAGGCGTACTCTTTCTCGAGGTCATGGTTGACCGAGGCCACGGCAGCCTGTCTCTCATTCTTCATTTGAACAATGGTTTCCTTGACGTTAGCCAGCTCGGGGCTCTCGTCCCAGATATCAGCCCAGTCGCGGTCGCCAACACGAGGGGCGCTACCGGCACCGATAGCCTCCAACATATACTCGGCGACGTTGTCCGTGGGCTTGGCTTCGGCACCGTGACGCCTGAGATAGGCTCGCAGGACATGGGCATCGGCACCAATGTCACCAAAGTAGACCGTGCGGCCGCCACGCTGGAGAAGGAGCAGACGATCAAAGTTCTCAAACAGAGCGGCATTGGGCTGATGGATAGTGCAAAGAATGGCCTGTCCAGCGCCTGCGAGCTTCTTCAGGAAACGCACGATGTTGAAGGCACTCTGACTGTCCAGTCCAGAAGTGGGCTCGTCGAGGAAAAGCAGGAGTTCCGGCTTGGCAGCCAATTCAACACCAATGGTCACACGCTTGCGCTGTTCAACCGTAAGTCCAAACTCGGGGAATCCAATGATGCAGTCAGCAATGGACTCCATCTCAAGCAGAGCAACAATCTCCTCAACATATGCGTAGCGCTCCTCCATGGGGGTTTCAAAGGGCTGGCGTAGCTCTGCGGAAAATCGAAGGGCTTCGCGCACGGTCTGGGTAGGTTCGTGGAGATCAAGCTGTTCGGCGTACGAAGTGGAACGTTGGAACTGCTTTCCGGGCTTGGCGGCGTCCACAAGAACGTCACCAGAAATGACACCAATGTTTTTTCGGGAGGCGAGGACATCGAGGAGGGTCGTCTTTCCGGCACCAGAAGCGCCCATAAGAGCGGTCAGCTCACCGGGACGGACATAACCAAAAACGTTGTTGAGTAAGCGACGGGTGCCTCCGGGGACCGGGACTTCGTAGTTGAGATTCTCCCAGGTAAGAATGCTTTCCGAGTTGATCTTCAAGTCTGACCCCTCCTCGTCGGTCTTGTCCCTACGCTTGGCCTCCTTCTTCTCAGTGAGTTTTTCGTTTAGGGCATCGAGCTCCTTGTTCGGCTTAGCGTACACCTTGAACGAATTACCACCCATACCGAATTTGACAATCTCGCCCAGAACGACGTTGAGGATGAGGAAGAAGACGATCAAAGCCATGACGATGCCCCAGTTCCTCCAGAGGTCACCCTGGTTGTACGAAAAGCCTTGTGCGATGTAGTCGGAACCAGAGATGAAGGTGGTGCCGGGAGAAGACCCAGGAAGAGTGCAAACTTGGTGGTTAATGTCGTCGTAGCCAGGTCCGGAGGGGATCAGGGACTCGGCAGTACATGTCATATCAATGCGAGAGAACTCGTTCTCCATCATCGAGCTGAACGCTAGACCAAGGACATTGACCCAGTAGATCCAGCGAATCCAGACCTGCTCGGACTGGTATTGAATCAGATAACCAGAGGTCGTAATGAAAAGCGTGATAACGAAGACGGCGAATTTGATGGCGTAGTCGAAATCAGGGCTCAGGCATCCAATGATACGGAAGAATAGCGTCATGGCAATGTTTCCGGACAAGATCATGAGGTAGAATGTAAAGAAGGCACCTGCTTCTCGCACGAGTCCAGACATGAAGTACACGATGATGGAGAAGACCATAATTTCCGATGCAGCAAAGGCTTGGTCGACAATGATCTGTCCAATCCACAGAGCTGAGGGACGATGGAACGCGTAGGCCTTGTGCTTGTTGACGATGGGTCGGCCCAGCATAGTTCCTCCTAGCTCAGAAAAGGCCTGGAAAGCGTTGAACAGTAGAGCAATGAAGAGAAGACCACCTTTGCTGAAGGCGCTGGCGGAGGTTTGATCGAGATCGAGATAGAGAGTACCGAGAACAATGGCGATGACAATACTGCGGAACCAGGACAGGGTGAGGTTGAAACGATCCTGGAGCTTGAGAATGAATTGGCGCTTCATCAGAGCCCAGACCTGCAGGTGGAAGCCGACTTGGTAAACCGATTTCTTCGAGGCACCACGCTTGCTCTCCTTAACAGCAACTTGGAAGTCCTCGTGTCTGTGCTTCTCCTCATCCAGAGCGGCCTTGTATTCGGCCATCTCCGTATCCAAGAGCTTTTGGTAGCTAGATTGGCGGAATGCCTCGAGCAGGGAATCAGGGCTGTGCGGGGCGTCTTTCTCTGATCGGCCAGGGGCGTACTGTCGCTCAAATTCGTCGGTGCAGCCAGTCAGGTAGTCAGGCGTGGTCTGTCGAGGACGAGGAGCGAAACCGAGGCCCTCGAAGTAAGCGCGAGCTTCCTTAGCAGGGCCATAGAAGACTTGGCGGCCTTCGTCAATGACCATGACTTTGTCGAAAAGGTTGTAGATGTTCTCCGAGGCCTGGTACAGCGAGACGAAGGTGGTGGTTTTGTACAGGTTGGTCTGCACACGCAGAGACTTGACGAAATCGAGAGCTGTGCTAGCATCGAGGCCACGGGTGCTGTTGTCCCAGGAGAGAATGCAAGCCTTGGTAATCATCATCTCGGCGATGGAGACACGCTTGCGCTCTCCACCCGAAACACCGCGCACGAAGGAGTCGCCGACGACGGTCTTGCGGGTGTGCTCAATGTTGAACATCTTGAGGAGCAGAGTGATGACATGATCCTTGAATTCGGCTCTGGACATGTTACCGGGCCGCTTAGCGGGCATCTTGGCGTCGATGGCGAAGGCCAAAGTTTGCTCGACGGTGAGGGTAGGGTGGTGGATATCGTCCTCGGCGTTGTACACGGCCTCACCACGGTACTGGTTGAATTCCTCGGCCGTCCAAGGGCCGTAGTAGACATCGCCAGTGACGCTCGTGTAGCCGTAACGCTGGTTGGTGATTGTCTTGAGGAAGGTGGTGCATCCAGAGCCAGGCTTTCCAAGCACAAGCACCATCTCGCCAGGTTTGCACACACCGCGGAAGTTGTCGAGCAGAGTGGCCTCGGCCCATTTGGGTCCAAGGCCAAGCATGTTGATGACGGGAGACCAGACGTTGAAAAAGTTGACGATGGCATCGGGAAATGTCTGGACGTAGTTCTTCATGCCGCCGAGACCCTTGACGGTCAGGCCGTCCCAGTATGCGCCAATGTGCTTCTCACGGATTCCAGCCTCGCGGTCGGCATCAACATCGCCCCGCATGGCAGTTTCGAGGTCGAACAGCTGAGTAGAGCCAGATTCTGACGTGGATGTGTGCTCCATAACGCCCTTCTCCTCATCTTCGACGCGGGTCCGGCTATGCCTACTAGCCCTACTCGCACGGGAAAAGGCCTTTTGCAGGGCATCGAATTCGGCCTCTGCTCGTTCTACTGACACGCCTGTGTTGACTCTGTGCAGTTCGATACGGCCATCATCCTTTGTCAACTCGGCTTCCTCGCGATTGGAAACTTCGATATCGTTGATTGGTTGACCGCCAATGGAGGTGACGGTCTCCCTTGGTGGCTCAGGAGCTTGTTCCGCCATGGTACCCAGCTCGCCTGTCTCCAAGGCGGCTTCCAGGGAGTAGGGAGGGCGAAAGGATACCTGCGATGGCGCTGGGGTTCACAAGTGGCAGATGTGGTTCACCGAGGTGGGAGAATGCGTTTGGCAAGGTGTTTTTTTTTTTTTTTATCAAGGTGAGTAGAAGGTGAGAAGAAAAGAAAAAAAAAAGTTGGGCGATGATGTTCGCGACTACCTTGTGAAAAGCTATCCACAACAAAGGGAAGGAGTGATGGGAAGAGGCCAATTAAGTAAGGTTAGGGGAGGAAGAAGGCGCCAAATGGGGTACTGAGTTGGAGGGAATATCTCCCGACTGTTCAACCACGGACGACCAGAAACGAACAGACAAGACGGCCTTCTCAAGAGTGCAACGAGGACCGGGAGCCTGGAGATATAGTAGATAAGCATTGAAGCGGCAGGGCACAGAAAATGATTCCCTTGGGTATGGAGAACCGGCAGAACCCTGAGGGACCAGGAGACGCGCCAAGGGCGTAGGCGGGCCTACCCCATGCACGTGGGGCCAGCGTGCGGTATAGCGCCAAATAGCGCCCGAAGCGAAAAGAAGGTTGCCTGCTGACCCGCCGAATCACATAATAACACTTCCGCCTCTCGACGGGCATTACCAATCTTGCTGGCCTGTAATCGATCCTCGCACAAGACAAATCCCCGGCCGGGGATAGCGGACGTAATGTGTCAGGCTGCTGCGCTGGCGGACAAGAGGCGGCACGGAACAGCAGCCCCTGACTGGACAATGATGCCCGTTAGCGTAAGCCGCCTTGGTCCTGCACATCGCCTTGGCCTCGCCAACGGACGGGTGCCGGTAGGTGGTGTCAATTGTGCGGAGTACCGTGAAACCCTATTCTGGCGAGCAGACGGCGCTTCGAGGTTGTCATGCCTCTCCCGGCATAAGAGTCATCAGGTCATCAGCCATCCACGGCTGCGGCCCATGCTCGCCCGGCACTCTAGTCGTTTATCGAACACGCGGCCTGTACCGTTGCGGCAGCAATGTTTGCTTCCTACGGATGCACAGCAGTGGTTGTTTTTGCCTCGGACCGTAAATACGAACGGCATCGACGGGTGGGCCGTTACATGTTTCACCGTCCTCAGCGTGGCTTAGGATTTACGGACCGTGGGCCACGACCAAGCACGTTCCGCACAGATTGAGGCAGATTGCGAGTCATCCGGCAAAGACATCGTGGGCCAGTGCTTGAGTCAATCTGACTCGACTTTAGCCTCTCTCCACAGGTCGTCCAAACAAAGGAACCTGCACACCAACGGGAGCTAGGGCACCACAGTTGAGCGGAGACAAGCCACGTCCGCCAGCACAGCCGAAACTGGATCAGGGTTGCTGGTTTCGGATGTGAACATCGGCACGCAGCCAATGGGAGGCCTTTGCGAACGATGTGCCAGCACCAAGTTCTTATCTGCAGGACCTGGCCCAGTACCACTACGGCGGACGTTCGGCAATCCAATGCGATCTCGGGTACTACGACACCACGCCTTGGGAGACGTCGGGGATCGGCAAGCGGGGGGGAGGGCGTCTAGGTCTCGAAATGAAGGGGGCCATGGCCATGAACAATGAGTCACTTTGGATCATGTTGAAGGCGATGGTAGTCGATGCGCGAGCGTAAGGCTGGCCCTCCCGCTAAAGTGATAAGATTTGGAGGTGGGCCATCAGAGGAGAAGAAAAAACCTGCAAGAACCTGAAGTCAAGCAATTTGGATGGATGGAGCGCTGGAGGTGGCTGTCCCAGAATTCCATAACCCATATCGTAGGAAAAGTTTGCACTAAACACCGACACCTACCCACATCCAGGCTGACCGCCAGCAAGGATTCTGATCGAACGACTGGTTATATTCTGACGAGGATATGCCGGGATTCTGGCTAGATCATGGGCGATACCCCGTGGTCATGTCCATCAAGGATCCAAGATACTCTTGATGCCACGCGCGCCCACGCGTCAGCGAACCAGTGAGCAACAAGGATACACACCTGGTACATCGTCCGCTCATTCATGCCATGCCCAGCCAGCCCGTACTGCCGGGTACAGCAGCCCATCCAACAGGTCCGCAGGGGTGCCTGGGCGCACCCACCGTGAATGGAATCTCACATTATTAATCCAACAGTGTCCCTCTAGCCCCCGCCCATCGGCCCCTCCAAAGATGAAAATCCAGCCAAATCTCTTTTTGGGAAATGGATGTAGATCGACTACAAAGCCCACCATGTCCGCCAAAGTTGCCATTACAAATCCACCCTGGCGGAGTTTGGGGGGGCACCCTCCTTCCCAGGGCCGCCGTCTATGCAGCCCCTTTTGCGGCTGCCATCACAGCAGGGACAAGGCCCGGGAGTCTGTCTCACAGAGCAGACTTGCACTGATCTCACAAAGTCGTGCGCCGAACCGAGACATTTCGGCAATCCGTCGAATCCGGATTGTGTCCCCACGGTACGTAGAATCTCGTGGTTAGGGACTCACATGCTCTGCAGAGCGGCTCATTGTCCTCGAGCCCAATAACGCCGCCCATCTTGCATTCATCTGAAGTCCTGGATTTTGTCGGATATCTCGGCATCCATGAAGCCCGACAACTAAGATAGCCTAACCTGGACCCTAGTCAACCACCAACATGGGGGGGGACCCATCGCCAGCTTGAGCCGCGCCGAGTAGAAGTCTGTTCCAAGATGTCCAGCACCCCTGCTGGGTAAGTTCGAGCTGGCAATCAGTGTCAAAGGAAAGTGCAATGCAAGTTGAGACCGAATGCACAGAGCAGACTGAAGAGGTTGCCGATTCTGTTTGATGTCTGCCTAGGGACGTGATAATGGCGAGGCAAGGAGCAGGTGTACTCTGGGTCGCGGCCGCGCAACCCCTAAAAACCTTCTCAGCCGTCTGCCGCACCCTCATTGACTTGCCTTGCCGGGGCAACGGTTCGTTTTCTCCGAACCTCTCCTTAATTCCGTGGGGACGCTAGCTCCTCCTAACCTCCACTCCAGCTCCGGCTCCGGTGGGCAGCGCGATGCCGTGGCCGGTGACCTCACCGCACGCTTCAATCACAAGCAGCAGCCGTACAAGATATCGCCTTTGCCCTATTCTGTCCTTTTCGAAGTCTAGCCGTCACTTGGACCGGCTATCCTATTTGTCGTTGTTTTATTGAACTGCCGGCTCATCCCGAACCCACCTTCAGTTCCTCTCGGCGGCTAAAAATGAGATCTTCGGCTAATATCTTGAGCGTAGCCCCAGCCCTATGACTATGCCGACACGGCATACGGATACAGCTGAGAGCATCACGGTATTGCGCCATCGTATCTTGTAAGCGCAGATGGTTGTGGCTTCGTTGCGAGACCGGTGACGCTGCAACTCCTGTCACATTGCATGGGTTCCTACTTGCAAATCAGGGCAAGTCCTAAGTCTTTAAGATAACAGCCACGGGCCCATGCTTGATGCACTTTACACGAATAACAACATGCGGTTTTGCTCGGAAGAGCAGGTGAAAGCCATGGCTTTCATTCCTCATCTCGCTTGCCGGAGTCCTTGAGAAGTCCGAGGAAAGCAAGCCGTGCCGATCATTCCTATTGTTTATGACAACACCTCGGCGACTTCGAAGTCGCTCTATGTTCCAAACATAATTTCTGGCGGTCTTGGAGTAGGACGTGTCAACTGAGCCATATGTCGCCGGCGGAGATACCACTATAAGTTTCCGATGAACAAATACTCATTGTATTTGCATAGTTCCGAGTAGGTAGTCAAGTGAGAGGTCTCGCAGACATGCATCCATTGCCTTCCGGAGCGGCCAAGATGTGGATACAAGAGTGACGTTCTCAGAATCGTGGCTTTTGGGGCCTCTATTGCAACCTACGTTAAGACATCATGGTTGCCGCATGAAAATGCCACTCACAAACAAGCTCTTCTGCATTTGTCTTGGTGTTCATGTCTCTGAGCCACAGACTATAGACCGACTTCGAAGAACTTAGTTTAATCTAATGGAACAAACATGTGTTTTTATGATACCTTGAATGCTCGTGGTCCAAACCTCTTCGCGCTGAGCTCGAGTACTGTTGACGTTGGACTCTATTGGATGCCGTTACAGGCTCTTTACTAGAAAACAGTTGTTGACCATAGCAATACGGATCGCAAAGGGCAAGCGAATCGGTCATCACTGGCACAAGGGATATGCAGTAGAAGGGAAATGATGGAGTTCTCACATCAATGCTTTTAGAACAGCGAAATCAGATCGTTGGCTACAGGGTAGCCATGTCTTCTCGTTACTTGAAGGACCCCTTCCGAATACTCATATATATCCTATGACCTTTTCTACACTCCCGATTGTTTTTTTTGCATTGCTCTACCTAATCAAAGTAATGCTAAGATGGTGTAGTCAAATGGTCTAAGGAATCTGTTGCTTGTCTGTTGGACCGTGCGCAGCCGACTGCCTTCATGACCTATCCGGATACCCAGGTTTGTACCGGTCGCTCAAGATCAGGGCGGATTCACAACCCTCTTGATTAATCATTGATCTATCAATACACTACACGGTGTCCTTGCCAAAGCCCACGCCCTGTCAAACTCTAGTCGGGGCTGTCCGACGTAGCCGGCGTGATGCTTGCTTCAACGTCAACTACGGAATCTACACGAGGTAGGGATCATTGCGCCAGAGAGTCTTCCAGCCACTCGTCACAAACTGCTGATGACTGACGTGATCGAAAAGAGGAACCAAGGACTCCGTCGGGTCCTCTCGTCTATGCGTATGTGGGTGCCGGTGCCGTTGTTAATGGCGAGCACGCTGGTGCACATCCGGCAGGCTTCGTCGAACAGCTCATCAACGGCATCACCACCCTCGGAACGACTTCTTGCCCAATTCCCATCCTCAACTGCACCTGTCAGGCCGGCGTGCATACGTCTCGTCGCACAACACGCGGGGTAAACGCCAGGGCTCGTCGGCAGCCCGACACACACGGCGCGCGCAGTCACCAGCCTCGTCGCCGGCCCATGCGCTCCGTGCCAATGATACCAATGGTGCGCGGTGCTTGATTCACAGTGCGCTGGTACTGTGACTCTTCCAGGCCGTTAACGAAACGCCCTTTCCTCCCGCACGTCTCCTTGGTCCCCCATGCAGAGCGTGGCCGTCATACGACTGGGTTCCGGTGCGGCTCTGGGGGAAGGGAAAGGGTGCGTGGGTAACCGCAGCGACTGGTGCCCGCACTGTCGGTTTGCGCAGCCTAGACCCAACGTATACCCTGTTCCGCGCGCACACACGCACACACACAAGGCAAGCTTTCATGATTTCTCAAACAGGTACATCTCCACGGCTTGCGCCTCGGCGCCGAGGACAGGCAGCGGGAGGACCTGTGACTCGACGGTAGCCCAGCCGTGGTCCGCCATGAGCTGGAAAAGGGCGCGCTCCGAATCGTGGCGAGGCTTGGTGGCCAGGAAGACCTTAGTGGCGAAGCGCGCGGTGCCGTGCGCGGATACATTGCACGTGTGCAGTGCCGAAAGCGTCTCGACGAGCGCCGGGAGCATGTCGACGTTGTAGGTGCAGTCGCTCAGCATGACCATGTCCCAGCGCCGGGACTCGACATGCGGCCCAAAGCGGCCCTGCCTGCCGTCTTCCCAATCGAGATTTTCGTACAAAAACCGCACACCGGCCTCATCGTCGGCGAGCGAACGCGACTGCGCCCAGCGGGCAATGTTTGAGCGAGCCCGGGTTTCGGCTTCTTCGAGGTCTGTTAACAGGATGGTGCAGTTCCGGGGTTGGGGTTGGGGTTGGTCGGTGAGGGAAAGTGCTGTTCCGAGGCCGATAGCGAGGATGCCGACTCCGCAGCCCAGTTCGAGGATGTTGAGTGACTCGGCGCTGCTAATCGTGCTCTTCAGGATAGGCATGTTGATCGAGTGGTTTGGCGACTCGAGCGCTGGGCTTGATGTTAGGCAGAGATCCGCCATGGCACAGAGCGCAACCACGCCCGCGTCCCAGATGTGCCGAGCGATGCTCTCCCCAATCTCCTCCTCGACCTCTACAAAAAGCGACGACATGTAGTCTGGGCCATTGGCAAGGTAGATTCTCCGCGTCAGTACATCGACGTCAGCATGCCCCTGAGACACGACCACCGACGCAGGCAGAACCAGGCCGTGTTCCGACGTCGACGCGCGGAGTATGCCGTACATGCCCGTCGCCGCCAAGCGCTCGCCGGTGCCTATACGTAGCTCGACGTCGACCCCCTTCGCCAGCGCCTGACTTACCGCGGGAGGAAGTGCGATCCGCGGCTTCGCGACGCGCATGCCGGGCTGCCACGAGACCTGGCCGTCGCTGGACAGTGTCCACTGCGCGGAGCCCGATGGTGCTCGTGCGGTGACGGTCAGCGGAATGGGTTCGTCGGGGTGTAAGAAGGAGTCGCCCAGGTCGGTTGTGATGGTGATGAGCAGCTCTACGTGCGGTCGAGCGACTGGCCCGGCAATTTTGGGAGGTCGCAGAAGCCTGATGTAGTGCATGTCGGAGTATCACGGGCGGGCGCTCGGACGAGTTTCCGTACTAGATATATTGCACAGCAGTGTATATCAAACTTTTCTACCGGCACTCATTATCATGAAGAGGTATGTTGAGAGAATCACCGTGGAACAGGCAGAGTCCATCGTGTGGAAAAGGCAACTGTTTTGCTTAGTCATCTCATACACACACACATGCGGCATCTCATGATTGCGTTCATCAACATCCTCACAATTCTAACCGAAAATCTCTTGTAGTGAGGTTTCTTGTAGAATCTGGACCATGGCAGTGTAAGGGCATGACGGGACGACAAGCCCTCGTGGACCCCCGAACCGTCCAGCGGGCTGGCCCCCGGGCGGAGGTCGCCGAGCACTAGTTGGCCGGTGGCTTCCGAGGAAAAGCGTTGGATATGATCGCCTACACGGGCGTCGATCCGACTTGAAATAGCGCCCTGGTTCCGTGATTGATTACATCCCAAGGAAAATCCCAAAGCCTTTCATCACAGCATTCAGACTTCTCGCCATGGCCGCCCCGCCCAGCTCCGCCTCCCTGCTCCGGGCCCTCCTCGAGACCCTCGAGCAGTCCATCTACCCCCTCACGCGCGCCGGCGTGTCCTCGGGGTCCAAAGTCTTCGGCGCCGCCATCCTGTCCCGCGACACCCTCAAGCCCCTCACCGTCGCCACCAACAACGAGCGCGCCTCGCCGTTGCTCCACGGCGAGATCAACTGCATCCAGCAGTTCTTCACCGTCGACTTCCCCAACCCGGCGGCGCGGCCGGACCCGCGCACCGGGTGCGTCTTCTTCGCGACGCACGAGCCCTGCAGCCTATGCCTCAGCGGCATCACCTGGGCGGGCTTCACGGAGTTTTACTACTTGTTCACGTACGAGGACAGTAGGGACCTGTTCTCGATCCCGTATGACATTGATATCCTGGAGCAGGTATTCAGGGTCAAGGGCGAGGAGACGGAGGAGCAGGTGCAGAGGAGGCCGCTATATAACAGGACGAATAAGTTCTTTACGGCGAGGTCGTTGCAGGATTTGGTGGGAGATATCGACAACGAGGCGGAGAGGCAGCGGTGGACGGACAAGATTGCCGAGGTGAAAGCCTCGTACAACGAGCTGGGGCAGATCTACCAGGAAGCCAAGACATCTGGGGTTCAAACATCAAGTGTATGGAAGTAGTCCATGTATACGCATTCATTATGTATAATCAACAGCACCCCCGAGACCCCTTTGATTAGTGACAGAGCATTTGCTGTCATGATACGGGCTTATTGCCTAAAACACAACGCAGTTTCTGGAAATCACTGCCAACTCTTCAACCGAGACATGCCTGCGGAATCCTACAGGCTTGCGATCCTTGGGCCCCCGGCCCCCGTGGGCAGGACCGGGACGTCTTGGGGGCCCTTCTGGCGACCCACCCCGGCCGGGAGGCAGGTGGACATGTCGTGCAGCGGCTTCGGGCGCTGTTTGACGTCCATGCTTTGCCACGAGGAAACGTGGGTTCACTGCAAGCGGCTCCTATCGTAATCCTCATTTCGGATCATGCCTGGCCCTGGTTGGCCAAAGCGATGATACGGATGTTACATGTTACAGTGCCTTGGAGTGATGTCCCTTCCCCCCNCCCCCCCCCCCCCCCTTTTTCCTCGTACGGAAGAGCTGACTGTCCAGTCCTCATGGCGCCCCCTTTTCTTCCCAGAGAAGCTGAGTACGAACACTGCAGGCAAACTATGAATGGAATCCCTACCGCGATATACTTGGACACGGGTCGCATCGATGCAGGTTCCAGCCCCGTCAGCGAGCATTGGTTTGGATGAGTCGAGCACAGCATTACCGAGCCATGGTTCACGCAACATGTTTGCGGGTGTTGCTGACGTGGGTTGGGGATCATTGGGATGACGGGCTGCATAAGTTGTGCAGCAAAATATGCTTTTTCTGGAAGCCTGCCTGCCGCTGCCGCACACAAGCACAAAAGGCCACGCGCTGAGAAAAGGGAACCGCCCACATCCCCTTGCATAAAGTGGTGTGGGTGGGCAGAGACACGCACGCAGCATGTAAGCGTTGACTGGCCCGCCCTACTCATAAGCAGGATAACTTGTGCGTGCAGCAGGGTGGGTGTGAAGTGCTGCTGCAACGGGGGTCAAGGAGGGCGGGAGAGGTGCGGGATTTGGCAGAGGGGTCTGTCTGTCTGCTCTGGCCCTGCCGGTGGTAGTCATCGCTGAGGATGACGGCGACCATCACGCCGCATGTCAGGAATGAGATGGACGTGATTGACGCGCACGGAAACCACGGGAAGCATGGGGCACCACGGGCGCAACCGCTCCTGTCGTTATTGGCTCAACTCGCGGATGCCACCCCCGTGCAACAGCCATACCGCAGCCACACAATCACACACGACACAGGTGATGGTGCGTCTTTTTTAAGCGCCCGACCGCCTGCCGTGAAAACCCTCATGCCTGATTGCCCATTTTGCGCCGGCTTCTGGATCAGGAAAACACGGCAGACGCCGAACCGACCATGATATTGCGAAGCGAGCGGAGGAGGAGGGGGGNGGGGAGGAATGGACGAGGGGTTGGCAAGGCTGGGATTGCGCGCGCAGTGCAATTTCGTAGGGCATCCCCAAAAGCTACCTAACGTTGCATTTTGGGATTCGTCCAGGTAGATGACGGATCCCGCAGCACCCGAAATTTCTACATCTGGCTTGCCCTTTCTGTATCATATCCACTGCCCACCATCCCAAATAACAGAAAAAGAGAGGGGGGGAATGGCTGGGTAGCGGAAGCTACCTTTCTTTTTTGCTTCTGACTGTAACGCGCAACACCCACCAGCCACTGGAGTTTTTAATATATATGACTACAGAATAGAGGAGAGGGAGGGGTGGGAGGGACATGTCCAAAAAGAAAAGAACGATGCAACCCTGTTTGTGGTTGCCCATGAACATGTGTGTGGGAGGGGGAGTGCGCGTAAGCATAAGCAGGCTCGTGCTTCGTTCTTCTAGCCCCCCCCCCGGGCCGACCCTGCGGTGAGCGAAAGGGTTTCACACCGAGAGATGTGGCTTTGCAGGGCTTCGGAAAAAAGAAAGAAGCAAAAGCAAAACGTGGCACGGGCAGTAGACTAGCTAACCTGTCACCCCCGCGCCTTTTATTAGGCGCTGTGGTGTAGCAGGGCTGGCTGGACAAAAGTGGAATTCTGCGGCATATCTGGCTCTACTACTACTACTACTACTACTACTAAACGGCACCGGCTGTTGAGTACTGTTTGACCATGTGGGGGGAGAGCGTGCGTACAGCACCCAGCGGGTGCGGGTTGGGTTTGTGTGTTGGCTGGAGCACTGCTTTTTGTTGCCGTCGAGATCCGAGACACGGCGTTTGTGGTCGTGGGCCTTAGGCTTCCGGGGTCGTGCTGGTTGGAAGCACAAGGCCGGAAGACGATGGGGTGAGGAGGACGTGGCCGGGTTTGCCCCAATGCTTTCTTTGCCAGTGTCTTACAAGCAGCACCTAGACAAGGCGTTCAAGCCCCGACTTGCTTGCGCTGTTCAATTGCTTTTGCAGCAGGTTGATGGGACATCGCAATATCCTCTCTGCGGCATCATACTTTGACACAATTCATTATTATGCCATAAATGTGCTTTAATTTAAGCTAGTGACCTGTACCTTCGCGCACGAAAGGAGCAAAGCCTCTGGTTGTGAGCGTACTGCTCAGTATCCCGGCATATTTGCCGATGACAGAGCAGCCCGAGCATCGTACAAAGTATAACAACGCCGTGGGACACGACAGCCGCCATCGATCCCAACGTGCATTGTCTATGCCGAATATCCTGCACTGCGGTCTTGCCTGCAACAAACTTTCATTCTGTTCACTCCTGTCCTATTGACTTCACATGTGTCGCGGTGATTATTTCCTCACTCTGAGGCACAATTCCTCGCTTCACTGTCATGTTCATTTAAATCCAAAGCAAAAATTTCGTCCTCGGTACTCACTGCTAAACGACAAAAACCTAGTCAAAACAAAGCGACAATATAAGTTCCCCATCGAATCCTCTACAAATGAAACAAACCCCCATAACCCACAAACAAAATCACTCCATCATCAGCCAAAAACCCAACTTCGAGCAGCATCATGCCCCTCCAGGGTGGGCTTCAGCCACCACGGAATCCCCCTCGTCAAATCCATGATATCCCATCCCCAACAGCCAAACTTGAAACCGCACCCCCCCCTTCCCTCAATCATAAGATCCAAGTTCATCCAAAACCCCCTCCCAAGATAAATTCCCTTGATTCAAAATCCTGCTAGCATGACTTTTTCTTCCCTCTCCGTGGGACAACCTGTGACAAGCGAACCCTCCCATGACGTCTGCTCCGCCGGTCTTGTTGCACCCCTGCAAAGAGGTCCAGGGAGCTCTACCAATGACCTCATCAGGATCCCATGCATTTCAGGTTCCTTGAGTATTCCGCTGTAAGGATCTTGGGTGTTTCCCCCCACGCCCCTTGCGCACAACCGGCGCACGGCATCCGCGCGTCGCGCATGACCGCGCGGGCGAGACGCAGGTAGTCAGGCCCTGCATGCTGTCTTCTGGAATAGAGGACGGAAGTATGCACATGCGGCAACACTTCAGCAAGCTTCTGGCGAGCGGGGCTGATGTGCATGTTGGCTGCCAACTTGTTCACCATCAAGCCAGCTCGTCAGCTCTAAGGACGTTACCCCGCAAACCAAGAGCGGTCAAGCCAAGAAACCATGTCATCGAGCACACCAAGCAACAACCATGCAAAGGTATTGAGAAAATTGAATAAATATTCTGCATAACAATTACTGCGTAGTAGTAGGTATATCGCGTCTTCCAAGTCCCATTTTCCCTGCGCAGCTCTCCCATTCGAGCGCGCTCCCAATATGCAAACCGGCGAAGATATCAAATGTCCATCCCGATCCAGCAGCCAGCCGTGGCTGCCCTTTCCAGTAATAGCCCTCCGCAACGAAAAGAAAAATTGAAACGTGGGTATCTCTAGATAGGAAAAAGCCCCGTATTCCATATTGCCCCTTTTCCGCCATCGCAGCATTGCTTGGTAGTACAGGTCGCCCTTGTCACCCCGTCTTGTAGTTGTCTTGGAAGATGATTGAAAAGGAAGAAAGAAAAAGAAAGCCGGCTCTCCCTAGGGGACGCTATTCGAGACGATAAAAGGGCAAGTCCAAAGTTGGCGGGTATCCGAAAGGAGATCCGAGGAAGGAAAGCCATGTTAGTGTACAAATTTTCCGCGGCAAGAGTCATCCGGCGGCGCTGTGGGTATCCAATCTGGCTCCAGGTCCAATAGAGGATACGTCGATAAGAAAGGAAATAATGAAAGACCACGGAACCGTAGCTAGGTGGTGCCAGAAGTCATCCAGGGTTGAGTAAGAGACCATCCCAACGGTGTGGAACCTGGCCGGTGTGGCATTAAATGGTGGGGTTGCGCAAGACTTCCTCGCAGTTAGCATCGAACCGCATGTTGTAGGTCCTCAAGTGCTGCATCAACTTCTCCGTCTTGGACAGCTCCCGGTCCCGTCCAAACAGTGTGTCGACAAATTCGACGCCAGCCGTCTTGCCAAGGCCGGATTGCTTCTTCTTGGCGGCCTTCAACATGGGCTGCTCGCATAGCTTGAGCAGGCTGCGGAGCTTCTCCATGAGCCGCTCACCGGCTTCGACAAAGTCATTCACCAACTCCCTGTTATCCGGATTGCGTACTTTGCCGACGGCCTCCTCTGCGCGCTTGAATTTTCCCGAGACCTGGATGAGAAGGAGCCAGAGGTCGCCGGCCATCTCGGCAATGGGAGTGTTTGGGCCCGAACGGTACACAGTCCAGTCGTATATCCACTTGCCCAAGTTGTTGGCGTCGAACACGCTACCTAGGAGAAGTATGGGCTCCTCGTTCGGATCCCAGTTCTTAAGAGAGTATCCGACGGGAATACCATGGCGGCGCGCGTCTTCATCTGTCGCCCTCGGGGTGGATGGGGCGGGCTTTGGGCGGGATTGCTGAGCACCTGGGCGCACAGTCTGTGAACGCTGAGGCACCGCCGTGGAGGATCGACGGTGGCCAAAGCTGGTCGGGGCACGGGCCTGGGGTTGGGGCTGAGGCTGCGACCGGGTCGACTCAAAGGCGAATTCTCGGCCGTACGATGGATCGGCGTAGAGATTGGCACCCTGCGCATAGTCGTCGTAATTAGTGTACCGTCCCCCAAAGTCATGTGAGGCTTGTCTGTGCCTGCGGCTGCTTGACTGGGCAGGGAGCACGAAAGTGCGCCCCAGAGCCTCAAAAACCTCGTCCTCGTCGGATTCTCCATATGGGGTAGAAGACCGGACATAGGTATACGAGTACCGGCGGTCGTGCCTGGGAGAACGCTGGAATGATCCGGAAGGATCGCGCGATGACGACGAAGAATATTTGGCACTCACATCAACCGTGGAATACTGCCCGGAACTGTTGTACCGCGGAGAATCCTTCGGAGGCCGTGGGCTGAAGGCTGATGATGATTGCGAGTAGCTGTTGACTCGGCTGTGGGCGGCACGGGTGGCCGGGCGCCGGGGGGTTTCGTGCCAGCTAGGCCGAGGGGACGGGGTTGGGGTAGCCGACGACATTCGCGAATACTCCCACTCGTGGGCCGGTGTGGATCCGGGCGTTCGTGGTGATGGGTAGTTCATGATCTCGTGGTTCTCCTCTGCTGTAGCAACTGCGTCTCCCACTCCTCAACCGCCTCCAACTAGGCGGTTGCTCCTGATGTTGCTAATGGTGGTTGTGTTGATTCAACTCGAATGAACCTGCTTTCAATGATTTGGTTCTTCCACACAACAGAAAAGAAAAGAAAACAGCTTGTTGCTCCTGACTGTTTTTGATCAGGAATGTGTCGTCGAGAGACGCTCGAAAATAGGTGTTTATCGGTGAGGGTAGGCCCGTCACCTTGGTATGTGGTCGGAAGAGTAGAGGTTGGAAAGTTGTGTTGTTGTGGCGAACATGACCGATGGTTGTGGATTAAGGAATTCCCCCTGTGGAGGAATTTATACCAAGCCCTGCAGAACCTGGTCGTGAATGGAAGTTGCTGGACCCGTCGAGACCAGCAGCGTCGTGATTGTCGGTCGCGGAGGGTAGCCGTGAGGCGTGAATGGTCAGATCTGTTGCTGTAGGAGGAGCACGATGGCACCTAAAGACAGTATGTTTGTGCGAAGCTGACAAATATTGGATGATTGAAGGTCTAATTGATTGGCAGATGCCAAAATGGTGGAAGAGAAGAGAACAAAGCCGTTCCAGGCGGGTGTGTGTGTGTGCGTCAGGATATATAAGAAATTGTGTGTGGGAGATGGAAAGGAAGACGTTTCTTTCTTAGAGCGTGGAACCGGACCGATGCACCGTCCACTCCCAAAAGACAAGGGGGTGGACAGGGGCAGGGAATGCGCCAGGGAGGAAGGCTCAACCCCTGCACTACTTCTCTGGACTAATGGACCTCGAGGAGGGGGCGTGGCTGTAGTGACTCAGAGGTGGTCTGGGCTTAGTCACAGGCGGCAGGTGCTGCCCTGTGCTCGCCCGGTGAGGGAGGACAAAAGCTCCGCGCGCAAGCCACACAGTGCTGGAAGGTGGGGGAAGGACACGGTGTCGCCGTGATTGCTAATCCCCCTAGCAATTGCAGCACTACACGCCCAAGTGAGAGATGTTGAGACTGAGACGACAACTGCCTCGGTGCTGCGAATTGGGCACACCTTATACCTGTTGCTGTGGCAAATCAGGTACGTGATGCTCTTCAGTCCGCGGTCATGTGAGGTAATGCGCGCTGCGTGTCCGTCTGTCTCGCCCTGCTCAAGCGGCAAAGTTGAGCAGGTGTTGCGCAGGCGTGAGCGACACCGAATGAGGCTGACTGAAATCAGTCAACGGTCGGCTGAAGATTCACGAGCCCAGCTGCTTCCGACAATCGCCTGCCGCGTTTCCCTTTCCCCTTTCTTCTTTCTTTTCTTCTCCTTTTGCTGAACTAGACACAAGTCTCGGACTTGATTAAGGCGACGCCCAGCTGCTGTCGTTGAGCGAGGCGGCGGGCGATGCGTGTCTCGCCCACCATTGGCTGTAATAGAACCCCAAGAGGTTGGCCGGCGGGCGGCTGTGCAATTGGCAAGCGGACGGTGCTAACCAACCACGGCCTTGGTTCCCCGGCTTCTTCGAGGCCCTTCAGCCAAACAAGGAACCCGGGTCCAAAGGGTCGTTCAACCACCTAACCGGTCCGACAAACGACACCCCCTAGCTCAACAGCGCCTGGGAGATGACTTGACCGACAATCACCTTCCCTTGAGCAATCAAACAGCGCCGGTGGTGATAATCGCGGCGAAGGTTTCGCACGGGAAAAAGCTCTCCGGACCGTGTTCCCCAACTCCACTGTGCAGGCCTATGCCAATTTACCGGGACAGCGTAAGCGAAATGATGACCCTGGATGTGGGTTCTCCCAGCCCCGTCTGCTCCGTGCCGTGAAATTTGCAGTTCACGGAAGGTAAATAGCGATCCAACCCTGGCCGATAGTGAAAAGTCTTCCCTGCTGCCTCGTGGCTTGTCTCTCTTTCTCGTCCGACACTGGCAATCTGCTGTCGCCCCGGTCTCAGATTGGCCGAATACGAGGGACGCCGATGATGGGAAATTCAAAGCCCGCTGTCCTTCAAGGGTCTTGCGGGACGCCGGGAACACGACCGTTCCTCAAGGATGATTGCGCACGGCGTGCAGAACAAGCCCGCGATGCACATGTGCGACGCACGATGCGACTTGGCATGGAGGCCCTTGACGAAGAAGGCTGTCCTTGTCTAGACGTTGTCGCGCCGGGGGGGCCAATCCGCAGCCGCGGATCTTGGGGTCCACGAGTCTGGCTTCGTAATCGTTGAGGCCTTGCCGAAGGCAAAACTCGAGTGACTCAGTCAAGAGCCACGCTGATTGCGACGTGCGCAGTTGATTCGGGCAAGGAGGTTGGTAGCTTCAAATAAGCACCGCCAGGATAGCTTGGTCGTGGGCGGCAAAAGCCAACAGTGCGAAAGTCGCGGGGCCAAGTCTGCCTTTATCTTGCTAATTCCGCAGCCAAACGCCTCCAGCGTGCGTCTCACGTATGTCATCGCCTAAACACTTGCTGGATCGGGAGGGCAGTCATCTCGGTGTTCTGTGTGCGCTCTAACGTCGGTTTCCTCAGGCCATCCATCTGCAGGCGCTGGATGCAAAGCATGATTTGCCTTGTGACCTGGAGTAAGCCCCCTCACACCCTCAAGGAGATATGGGCGGCATGTGGCCATCACATGAGCTGGACCAAGATGTGATTGGGGCAAGCAGTGCGCCTTTCCTGCGCATACCATTGGAGCAGGCAGCGCAGTGACCTCGCGGTGCGTGATGTGCGACGTAGCAATCAAATCTCATCACATCTACAATCGAACACCGCTCTGGACCGGGCGCCTCCATCATAGGTTGGTTGAGGCCACGGGCAGGCCAAACGCAGCACGGCATGACGAGGCACGGCAGGACACATCATGGCTCTACCCGTACGGGCGCCTACGAAACAAGGCGTGAAGGTGAAGGCAAGAATAGGCTAAACATGCACACACACACACACACTTTTAGGCCGGCCATGCGCGATCCACGAAATGCAGAAGATGCCATCGGACATACGGCATGATGGGCTTTGCAGAAGATGCGGCATAGCGCGCTGCAACTGACATCAGCCCTCCGCAAAGCTCCAGCGATTCGGAACACCGAGTTGGCCCTCTCCAGAGTGGGCTTCCCCCGCAAATTCGCCTTTTGCCACCGCAGGATGCGATCCACGCGTGGCAGCAGCACCATTGGCAGGTCGGCTTTTCCTGTTTGCCCGTTGTTCCACCTACCATTAACGGTAACTCGGAGGCTGCGGGCGAATGGGGTCGTTTCCAGCGCGGGGCCCCTGAAATATGACTAAGTCAGGATTTGTTCGGCAAGACCCAGCCTCGTGCATTAACTCAGATCTTGTCCATCTTGGTTCAACAATGTGTGGACCTACCTGCCGCAAGCAGTAGTTGGATGCAAAGTTGTGTTCCGAGCTCGCTTCTTTGCCTCTTGGAATCCTGCGTTTCAACGCTTGTGGTACGCGTCACCAACCGCTTTCTCTATATGATCCGAGGCACGGCAACTACGGGGAGGGGTTTGAAAGTGAATGAGGATGTTGAGCCGTCTCTCTATGCGGCCGAACCTTGCACCACGTGCCAGTCGCTTCTACTTGCCCAAGACGAAATGGCTTTAAATTCTGCAGCGTGGACCTGTGGGCAGCGGTACTGGCAAAATTGTCCCGTCCCGTGTATCAAATTGACCATGTTGTCTGAAGAAACAACCTTGCTTCTGTCACTTGTTGCAATGAAGGCTGTCACGTAAGGCAAATGCATGATTGACAAGGATCCTTATCACGCTATTCTCGACCCAAGACATTGGCCAAGTGGCCGCCCTATACGAGAACATGGAATTCCAATACGATGCGCAGCAAAGACGGTACGCTGCTTTGACTATTCGGCCGGAGGCGCGCATGATTGAGGCGCATGCACGATTTTCACCTTAATTCTACATGAACGTGAAGCTCACATGGGGGGGGGGGGACACCATATCGAACAGGACCAAGCTAGCGGGTACATGGACCACCCTAGCATGAGGATGCGCATCGCCGTGCAGGACGGTCCCAGTGGACGGTTACTGAGGTTTAGCGGCTCGTCGGCACTCGAAGACGGCGCAGACGTACCCCCGGGCTGTCTTGTTGTTCTGGGCGTCGATGTGTTCGTGATTAGTACGTGTAGTGGCGGGATGTTTATGCACGCGGCGGCTGTCTGCGAGGCAAGTGGGCATCCGACGTCTCCGGCAGTAGGTTCAAGCTGCAAAGCCCAGAATAATGAAAGAAGGCAGGCAGGCACATAGATGCCACTATCGTCAGAGGCACAGGCGAGTGCCACAATGCGCCTGCCGTCTGTCTCTGGTTACCAGCTTCATTTCTTCAGCAAGGGCAAGACTTGGGTTCACTTTCCTATCATTGATACCAGCCCTTTTGCAAGCCGCACCCTGTCTCGCGCCGGCTGCGTGTGGACGACGCACTGTGCAAACTCGCCGTGGGTGTCTTCGGTCTGCTGGCCTTCACCTTGTTGGACCGAAATTACGGTCGCCCATCGATGGGCAGGCATATGAATCAGACACTCCCCTCCCCTTTTTTTCCCTCTCTCTCTTCCTTTCAGCCCCCCCCCTGGGAGTTGGTGGAGCCGCCATCGTCACCCTGGCCGACTTCCAGAAAAAGGCCACGGCATGCTCCAAGCTTCACACCCTCCGCGGATCCTGACCCCCAGCCGCGCCGCCGCCTCTGGTGTGATTGCCAGAATCCCCCCTGTTCCCCTTTTGAGTAGGATGGCCAGATTGACTACAAACAAAGGAAGAGAAAATTTTTCACACGGCACTACAGGACCTAACCTACCGTGACTGTTGGACGGAAAAAGCAAGTCGGAACCTGTGCAAGGAAAAGCCACACGGCACGGGCAGGAAATGCGTGTTGCAGCGCAGGGCCGTGGGCAAGGCGCGACGGAATGTGACTCATAGGCTTCTCGATGGGTGTCATGTATGCTCTCCCAACGAACCCGTCGAATAGCTGTATTGCGGTCCAAAGCTGCATCGCTCTGTCGAATCGGGCGTCAGCTCGCACCCTCCGTCCCGCTCCAGGATTGGCTGATGCCGCAGACACGTCGCACACAAGGCCAACGCCGCCGTGGCCCACACCCGTCTGCTTCGGTTCGCTACCTTTAGCTAGATAATTCCTTCGTACAGCACGCTACGCTACGGATACGGCGGCGTCCTCCCCTCTGCCGCGCTGTACGGCTACCCTGGCTGCAGTCGCCGCCGCCAACCAGTAGCCTGCGTTGGCTGCTTCGCTCGATATCAAAACACCATGGCTCCCTCTCCCCTCCGCCAAAAATAGGCATCGCGGATCTGCTATCCAGCCAACGCCAACGCAGAGCCACCTTCACCGACTCTTCTCCCAGCGCCTGTTGACCGGTTTCCCTTCACGGGAGCCTGCACATTTCGTCCTCGCCTGTCCTTGTCGCGAGCTACGGTAAAGCGCTGTAACCAGAACCTTCCGTGCCCCTGCGTCGAGGAGGGGCAGGCATATTCCCTCCACGGCCAATATTAAGGTGTTGAGATACCAACCCTGGCGCGGGCGTGTCGCAATGAAATTAGGGCACAGAAGACGCTGATGACGTATGGAGATTCGCACAGAAATGAGGTTTTCTTGTTGCTGAAATTGACAACAAACTGGTGGGACAGCCGCAGCTGCGCACAGCACAGTATGCAGACGGCTATGCGCCTGAGAGACATTTTCATGTTGCAGCCAAGCCCACGCACCAAGATTCACGCATGCAGCCTGACGCCGTCTCCTGCGATAACAATAAACGCAGCCGGATCACCGAGCCAACTCAGGGCTCGCCATCCTGCTGGTGCGACCGACCCTTGGTCTTATCATTACGATGCAGAAATCTTCAAGGCTTAGTACAAGGAGGCCCAGGGTTGGGTGACGGTGGGATACCCGGTAGATTGGGGGCGGTGGACAAACATGACTGTGCCATAAATCCGTGCCAAGTGCAGCAAACAAGCAAGGCCTGTCTTCCCGTGCTGGATCATCGTCTGGTGCTAGTTCGACGACGGGCCACAATGGCCGGTTAATCTCATGTTTCTGTTTCTCTCCCTGCCCTCGCACGGATGGGTGCTGGGATTGGGGATGCAGCCTTTTTTTTTTTTTTTTTCCTTTCCCTTTGCGACATTCGACAAACAACTGACTCAACCCTAGTTTTTCGTTATGGAACGTTATCGAGCAGAAAAATTTCGCAACATCCATCTAATTCGAGCCATGCGATGATACCCAATCTGGCCCCTGCCCTGCACTGGTCAGGAGAACGCAGGACCTCGCTGCAGCGCCCGCGCACATATTTTTGTCATGGCTGCGCAGCCCAGACGCACCCGGTCGTCATATGCGGTTGTGTGCATTCCGCATGCACCGCTTGCGCCTTATGCAACGGGAACTCTTCCCGCTTTCTCCTTTCTTTTCTTCGTGGGTTGTTATTTATTTTCCCTGGGATGTTTTCTTTTTATGATAACCAACTTGCAGCACTAAAATCGAACTCGGCAGACGCAACATTTTTTCTCGTAGCAAGGAGATGAGAAATCAGTGAGATTACCAGGACCCCTTGGCTTTAAGACCTTCCAATACCTTGACGAGTCATGTCGCAGAAGTCTCTTGGTGGGAGGGCGTGCCAGCAGTCCATGCCGTCTGGCAAGGGTCCTCTGCCGCGCCACACCACAAATCACCCATCCTGTGTGGGACTTGCGAGACAGCCCTGTCTAGCAGTGATATGTGCTATGGCAAACCTGATATTTTGGAAGGGCAGGAGGAACTTCCTTTTTTTTCTCTTTGTGTTTTGGCGTCGGCCTGTGCTTGCAACGCACAGGCCGTTGGCTTCAAGGGGGAGCGAGCGGTGCCAGCCAATGGCAGAGCATCGCAGGATTTCTTTCGCTTTCACTACAGCAAGCCTTGGTCGGAGACTAATATCTCACACGCCGCACGCCCCCCTTGGAGTCATTGCTGTGTGTTCTTTGTGGGTTGGGCTGTAAGTGACGGAAGTCCTCACACTGAATGCACTGTACATTCTGCAGCTCCCCCTCTTTGTCCGTCACTGCTAAGAGTCACTGGGCGCTTCTAGAACCAAGATAACCGGAATCCAGAGACGGTTTCCAGCTGTCGTGGCGTGGCGTGGGCCTGAACTGGGCTTCAGTGACGCAACACTGATTTCAAAGCTCCCGCGCCTGACCGCAATGCATTCGCTCTTATCAGCTTCGTACGTGGGCAATGCTCCAGTCTTGGTGCGACCTTGGGCCAATAGGATGCAGGAAGCAATCATACCCTCGAGCCAAGTTCCTTCGGAAGGAAAGGAATCCGTGTACGAAGTAAAGAAAGCGCTGGACTGGCGACGAAACCAAGACTTTGTTCGCTCTAGTACAGCCACGTGTCGATGCGCCACAGTGGCAGTGCACACCCTGGTCGAGTTGCACGTGACTAGAGACTCGGCCGAGAACTGCCAGTGGTTTGGCCGCATGTTGTTTTACGGACCGGCGCCTCCGGAACGACATTCCGCAACTCCATCTCGTTGCCTTGCACAATCCTCAGGCCATTTCGCCATACTTGCACCCCCATTCTTTGCGGCGACCAGATACGAGCCACCATGGCACGCCGACCGAGATGTTGCAGATGCCATGTTTGCTTGGTTATCGGAGTTAAATAGTATACGCCATTCCAGACAGCTTCGGATCCCAGCCATCAAGTCGCCGCCCGGAACGACCGGGATATGTCTCCAACGTCGGGCCAGGACCTTGACACTTGAGATGCAAAGAATCCCAGGTCAGCTCGATTAGTCCCCGAGCCTTCCTGGCGAGAAACCAAGCAAGCATGTTCCATACCGCTCGCTGCACGGCGTGAGTCACAGGGCAGCCATCGATTACCTGTTCTGTGACGCCGTCCCACGAAATCCAGTACAGGTCCTGGTCCTCCTGTGTTGCTTTGAAACGCACGACAGGCATGATGAATTACAGGAGTATGACTTCTGTGTTTGCATAGTACGTCTTGTTTCGACTTTCTTACAACGAGGTTGGACCCGTTAATTGTGTGGCTGGATGGACAATGGTGTAGGCTAGTCACAATAGGCAGCAGCTTTGCGTTGGAAATCATGGTGGGAAGACCGCCGCATTGTATTGGCTGGGCGACCACGACGCAACTTGTTTTACGGTCCCTAGAAGGCCCCCGTATGCCAAACAGAGTTTTCGCGATCATGGTTGGTCCCAGCATATCGGTTAGGTTGGTGGGTGAGACATGATATCGGGGCCCCCGCGAGCCGGTGCTCAGCCTCATTTTATTGTCAACGACTGGTATGTGGTTCCTGGGTAGGTGGTGTGCCACATGACGCAGATCGCAATGGCCCTGCCCGTCGAATACACGCACGCCCCTGAAGAACGAAGCCCGTCAGAGCTGTTGTCCAGAGCGGACTGCTCATGTGATGGGTATTTAAGGTCTGTTGCTCGCACTGGGTGGCTGGGAACTCAAGATAGGGCGGATGCGTGAATGGAATCAATGGCGAGGTGGCGCAGCGCGCTTTTCGACCGTGAGGCGCCCTTGCGTCGCGTGAAGATGGTGGATAGAGGGGATGTGAGTCACTTGTCGCGTGGGCATGTGACCGTGTTGGCGAGCGTCTCGCGTCTCGCGTCGCCACTATCATGGACGACTGTACCGCAGACGCTGTGCTCTCACTACTGACGGCCTTTTGGTTGACCACTCGCGTTCTTGCACGATCCGACCAGGAATTCTGCGATGCGGTTTGTGGTTATGACTCACAGTGCAGTCATCTTACGCGTCCCCAGCCATGGTTTTCTGTAAATTATGGGAGGGCGTCACAGAGCCGTTCGGTCGTTTATGTTTCGCGTTGGTTATGCCAACGGAGCATGCTAGAATTGGGCTTTGACTCCGTCATCTGGTGATGCAGCCGATGATGAGCCTTGAGGTATTCACGGCTGTTGAGGAGATACCATGAAGGCTTAGTTGCCTGCCGTTTTCGTGATGACCCCGTTCGGCCCTGCCGACGTCATGCCATGTCTTGTCTATGATACGAGAAGGTTTTGCGTAGGAGGTCTCTACCGAAGGTGGTCGCGTTGGCGAGGAAGTCCAGGCACCAGCATCATTCTTCAAAGTGTTGTTCTTGGACACGAGACCTTCAGCTAAAAGGTTCCTTCTGTAAAGAGCAGTCCTGCCCTGTGTTTTTTCGGAACTTCTTCTGACATCAATCTTGCCCACGCCTCAGATAGACTAGAACGACCAAGAATGAGCCCCCAAAGAGGTACAAAGCCGAAGCGAACATGTCTTGGGCGGCATGGCAGTAAGCTGCCAAATTTGAGAAGCCAGTTATCTGTGCTTGTACCGGAGTGGACCGAGACACAGTCATGCCCTGGTCATCCAACATTTGTTATGACGCAACTTGATCTTTTCGGCTCGTTTCTGAGTATTGATCGATGCCTGCTCCGTCCCAAAACTTATTGAGCCTGCCCCATGGAATCCGCGAGTAGCCTCGCAGGGTCGGTGTTATACCTCTGGGCTGGGACGATGCGTCCCTGTCTGGCGTGATGGTATTCATGAGGGATAAAAAGTCTGAGAACAATACGAAGAGCTTGATAAGGTGGTCACAATCGCACAGCCTGATGGCCCAGGATAGCAGAGCTGCCTCTATTGAGACCGATAATTCTTGTCTCCGCGGCGACTTATCGCCATGAGAGTGTCTTACGGTCTATGCACACTCATAAGCCAAGCGAAAGATACCGCAATTATCTTGCCAAAGTGAACGGTCTTTGTATCAAGCGAGAATGGGTACAACTCTACACGCGCGTGTATAGCAAGTGACTAGCTCATGGAATCATAGATTCGATTGGCATCGCCAGACATTTCCTTTATTTAAATACCCCGTGACAACCTTTACAGAACCGATTGACATGCCAGTTAGTGTCACACGCGAGAAGCAATCGAGCTAACTCTGACGCCAAAGGTCAACCATTGTCCCTTGCCGATCTGCAAAGCTCTCCTATTGCTTGCCGACTACGGGTTCGCCCTCCTTGATCTTGGCCGTACCATACTTCACCAGCGGGATTGCCTGGATGATCAAGATACCGGAAGCTGCCTACGCAATGAAGGATTAGCAGAGGCGAGCCGAGAGAAAGTGGGAAATACAACCTCTGGGCTATAGCCCTCAAGCGAGTCCGTGGAAGCTCACGTCTCTGAGTACAAGTTACCAGTATCGCTGAACAGTTTAGGACAAGGCCATTGCCCTTGCGGGCCGTCATCCGGACCGTTCCGTCGACCTTTTCCCAGGAAAAGATAATAGAGTTCTCTGGGAACTCGCGCTCAGGGCTAAAGTACAAACCTATATTGGGTTAGTATCGCGGATAAAAAAGCGTGTCAGTTATCTCTCACTGTGGTCCGAGCATTGAGACCACTGAGTAGTTATGTTGTAGTCCCGTAATGTGCGGACTTCAGAGTCAAGGACAAGCCCCTTAAGGTCGATGTGAGCAAGGCGGGCGATCGTCATCCCAGGCGTGTCATAGCTATAATAACTAATTAGTCCCAGCTCCAACTACCTCAAGGCGGGTTTGTTAGCGTCGGCGTTCCTGTGGCACAGAGGCAGAGTGGGATAACAATGTGCACTAGATGCCTGCTTCCGGGAAGGAGAGGAGGGAAGGGGAACCAACCAGCCACGCGACTTGAGCCCTATAGCAACCATTAGCATGGCCATCAGCTAAAATCCGAGTCAAACATGTAAGGAAGTCTGGACCCTGTTAGACATGACGGCTTACAGATGCATACAGTTACCAGGTACCTTGGCAAGGCTGCTCCGGACGTATATCCAGTTGAGCTACCGGCACCTCTCCAAGTGCTGGCAAGACCTTGGCACCCAACGGCCAGCCACCAAGGGAGTTGCTGCGGTAGTTCTTCTGTTCGCAAGCCGGCTGTAGCAGCTCGAGGTCCATGTCTGGGTCGTCTTCTCAGTACTACGACCCGTACAATACGCGCATGTGGCTACTCGTGATGAAGAAGTAAACTGCCTATGAGCCTCGACTTCACAATATCAATACGCCCAACGCTTAGCGGAAGTCAGTTCCTATCACATACAAGGTGACGGTCGATACTAACCATTATCCCAGTCGATGCCATTCAACTTCTTGAAGATGTCTAGCGAGCCAGTGATTGTTTCACCGTCAATCTCGACCTTGACGTGGATTGCTCTTCTCGGAGATGGAGAAGTTAGTCGACTTATCGGGAGCTTCAAGAGGACCTGTGTATGTTTTTCAGCCGTCGTTTATTAGTGAATCACATGTTTATATACCGATGACACGCTGCCAGAACTCCTTAGGAGTGGTATATTCAGTGCTGTCTAGGATCCCTGACTCATACGATGTGTGTACCAAATTCTCTGTCTAGGGGTTAAAGTGCTGTATAGCATGTCCTTGGCTTTGATGTACCGTCCATAGATCATGGAACCTTAGGAGTGGATGACGCTGTAATGATACATTTTTTGGTGCAGGATCTTTTCCCTCCTCTCTGTAAATAGTCAACGAATATGTTGGGCCAAGCGAGTAAATGAAAATTCCGTGTTCCGATTTGGAGGGTACTAACTGGAATCGATTGAAGAACCGCCGCCCTCTCCATGGAACAGAGATGAAGAGGGAAGGATTACAGGACTTCCGTGCGAAATCGAATCGGACTTGGCTGTAGTGTGTGCGCGCAGCAAATGCCCTGCGGTAGGTTCTCACCCCAACGTGCAGGAAGCTTCCCAGAAGCCAGCATACGACAGTCGCATGTCGTTTAAAGCCGTTGTATGATATGTATGGTCTTCTTCACAGACTACGAGTTACTCCTGTGGTAAGTTCTGCATCTCGACTCAACAGGTCCTCAACAGTTTGGCTTGATGGACACAGCTGTAACACCACTTCCTTTTGGCTCAAGCACCTCTGGCGTAGATGGAGGTAGTTATTCGCATTCTCGTGCATCGACGATAAGCGAATCTTAAATCGGGGCATTATCACGTCTGTCACGAATGTAGCCGCCCGTTTGTGTAGTAAGAATTGGGCCCACAGGGTGAAGGCAAGAGATATTGACGGTGTCGCAGAGCCACTTGCACAGAGGTCAATTCGATTCATGCGTCGTCTGATGAGACGCCCAGCCCCTACCTGGATTATGATGACCACTTGCGGTGAAAACAATCTTCTTTGTTACTGAAGGCCGATGGTCGGCCGTCTGGGTATTGAACACCCGCTGTTGCGCATGGTAGGTCACCGTGTGTTGGGAATCATATTGTATCTGCTTTAGTGACCAATGGGCTTAAGGTGGTTTCTGACGTAAACAATTTAGGCACATAGAAAGTATTGCGCGTTGCCTAAACATTTCATTGATAGTATTGGGGATGTTGAGCAACATATGTGGCTGGGGGGATGGACCAAAGCCCAAATTGGAACCCTCGCGGCCGCGCGAATACTCCAAAACAAGCCTATATTTGAGTTGAGCAAAGCCACCCCGTGATTCTTCAGGGAGCAAGCGCTTATTTAAGTTGGGTCCAGACCCCAGCTTAAGCGGCAGATTTCCAAATCTTGCAATGCAGGTGTGCATTGTCGCAAATCATAAATCTCGTAAATAGGGTCTTGGACAACCAGACATATCAGGACATAAACCATACCAGGGGCCTCTCACTGCTCCCGATTTTGGGCCACCAAGGCCTAGTTAAGATGGCAAGCCAAGCTTAGTTCAGCCTCGGACAAGCGTGCAATGGGTCCTCGAATTGCGGCAGAGACGAATCCCCGAGGCTAGGTATCTTTGATTTTCACCACGAGAACCATCATCAGCGGTTTCATTGGTCTCTGTGTGCGTAGCATTTGCTTGTCGTAGATGCGCTGGCTCAAGTTGCGTCCAATGGTTTGCGGCCGTATATGCTGTAAAACGGGAAATAGGAGTGGAATTTCGGCACGCCGTTTACCTCCTCGCTTAGAGACTTGCGCACTTCCACGAGGAACATCTCAATCTGAAGCATAGTCCAGTTGAGTCCGTCACGGAAAGGCCGACGTGACAAACCAACCAGCCCCCACATGACGACGTCTCGAAGGATGTGGCCACATTCCTGTAGCCGTCGCTTCTTGGGCCAAGGTCCAAGGGGACACTTCAGGTGTTTGAAATGTAAGTCCTGAAAGCCGGCCGTCCGAAGTTCTTCTTCAACATTCAGAATTCCGTAGAGATTCGAGCCAAGTGCGGCCAGGCCGTCGTGAAGAAACCGTAAGAAGTCTCGCCAAGCAAAGGGTCCATCGCAGGATTGATCGTCGCAGGCAGCCGTGAAATGGAATTCTTGAATCTCTACATAGCCTCCGGGCTTCAGATGCCTATTGATGAGCCGTTGTTAGCGCGCTATGCACTGGCGCCATGACAGGAAGGTTCATCTTACTTCATTATCCGTTCCCATAGTTGCGGACGATCGCGTATTGAGTGAAGAGTGTGCCGAATGTGGATGAAATCAAACTTGTTGTCGGCGTATGCCCAGCCTCCTTCATGCTCGATATCGTCCACGACGAAGAGAACATTCTCCGGAACCCAGTCGGGTTGAATAGGGGAAAGGTCCATTCCATGAAAAGTGGTTGCGGGATATCGATCGGCCACTGTGATATATTAGACCATGCCAGCAGCAGCGGTCTTGAGTGCAAATTAGGGTTCCCAATCATGAACCCTAGGAACAAGCAGACGCAGGAAGAACAGCTTACATTCGATGCACCATTTGCCTGTGCCCGTGCCGAGATCAAGAACTTCGATACCCTCTTCGAAAGCTTCCTGAAGGGGTACCAAGGTGTATTCGCCGTCACAGAGGTAGACAGTAAGATTGTGCTTTAAGTCGTCGCGATACTGTTCAGTTTCGTCGTTGGGAAAAGCATACTTGCCGGCATGATATGCATGGTAGCGTAGCCCGCCGTCCACAATGTGTTGGCGAATACTTTCGGTCAAACTTCGCGTCTCGTCTCCCTCACCTTCGTCAGAAGACACGAAAGTGCCCTGTTCGATGCTTTGGATGACTGCGGCGTCTGATAGGCTGCCCACGGCGATGGCAGAGCTAGCAGAGTCGGGTGAAGGCGGGCCCAGGCGAGCCATTGACGGATTACTGGCTTCTTCAGCCATTAGGTATGATGAGTGAATGTTCTCGAAGTCGGCGGTCTGTCGGCAAAAGAGGACCTCAATCTGGGAAGCAGCGTTTCTCGGCGCGCAGAGAATCCAGTGGTGTTTCGTGAAAGATCGGCAACGGCCGACTTGGTGGACACAGGGTTCTGTCTTATATCAAGAGCAATCAAAAGAGGGACCCTTTCCCGAGACAAGGGTTCCAAGCCCGGGGAAAAAGTCTGCTTGCCGCCTGGCCTTGTCAGGTACAATGGAAGCAGAAGAAGGAGAACGATAGCTTGGAACGGGCCGAAGCCTTGACCCGCTCGAGGGGACAGGGTTTTCGAGAGAGCTGCTGGGCCAGGTCGCAGATGCACAGCGGGACGTGGTATATGTTCAGCAAAGAGTAGCACAGATGCGGTTGAATGCACAGTCATGCAAAGTAACCCGAAGCTTGGATCTTATGGGATTGAAGGAGTCTCTGCAGCTGGGCGCTAAGCTGCAAGGAGCCGAGAGAGGATTGCCGCCTAAAGGGCTCTCGGGACGATGGAAGTGCTGTCACTTACCAGGAGGTATCCGCCGAAGAAGTTGCTGCAGCCCTTTGTTGTAACTTTTGCGTGCTAGAGGCCCTGGTCCTGGTCGCGTAATCTACCAGGGGGTGGCGTATGGATAGACACGGCTGGAATTGGAGACGTGCGGATGTTTGGATTGGGTGTGGGTATGGCTGAGTACGGAAGTGGATGTAGGATGTGGGAGGCCGATTGCCTTGGCGAGAGATCTGCCGGCGCTGATCCAGCCGTTGGAGACTCTCTAGGTGTCCAAGATGAGCTGTGGATGGAGACGAGGAAACACTCTAGAATGTGTGCGTAGCTGAGAGGCCAGGTAGGTAGGTAGGTAGGTATTCGCGTAAAGAATGACTTACCTTAGGTAAGTACCTACCTTAAGTAAGTTTGATCGAGGTAGAGAGCTAGTCTTTGACTGACGTCACAGCTCTTTCAACGGGAAAGGGCGGGCTGGTCGCACTCGCTCCTGTTGTTGCTCCTGCTGCTGCTCCCGCTCTTGCCTTTGCTAAATAAAATAAAACCCCTTGGGGCTTGTGATGGGCGACGGTCCTTCGACCCTCCAAGCTTCTCCTGCAGCCTTGCCCAACGTCTCCTCTTCACTCTTCACTCCTCTTGCTTGCTTCTCTTGGCTCTCCTCCTCCTTGTGTGACTTCTCCTTCCTTTCTCTTCCCAGCCACGTCACTTCAAGCCGCACGTGCTAGTTTCACGCAGCTGCTCTGCTTCTTTCTTTTTCCCGCACAGCGGCTTCCCACCTCGTTTATGGCCTGCAGCCTCCTCGCTGCACTTTACCGCAGGAGCTTGGCCTTCAAAGGCCGCAGACGGGCTGAGAGGGAGGTCGGCCGTAATTGGACCAGGTGGGCAAATGCGGCTTGCAGCAAAGGTGGGTTTGCGCGTGGCCGTTTTCCCGGTGTGACCCTTAAGCGGCGTTTGTGCGGCAAGGCAGTCGGGTACAAGGGATTCTCAGACTGCCGGCAACACGACCTCGCGACCCGAAGTTTGATACGCGAGTGATTCTACCGCCGCTGGGGCGCGGATGGATTAGGAGTTTGGTAGGCTTGCCTGGAATCAACGACGAGCCGCAACGCCCAGGAAATATGAGCACGACGCACAGGAGTCCCGATCACCACGAGTATTGTCTTGACCTCACCTTGCCTCTACTCCGGAGATCGCAAATCAGACTCTTTGCAAGCGAGGCGGGAGTCTTGGGCGCCGAAAAGGGTGGTCATCTAGTCTCGGTTCTGGATTACCTCGGGAGGGGGCTTGGCCCGAGCAAGGTCTGACATCTGGCAAGAATAACGAGCTAGGCGAGCTGTGGAATGCGGCAGACTTCCTGACCCTATCATAGAAGATTGCACAGGGTAACATAGGGCATGCGGGATCAACCTTGGAGCGTGGTGGAGCTGCGGCAGGAGCTGACCGGCGGTCGAAGCGTCACATGGGCTCACAACAGCTTTGAATCGTTTGATCTGGAGCTGCAGCGGTACATTCGCAGCTGCTCCATTGCCCCAGCCTCTCACCCAACTCGCTATCCTGCATCCTGCTTCTGCCTCCTGTGCCTTTGGCTTGTGGGTGCGTTTGCGCCAGCATCATGAGCACATCCGGACCCCCCAGAATGACACTATCTGGGTGGCCAGCCGTGGCGGATGCGGATCGCACTCCATCTCCACCGGCCCTGGAAAGCTGCAATGGGCCTTGATAGGGGCGTGCTCCAAATTGCAGGGCTCATCCATGTTTAGGCCCCCAACGTTCCGTTGAGGATTAAGAATAGGTGGCTTGGATTACCGAGGCGCCGGCACCAACATCCTGAAGTCCCAGGAATGTGGTACAGGTCGAGACTCATGATTTTGTCATGCTTGTACAAATCGCGTTTGGAAACCGGAAAAGGTCCGGCAAAGACACGAAGTCTGTCGCCTGACATCAGTGAGAACGTGTTCTTAGCACGCCATGTTCTGATCCCTGCTTTTGAGCTCAATGTTGCCGTTGTGCACCCCCCTGGATTTATGACCGTTGGCTCATGTGGGATTCCCAGCACTATGGTTCCATCAGAAACGGATACCTTACGACTCATTCCAGCATTTTCGATGAGCAAGGCCTGTCACCCCCATCTTTGCCCACCAAGCGGGGAAATGACACGACAGAGGAGCGATGGATATGTGGAGACCTTTGCCGACGGCGAACCAGACTGTCGGTGAGGCCTTGAGTAATGCAGAGCACGAGAACCAGCACACAGACAAGACTTCAGTGGAACCACCACGCCTGCCACGGTGGATTGCACATCTCATGTCTCGTTCTTGGAAGTCTGGGAAAAAGGGACCTACGTGAGACTGCTCTCTCTTGTTTGTGGGAGGTCAGCGGCAGACCATCCAGCCCCTTGGGTCAGCGTGACGATTAGTCGAGGCACGCTTCGCCGAGCCCCTACCCAGGACCCGAGGACGAGGAACGACAGTGGATCTTGATCCTGTACTTCCGCAACCAGTGCCGTATCGATTCCCACCCCTGTCGAGCAAGACTCAAGGGTGTCGGATCCCGCGGTTCAAGGAATCATGGCTCATTTGCTTTTATTGCGGTACTTCTGGTGATGGGACTCGAGCTAATCCAGGTTTAGAAGTTGAGGTTGGAACGTTGCATCTGGTCCATCCTGTTTTCTTCATCTAACTACGTCTCAGGCAATGGGACTTACAAGGGCAGGCATTGCCGGCATGCCACAGCATTGGTGGCGGTCTAGGCCCGCCAACGGAGCGAGGTGGTAGAACCATGGACGAACGCTCTCCCCTTGCGAAGCACGATTCGGCAACATTTCAACACTCCAGGCCCACATCAGGATGGGGTTAATGTACAATAGTGCCGATGAGCAGGGTCCCTGGCCTGCCCACCTAGCCCCTAAATTCTTCTCATTACCATGGAGGAGCTCAACCAACAGCCGAACCCGGCGCTCTGGGTCACTATAACGGAGACGTTGTAAGGCACGAAAGTGCCATCCACCCCCCGAAGCGCGAGAAGCGCTGCGCAATGTGCTTCCAATATGCAAGTTTCGACAAAGCAAGACACATGCCACGCGAACCATGCTCAAGTGAGACCAGGAGTATGCTCACTGCTCACTTGCCCATGCGCTTGAGAGAACAGTCCCTTGGTGCGGGTCACTATGCCCTGCTTGAGGTTCAAGATGCCAGGCCAGCGTTATTACAAGGCTGTCGGCTCCAGACTGGGAATTGGTGGCATCGTGGAGGCGTCTTCGACGAAATTGCCTATTTCTGCGTGTCGAAGACTCTGCTGGGAAGATTGATATACAGGCGCCTTACTCAGCCAAGGTGTGGCCAGCGATTGCAAACGGCCTAATCATGTTCAA
The DNA here is from genome assembly GCA_001021365.1 of Stachybotrys chartarum. Lineage (NCBI taxonomy): Eukaryota > Fungi > Ascomycota > Sordariomycetes > Hypocreales > Stachybotryaceae > Stachybotrys > Stachybotrys chartarum. The sequence goes on from LDEE01000014.1 coordinate 276,649, forward strand.
CTTCGCTACCAGGGCCATAACGGGCGGATGCCCGCCATCGTACCGGCCAGCTGGGCTCGTGGAATGCCACAGTACATTACCGAAAGTGTGGCACGCCTTGCCAAGAGCTTGAGACTAGTTCGAACAGCCCTGGACGTCGGAACCGGGTGCTTGGGACGCGAGCGCCGTTGCTCACATCTCCGAATCGCACCTCCGTCGTTGCACGGCCTATCCAGTCTTTCACTCTGGCGCCCTATCGACTATCAGCATTCATCGGTTCCCAACGAGCTAAGATGTCTTGCTTTGCATAACGACTCTTAGCTTCTCGGCCATCGATGATTCGTTTACTTTACCTTGGATGGTCCTTCCTATGAACCTTATACGCTTTTCAGGGTCACATCACGCCAGGACACGGTTTGCGACTGGGATCCCGTACATGGCGCGTTCTCGGTTCTGAACCGACGTTTCACAGCCCGGTGTAGTGGCATTGAAGCCCTGGTAATCGCATGTGATGAATGAGTCGCCAGTCACTGTCTTCACGTGACCTGCTTTGAGTTTCGAGTTCGTCAGCTCAATTTCAAGACATAAAAAGGCAGAGCTGAGCATGCTGAGTTGTTGGCCAGTCTCGTTGGTTCGGGTTGCAACCCAAATACAGAAGAAACTCGTCCCTTCTACCAGGGAACCGGAGCATCTCAACAATACCGTCTTGGCCATGCACATAATGGCCCCAAACGTCCCATTCAGATGCTGCGTTGCTGGTGTCTGCCTTGTGATAGTGCGGGTGCCTGTGCCCTCTGTCCTTCATCTTGGCTCCATAAAAGCCCTGGTTCATATGCAAGTGCCCCGGGCCCAATGTCCATGCAATGCGACGGTGCGGATAGTCTAGGACAGGGTGGTGGTGAAAGCGCTCCGAGTCCGCACTAAACTCAATGCACCGGCGGATGATGCATACCATCTCCCGGCCTTGCGCCATTAACGGCCGGGACTTACCACAATGTTCCAGGCTCGTGATCTCAGATACTGCGTCCGAAACATCCTGCCGAAATTTGGCGCAGTGGTCTCTCTCTGTGTGCCTGCATCTGGCCGTCCTTTTCCTGCTGCCGGAGACGTGCAGCATGGTCTGTTCTCTGCAACGTACATGTCCGACCGCCGGCCGTCAACCCTGTCGCTGACGGCGTTACACTACACCGGACGCAAAAGATGTCCCCAAGAACCACCCACCCAGACTGAGCTGCAGAATTTTATACGACCAGGTGCCCAATGGCCCTTGAGAAAATATATTCTGGGCAGGAAAGAATGTGAATACGATAGCTCATGTTTCCTCCCCTCTCGTTTGTCTTGGGTCATCATCGGCTCAGCATTGGAGGGCTGTTCAATCACGGCCCTTCTTGGGTTCCACGACGTTGGAAGTACAGCTATACCATACCGTCGTATGTCTGAGCTTGAAATTTACTTCTCGCGAGTTCCGGTGAAGGGGTCATCATTCGATGGACCTCCTCTCATGACCCACAGGCGATGGCTCAATCTACCGTGGACTTGTCCCATGTTAGGTGGTGGTGCAGGTGATTGTTTCGCTATTGTTGCAATCTTAGGGATATGTTAGACAAGGCTGACATTTTCCCGTTGCTCGGCGTCTGCACAAATGTATAACTGCCCCCATGCAACGGACAGCGTCCTTGTCGGCCAAGCACAGGAAGCTCTCTCGTGGCCGTGAGGTGCAGTTTTCGTGCCGCCACGCTGGAACCCTACCCTTCCCCTCTTTTCCCTTGACAGCGTCCCGGGAGGGAGGTTGTGATTGCTTGTTGTCTCACTCTTAGAAGCGCCGCTCTGGACCCCCCAGCAAGCCACTGATGCATGGCTTAAAAATGCAGCACCATGTCTGCCCAATGCAACCTCACTCACTTCCCCACCACCTTGGTCTTGGGAAATATCGTTGCCGGAGATGGAGCCCCTGCCTGCTCGTTACTTGCGGCCGTCGAGGCTATAAATCTTACTGAAAGTTGACACAGAAGTCCTCTTGTAGGGTAAACTTAGACGGGAGTGGGATAGGTCGGTGTCTGGAGCTGGCTTTGATGTGCGGGCTAGTGACTTTGAGGGGAAATGGTTTGATTTGCTCGTGTGAGACTAGTAGCTGCAGCACCATTGTACAACTTGGCGCCAGACTTGATGAACCTGGAGTTGCCGGAGGACATTAGGGTCATACGGCTGTAGCAAGTACTTGCGCCAGGGCCAAGACTTCGATCCGTCCAACCAGTCGAACCAGGGACGATCGGACAAGGACAGACAATATTCATGCTTAGATAGGAAAGTGCGGCTGCTGCCGGTTCTCGGAGAGCGCCTGTTGAGTATATAAGAGGATATAACCATCAGATGTCTTTGCCTAGACCATGCGGTGGCTGTTTGGGAAGAAGTCCGAGGACGGCCTTCTCACAAAGATATAGGACCTAACATGGAGAAAGACGTGATAAATGAACAGAGTTATCGTATTTGCACGAGGAAACAAGGGGTGTTTACATGGGGATTATATCATTCAGTACAAAAGAGATAGACTAGCCTAATTATGACAAAGGAAACTAACTACACTGATTGTATAGATAAAGATCGAAGCGGCGCTTGTTGGCCTTTTTTCTAACCCTCCTACCATGATACGGTGAGCGTCATCTGGAACAGAACCATCATGTGGGTGACAGTCTTTTTGCAAAAGAAAGAAGGGCATGGCGGGTTGAGCCGGCCACGCTTTACAGAAGGTACACGAAGCCAGCCAGGGCCGCGAAGAGAGTGACGAAGCAGTAGGCGGGTGAGGCCTTGCTGGAGGCGCCGGTGACTTGAGAAGGAGTGGGAGCGCCGGGGGTGTCGGGGGAGGTCGGGTCGCCGCCCTGGGGGGGAGGAGCTTGGTAACCAGGGTCGCTGCCACCATAGGCAGGAGGAGCGCTGCTGTCGCCGTGGGGAGGGCGAGGCTGGTAGCCTGAGTCGCTGCCAGCGTGAGGGGGAGGTTCGTTGTTGTCGCCGTAAGGATACGCGTTGCTGTCGCCGTAGAAGGGAGCGGCATAGCCGCCGTGAGAGGCGGGTGTGCCGTCGTCATAAGCAGGTGAAGCACCGCCAGGGCCTGCGGGAGGACTCTGGTAACCGGCATGGCTTCCAGCATAAGCTGGACGACCGCCGTGACCGCCATGGGCAGCAGGATCCTGGTAGCCGTGGGCGGAGGGGGCGTTGTCGCCGTAGCCAGGTGCATCTTGGTAGCCGGCGTTGCTGCCGCTGTGGGCTGGGGGGGCGTGGAAATTGTCGTAGCCGTAGGGATCAGGTCTGGGCATGTCGATCGGAGGAGGAGGGACGCAGCCGCAAGGGGGAACAGGAGTGCACTGGTTGTCGACGCAATCCTCCCTCTTGAAGCAGTCGTCGCCGCTGCACTGCTCGTGCTTGCACTGGGCGCCTTCGCAGACGAGCTTCTTCTCGCACTCGTCCTCGTAGCACTGGACATGCTCGCAGGTGCCGTCGAAGCAGACAAGCTTATTGCGGCGGCAGGCGTCGTCCTGGCACTCGTGGTACCTGCAGTCGTTGCCTTGGCAGATGACGAGCTTGTGAGCCTCGTCGGGGGCGCAGACTTCGGGACGGCACCAGTCGTCAACGCAAACGACGCGGTAGTACTCGTCCTCCTCTTCCCTCTGGTAGCCGTCGTGGGCGCAGTATTCACCGTAGCACACAATCTTCTTCTTCTCCCACTCCTGGTTATGGCTCGATGTTTTCTCGCCGCCGTACTGGTCTGTGCCCTTGGTGTGCTCATCTTCGGCATCCTCATCAACGCGCTGTTCAGAGTCATCATGGTTCTTGCCTTCAGCATGCTTGCCGGCATGCTGATCGTGGCTCTTGCCTGCGTCTTTGTGGTCGCCGTTCTTTTTGCCGCCCTGGGAGTCCTTGGAGTGCTTGTCATCGGTAATCTTATTGGTGTGGCCGTTATGACTGTGAGAGCCATGAGTGCCCTTGCTTCCAGTGTATCGGCCTTGGCCATCCACACCAGTGTGCTCCTTGGGTCCATGGAATCCCTGGCCTTCTCTTTCCATGCCCTCTGCGTCTTGTTCGGTGTTTTGCTTGGAGTCATAGGGGTCCTTGGTATCAGAATCGGCCATGTCGTCCTCTGTATAGTCGTGGGGATTCTTGCCGCTGTTGTCCTTGGGGCCTTTACCCTCAGAGTCTTCCTGGTCGTCGTCGTCCTCGGGACGCTGGGGGTTTTTACCTTCAGGGTCCTTATCGGCTTCATCCTCAGATTCCTGAGGACGGCCGTTGGAGCCCTTGCCTTCACTTTCCTTGTCTTCTGAGTCATCGTCATCACTTTCCTTGGAGCCTTGGGAACCTTTGCCCTCAGCATCATCCTCATCGTCGCTGGGTCGCTGAGATCCTTTGCTGCCACTGGCCTTGCTCTCAGTGTCCTCGTCGTCCTCTTTCTCAGGGCGCTTGTTCTCGACGCCATCTTGTTCTTCGTCAGAGGTCTCAGTTGGGCGACCAGAAGCCTGAGGGGCCTTGTCCTCTCTGTCATTGTCGAACTCAGGACGACCAGAGGCCTGAGGACCTCTGAAGTCACCGTCCTCACTATCATCCTGATCAAGACGGCTAGTGGTTTGAGGACGCTTGCCTCCCATCTCCTGGTCTTCATCCTGTTCAAGACGACCAGTAGTCTGAGGGCGCCCGCTTTGGCTATCATCATCATCCTGTTCAGGACGACTGGTACTCTGAGGGCGCCCGCTTTGTCTATCGTCATCATCCTGTTCAGGACGACTGGTACTCTGAGGGCGCCCGCTTTGTCTATCGTCATCATCCTGTTCAGGACGACTGGTACTCTGAGGTCGCCCGCTTTGTCTGTCCTCGCTATCATCCTGTTCAGGACGGCCAGGAGTCTGAGGGCGCTCGCTTTGTCTGTCGTCATCATCATCCTGTTCAGGACGGCCAGTAGTCTGAGGGCGCCCGCTTTGTCTGTCGTCATCATCATCTTGTTCAGGACGGCCAGTAGTCTGAGGGCGCCTGCTTTGGCTATCGTCATCATCCTGTTCAGGACGACCAGTAGTCTGAGGGCGCTCGCTTTGTCTGTCGTCATCATCATCCTGTTCAGGACGGCCAGTAGTCTGAGGGCGCCCGCTTTGTCTGTCGTCATCATCATCTTGTTCAGG
>LDEE01000014.1:283075-324119 GCA_001021365.1 Stachybotrys chartarum
ATCATCCTGTTCAGGACGACTGGTACTCTGAGGTCGCCCGCTTTGTCTGTCCTCGCTATCATCCTGTTCAGGACGGCCAGGAGTCTGAGGGCGCTCGCTCTGTCTATCCTCGTCATCGTACTCCTCGGGACGACCAGTGGTCTGAGGGCGCTTGGTCTCGCCATCCTCGTCATCACCCTGTTCAGGACGATCGGTACTCTGAGGGCGCCTGTTTTCAGTGTCCTCATCATCGCGTTCCCGGTCCTCGTCATCGTACTCCTCGGGACGACCAGTGGTCTGGGGGCGCCTGTTTTCAGTGTCCTCATCATCGCGTTCCCGGTCGTCGTCATCATACTCCTCGGGACGGCCAGTGCTCTGAGGGCGCCTGTTTTCAGCATCCTCATCATCGCGTTCCCGGTCCTCGTCATCGTACTCCTCGGGACGACCAGTGGTCTGGGGGCGCCTGTTTTGTCCATCCTCGTCATCGTACTCCTCGGGACGGCCAGTGCTCTCGGGACGCTTGTTTTGCCTATCCTCGTCATCCTGTCCAGGACGACCAGTGGTCCGAGGGCGCCTGTTTTCAGCATCATTGTCATCGCTTTCCCGGTCCTTGTTGTCGTACTCCTTAGGACGGCCAGTGGTCTGGGGGCGCCTGTTTTGTCTATCCTCGTCATCGTACTCCTCGGGACGGCCAGTGCTCTCAGGACGCTTGTTTTGCCTATCCTCGTCATCCTGTCCAGGACGACCAGTGGCCCGAGGGCGCCTGTTTTCTGCATCATCGTCATCGTTTTCCCTTTCGTTGTCATTGTACTCCTCGGGACGGCCAGTGCGCTGACGCTTGTTTTGCCTATCCTCATCATCCTGTCCAGGGCGACCAGTAGTCTGAGGGCGCCCGCTTTGCCTGTCCTCGTCATCGTACTCCTCGGTACGGCCAGTGCGCTGAGGACGCTTGGTTTCCCTCCTCTCATCTTCGTCATCGACGTCCTCGCGGTCGTTCTCATTGGGACCACGGTAATCGCTATCCCGGTTGTCCTTCTCCTTCGAGTCCTTCGAATCCCTTGAGTCCTTTGAGTCCTTTGAGTCTCTGACATCCTCATCATCCCTGTCTTTGTTGGAATTCTTGTTGCTCTTGTTCTTTTTCTTCTGGTCTTTGGTCTTCCTCCCCTTGTTCTTCTGGTCATTGGAATCCCTGTTGTCATTGGAGCTCATGCCCTCGTCATCAGAGTCCCGCTTGCGATCGGAGCTGTCGATGCTTGAGTCGCTAATGCGGATATAGACGCTCAGAAGAACATCCATCGCAACCTCGCGGCGGGTCTTGCGGACGCGTCTGCTGACGCCACCGCAGCGCTCGAGCTCGTTGCCAGGACAGTGGACGCCGCACTCCCAACCGGGAACAACGCGAATGTTACGGTCGCTAATTTCCTGACCACAGTAGCAGTCACTAAAGAGAGAATGTCAGCAAGCTAAGATGCATCGGAAACGAAGAGCCTTACGTGTTGTAGACACCGAAGAACCGCGTCGGGCAGCTCGCGGCACAGAAGTCCAGAGTCATTTTGTTGGTGCTAGAGAGTACGCTGAAGGTACTGAACCGATCGCCGGACTCAACGCATCCATAGTACTGGAAGTCGCCAATGCTGGACGGATTGCTGGCCGTCAGCTCGGCGTCGTCACTTTCGTCGGACTCCTCATCTTCATTGTCTTCAGAAGGGAACGGGGCAGCTCTATCTGCAAAGGGACGGGGGGAAGCGCGAACAGAGTCTCGAGCGCGAGTGTCCTCGGCACGTCGCACAGAAGTCTCGACAGACGCCCGGGGCTGCATGTATACCCGAACAGGGCTGACGAAAGAGGGGGGCTGAACCGGCCCCGGAAGGTCGGAGTTCAGTGGTGACAAGACAACGCCGGGAGTGGTCACCTGAGCCAGGACAATATTGCCCATGGCCAGGGCCACGTATGGCTTGTAATGCATAATGAATGTGTTTTATGAACGAATGTCTGTGTCAGCAAAAGAATGACTGCATCAGTGAACGAATGATTGTATCAGTAGCGATTGACTTGGAGCACGCGAGGTGCAAGCGAACGTGGGCCGTGCTATTCAAGCTGCGGCAGATGAAGAGCGAATCCGCCATCTCGGGGATGTACTATTGCCTATATATACTCCATACGTCGCTCTCGAGGAGAGCAGGAGAATAGCGCAGAGTGAAACATGTTTATGCTGCGCTCTCTTTTCAACATTTCGCACCTTCGACCCCCGACGAATGCATCTGGAGGCGCGTGGATGGCGACATGAACCCGTGGTGCCTGAGTTGGTTGTCCCAGCGCCGCCCTTGGGTTGAAGGCGAAGAATGTAGGCCCCTTCCGCGTTGGGGATGGCATCGAGGTGGTGTCTCACCTCACAATCTCCTGAACATCCATCACCGAGGGCAGCGCCACGCCGCTAGCAGGAGTACTCGTGTACCAGCGTCTGGAATTCCGAGGCCTCGTGTGCTTCCCCTTTTGTTGCCCTGAGGAAATTGCCATCAATTCCATCTCGACGAGTGTCGAGGCTGATATCGGCAGAATCTCACTTTTGCGGAGGTGGTCAGGATGTAGATCTTTGCTACCAGGGGATACGCTTGCATTGCAGTAGAGCGGAGAGCGCCGTTGTCACTATGTCATGGTTCTTGTGAATGAAGGTGCAAAAGAGCTCGCGCGATGATCCCGATTTCACTCGTGTCGGGACAGGAAGACTAAGTTAGACCCCGTGTAGCTCGGTCCTGAAAAGGAGAAAGGGGGCTTCTCGAAGATTTTTCCGCCCAAAACAAGTCGCATATTCGTTTTTCTGCAGCTACTTCTCTCCTGCAAGCGGTGGGTGCATGTCGAGGTGAAGATGAGGCGATTGACTGAATTCGAGGATGAGGAAGGTGGTTGGGGGGGGGGGGGNGGGGGGGGGGGTTCTGAGTCACAGTGCGAAAATCATGATCCAAAATCGTCTTCATATCGGTCATTATGGTCAGATAGTCGTGGTCGTAAACAGGTTTGGCCAGTAAGGCCCCTGACCGAGTATGCAAACATGGTGTTTCGTCAGGCGTGCGGCCGGTGCATCGTCTAGATAACGGGTTCGTCGGGATAATCACACTTGAGGCCTGGCCAAAAAGAAAACAGAAACGTTCGAATGACGACAGGAAACGCCTGGATGACGTGGAATTGTCTGGGCCGTGAAGTGTTCCCCAGAACGCTTTCTCGAATAGGGGGTAAGGGGCAAGGGTTTGCCTGGCGGCTCATGAGGCTGCTATAATCGGCCGGTACAATCTCCAGTTGAATACCAACGTATCATGGACCGGCACACGTGGGACGATGAGGTGTGTTGGGAGGAGGTGGAATGAACTACGGCATATTGGGATGAAATCTACTTCATGGCGCACTCCACGTGAGCACACAACAACAGATGTCCTGGTGCCTGCAGGGTAGGCACCACCTAAGGTGCTGTGGAAGCAACGAAGAGTGAACTCGAGATAATAGCTGGGAATACGCGAATGAATAACACTTGGCAAAGTAAGGTGGGAATGACATTTGGAACCCATTTGCAGTATTGCGATGGCCTTGTCCTGGCTGTTGTGCTTGTCATATAGACACACTTGAGTAAGGCCGCTGCCGCGGCTGAACAAGTTGGCTTTTCCGAGAACCCGTGACACTCATCGCATCCACAATCTGGGAATTTCAGGTTAGACGACTTATTCATAAATATTCCTTTATTCGTACTTGAGCAATGCCCTTTCTAAGACTACGTGGATGAAGCTTGGGAACTTCATACTTGGAGAGATGGAAACGAGCCACCTGCACCTCAGCTCAGCCCAATTCGACGACTCCATGGCCATATCCGGTACACCCGGGTATTGCATCGCCGAGCACCGCAATACATCTCCAAGCCCGGCACCTAGACCAACAGCCTCCGCCTGTCGTCTTCGACATGCACAGTAGCTCCGAGCATTCATCGTACACACGGCCAGACGTTTGAGGCTGATCCGCGCTTGATTTCGGCTGTTGCAGTGGCGCCACTTGAACTTGTCGGAGAAATACCCGACATCATCAACACGTACGTCGCGGTTGCCGCTGTGTCTGGCCTCGCGAAGGAAAAGTCGGTAAAATTGGGATTCCGCCATGGCCCCGCTGGTATTCGACGCGTTCAAGACACGTGCGATGATCCCAGGAAAGCGGCAGCCCCTGGAATTGCCCGAGAAACACCCCCATTCACGCGAAATGTCTCACCACGCACCTGACTTTGGCACCTCGCAACAGGAACACTGCCCAGTTTGACGGCTCAAGAAGCCGCGAATATCTGGCAAAGTCTTCACCTCTCTTGTCATTATAAACGTTCCTTGTCCCGGTTGCGTGTCGCAGAATTTCCTCTACCCCAGCCATTGCTCAGCCATGCTGCATACCCCCGACCACAGCGACTCCTCGGCAGGGATGCCCTCAACTTGCCGCGTCGCCTCAAACGGCCTCTGCTGCCGAATGTCCTCCTCTGTGTACCAGTTACCGTGCAAGCCATAAGGCACCCGTTGCGGCAGTTTGATCCGGGCGACGATGTCCTCCATGCCCTTTGCGTCGATGACCCAAAGCTCACTCGTGGCGTCATAGCGACATTCGCCATCCTCGTCTAGCTGTGATTCGTCGAAGACGTACGTCAAGAGCCACCCGTCGTCCTCGCTGCTCTGCTGTGCTCGCGGCACAAACCTGGGCTCCTGGGCGAACCAGCCCGCCGGCATGGCAAACAGCTTGACGGAGTCGTCGTCGCGCATCGTCCCGAGCACCTCGTCGAGCGTCCGAGTGTCCACGCATCCCTTGACGGTTCGTGGCGGGTTGGCCGTGCCCCGGCCGACGAGCTGTCCGACGTCCAGCTTGACCAAGTAGTCTACCTTGGCCGCCTTGCCCAGTGCCGCCGAAAACTTCTCCGAGGTCGAACATCCGTAGACGTATCGGGCTTTCTGCAGCGCGTAACCGGGGTTGACTGTAGGAAACTCGAATGGAATGGCCGAGAGCGCCCATTGATGCAGGATCGCCCCCGGTCGCCCAGGACCAAGAGCCATCTGGAAGCTGTAGAAGTACAGGCGGCACTGGTCTTCTTCGGCGTACTCGGGCGGGACCGGTTTGACCTCGGGCAGGGGAAGATTCCCGGCATGAAATACCATGGAGGCCGAGGTGAGTCTGCAGGCAAGCATGTTGACCGTGGCCGTGGCTGGCGACTTGTCCGTGGCCGGCTTCATCACATCCCAGCAATTCGCCGTGTGAAAGATCAGACACGGATTCGTCTCGAACCACTGAACCGCGTCGGGCGCATAGCGGGGGAACACTCCAAATCGCGAGGGCTTCGTGGAATCGTAATGCAGGCTAGGGACGCCGCGAGCATGATTAAAAGGGTCCAAGATCAGCGGTAGGTCCAGGATGATGGTGTGATGTCGCGAGACGCCAAAGTCGTGCATCAGCTTGGGCGACGCGACGCCTGGCACGGGCAGGTCAAAGCTTGACGACCCTGTGTCGGTTTGCTTCGCGGGTTTGACGATGGAATACCGGACAAATGGCTTGGCGAGCATAGAGTGGAAGGCGATGAGCTCGCCGGTGACGGGATCAACCCGCGGGTGAGCCGTGGTCCATTCCCTCATGAAGGATAACAGCCCGTTGCCGCCAAACCCGCTACGCTTGTCCTCGGATGCCTCATTATCTGAATTTCGGCCGTTGTACCACCCGATCGTCTTGAGATCGGGCAACGAGAACCGTAGCGGGGGGCCACTCTCGCACGTTGCCAGCGCCCGACCATCGTGGTAGATGACGTTGGTGTTGGCAACACTGATCTTCTTGATGGGACTTCGTCCCGGCAGCCGCGAAAGCAAGACATAGGCGACAGTCCTGAAAACCGCCCAAAGAAGCCCGAAGAACGGCGTGGCACTGTTGACAAGGGTGGCGATGCTGGGTATGATGGGTTTCCGGAGGAGAGTGGTTCGCTTCGCGTAGCAGTAGACATCCGTGGCCAGATACTGGTTGACGAATTCAGGTTGGATATCTGCCCCGTTTTCTTTGCTTCGTCGGAAGAGCACTCCGCTCAGCATGCCGTCGCCGTCGAACCAGTGGGCGTCGCGGACAAGGTCGTCGTTGGTCAGCGGGTTGCCGCCATTACGGACATACTGGCCGCCCGCCAGATCGGGGGGTATCGTGCCTTGGTGGGAGCATGGTGTTAGAGGGAGCGTAGCTTGTATGGGCGCAAAGTTTCCCGACAGATATCTGGAAGCCTGCGGTCAGTTGCTGCATTCTTTGGGAGGGGGGTCATCTTACGGGTGCTTGTGTTTCTCGTCCATTTCTCAATCGGTGTCCCAAACGACCATTCAAGGCGCCTCAAGTAAGGCCTATGCGAACGCGGTCATAACATTGAACGAAGGGGCAAAGGCGGCAGACAATGAACCACGGTTATCCAAGACAGACAACAAAGAACGTCATCAAGCCTCGGCACCTGCCTAGTAATCAAGCAGTTGTTGTCAGAATCGTAGCGCCGCCGCATGTCCGGCCACCGGGTTCGCCGGCTGTAATGGCCACTATTCAAAAACCCGCGGAGGGCTGGTCTGATGGCTTCCGATGACGACACAAACCATGTGATGAGCCGGTTCCGGTTTTGTCTATGACATAGACGAGACGAACTAATACAATAATCCTGGTCAGGCTCAACGTGAAAAAACAAAAACAAAAAACGATGACCATTTTCAAGTTGTCTCAAGCTCTGTTTCGAGCCAGAAACTTGAAAGTAGAAGCCGAATTGAATTAGTTTGATGATTGGTCCTCATCACGCGTTATGCGACGGTGCTGTTTCATGAGGCTGCGAGGTGGCAGTATTTGTCTGTCAGATTCACTCGAGGCACCGCATCGGCCTATTATCGATCAATTGAAAGAGGCAGGCAGATGGAATTTTCCAACACTGGCGGTTTACGAACATGTCGTTCAGTGCACACGCAAAATTTCCTTCTACGGAAGTCTTTGAGTGTTGCGGTAATGTTGGGTGATTCCATAATGGTAGATCGGGAGGTTCCGGGTAGCATCATACTTGTAAGCCACATGAGTTATGCAACGACAATTATGCATTATTTCCTGGTCAAGGCCCGCTACCTCTTGTCTCGCGAGGGCAGAGCACATAGTATCTGGGGACCAAGGGCTGGCTGGTCCTCCTGTCGCCGGCAGAATCCGCAGCCACGCATCGACAAGGGGGCATGGGTATACTTCGGTCCGCGCCTAATCGGCCGAGTCGGCCGTAAAGGTTCGGTTCATCGTGACTCGCGGCATGGCCCCCTCCAAGCCTGCCATGCCACCACTCCCCGGCCCATCGTTGGACGCTGGAGTCGAGCAAGTTCGCCAGCTTACCCGGACACCGAACGGACACTGCCCGAACCCATGGGATCCACAGAAGAGCCGAAGCGCCCTCTCATGGCAGCTACACTCGCTTGCTCGCGCAGAAGACTTATTCGTGCGGGGACGAGGCGTTGCCCCAGGAAGCTGGAGCACCCCGCGCTGTGGGGAAGATTGAACGTCAAGGCGTGACACTCACGCGCGACCTGCTTATTGCGACAGCGGTTCCGGCCAATTCATGTTCCCTACCTACCCAGTGATTGGACGGCGAATGGGTCGCGTCACGGGAAAATCCCCGTCCCTCGAAATCGAGACAAGGGACATTCGTCAGCTAGTTGCATTAGTAGACTGTGGACATCCAACCTTTTATTGTCTTAGCTCTCTGTCAGTAAAAATGTGTTGATATGGATACGGCAGATTACTGATTCGGCCCGGCCGCTTAATCCTCGGCATGCTAAGCTTCAGCGGATGGATGGCGTCTCCATCTTGGCCGGAGCCCCAGATCGGCAGTGGGCGGCTTGACCAAAAATCCCACCTCCAACATCACGATTCAGCACCAACCAAGCAATGTGGCTCATTGCCAGCCGCCATTGCAACCCCAGATTCTATCATTCAGCACCAGAAGTCTTACAGGAAGACAGAGGTACAGGAGGGGCTATGCATTGTGCTTCGTGGAGTCCTGGTTGCAACACAAGTTGTCGTGACTTGCTAAAATGAGACGAGATTCAACATCATGCCTTCGAGCATCAAACAAGCTCTCTCGGCAGCCTAACCATGCCTCTCCCCGCAAATCTCCCGGTCTCGGTGTTCTCCGCACCCCAGAGAACACGACCCCCATGTACTAGCAACCTTCGCATCTTGGGTTTGTGACTGCATGGAGGCCACCCCTCCCAGGCTCACTGATTCGCCCGAGCTTGACCCTGAACCGCAACGATCGCTGGGTTGGTCGACAACGGTCATGGAACTAGAGAATTTTCCTTTCGGCCCTTTGCAACTCCACGGGGGGCCCTTGGTGATGATGTTGCTGGTCGGAAACCGCTGCATGGCCAGGGACTTTCATCATGAGCATGCTCGTCCGCGAGTATAAGAAGCCCGGTCTTTGACCGTCGCGTTTCTTCATCTCTTTACCGACAAGCCCTTCTTCAACCATCAGCCTTCATCATGCGGACCTCACTGTCAGTCGCGCTTTCGAGTCTCCTCTTGGCCCCTTCCGTCGCCGCGCAAGCGTACGATGCCGGGGACCGCGGTGAGGATGACTTCACATATGTCCAGCCTCTCAACACCACCATCCTGGGTCCTTACGGTCACGTCCCCCCAGTGTACCCTTCGCGTAAGGCGCCCTATCCCTTCTTCATCAAACATAGTGCTGACGTGGACGTGCAGCAAACGCTACTGGCACTGGCGGGTGGGATGAGGCTTTGGTCAAGGCACGAGACTTTGTCGCGCAGTTGACCCTCGAGGAGAAAGCCGACATGGTCACCGGCACACCCGGCCCCTGCGTTGGAAACATTGTCGCCGTTCCACGCCTCGGCTTCAAGGGCCTCTGCCTGCAGGATGGTCCCCTCGCCATCCGTGTCGCCGACTATGCCAGTGTATTCATGGCGGGTGTGTCTGCTGCCTCTACCTGGGACAAGGACATTCTCTACGAGCGTGGGCTGGCCATGGGCAAAGAGTTCAAGGCCAAGGGTGCGCACGTCGCCCTGTCTCCCGTCTGCGGCCCTCTTGGCCGATCCGCCTACTCCGGCCGCAACTGGGAGGGCTTTGCTGCCGACCCCTACCTGACCGGCGTCGCCATGGAGGAGACTATCAAGGGTCACCAAGACGCTGGTGTCCAGGCCACACCCAAGCACTTCATCGGCAACGAGCAGGAGACTCAACGTAACCCCACCTTTGCCCCCAACGGCACCGTCACCGACAAGTACCAGGAGGCCATCTCCTCCAACATTGACGATAGAACCATGCACGAGATTTATCTCTGGCCTTTCGCCAACGCCATCCATGCCAAGGCATCAAGTGTCATGTGCGCCTATCAGAGGCTTAATGGTACCTATGCTTGCGAGAACTCCAAGGCCGTCAACGGCTTGCTCAAGACCGAGCTTGGTTTCCAGGGCTACGTCATGTCCGACTGGGGTAGCACCCACTCTGGCCTCTCTTCCATCGAGGGTGGCCTCGACATGAACATGCCTGGCGGTCTGGGTCTTTACGGTATGAACTGGAGGGCCGGGTCCTTCTTTGGCGGGAACGTTACCCTCGCCGTGAACAACGGCACGCTTCCTGTTTCCCGCGTGGATGACATGATTATCCGCATCCTCACCCCTTACTTCTGGCTTGGCCAGGACTCGGACGACTACCCTACCGTCGACCCCTCCACCGTCGAACTCAACACCTTTTCACCTAGATCTACCTGGCTGCGCGAGTTCAACCTCACTGGCGAGCGAAGCCGTGATGTTCGCGACGGCCATGGCGACTTGATCCGCAAGCACGGCGCTGCCGCCACCATTCTCCTCAAGAACGAGAACGGCGCTTTGCCACTGAAGGCCCCCAAGTCGATTGCTGTGTTCGGAAACGACGCAGGGCAGATCACTGAGGGGTTCTACAACCAGGCGAACTTCGAGTACGGCAGTCTGGTTGCCGGCGGCGGTTCCGGCACCGGGCGCCTGACCTACTTGGTTGATCCTCTGACGGCTATCAATGCTCGTGCTGCCAAGGACGGCGCTCTTGTTCAGCAGTGGCTCAACAATACCTTGATCGCTGCCACCGACGTGAGCACGCTCTGGGTGCCTACTCCTCCCGAGGTCTGCCTCGTCTTCTTGAAGACCTGGGCCGAGGAGGCTGCTGATAGGGCCAACCTGCTCGTGAACTGGCATGGCAACGACGTGGTTGAGTCCGTCGCCAGCCAGTGCAACAACACCGTCGTGGTCACGCACTCGTCTGGCATCAACATCCTTCCTTGGGCAGACCACCCCAACGTCACTGCCATACTCGCGGCTCACTTCCCGGGTCAGGAGTCGGGCAACTCCATCGTCGACGTCCTGTATGGCGATGTGAGCCCTTCAGGAAAGCTGCCGTACACGATCGCCCACGAGGCCAGCGACTACAACGCACCCATTGTGACGGAGGTGCAGACGACTGGCCAATACGATTGGCAGGTGTACTTTGACGAGAAGCTCGAAATTGACTACCGCTACTTTGATGCGCACAACATGTCGGTGCTGTACGAGTTTGGCTTTGGGCTCTCCTACTCTACCTTTGAGCTCGGCGATGTCGAGGCCACCAGCGCGGCCACCGGCAACATGGCTTCGCGACCGGAGGCTCTGCCCGTCCAGCCTGGCGGCAACCCGGCCCTGTGGGAGACGCTGTACACCGTTACGGTGCCGCTGACCAACACGGGCGACGTCGACGCTGCGACGGTGGCCCAGCTCTACGTGAGCTTCCCACACAGCGCCCCCGCGGGTACTCCTCCCAAGCAGCTGCGCGGCTTCGACAAGCTCTTCCTGGCCGCGGGCGAGACGGGCACCGCCACGTTTGAGCTGATGAGGAGGGACATCAGCTACTGGGATGTGTATGCGCAGGACTGGCTGATCCCCGAGGGCGAGTTCACCCTGAGCGTGGGCTTCAGCAGCAGAGACCTGCCTGTCAAGACGACAATCAGCCCTGTGCAGGCTTAGTCTGCTGCTGGTCACGGTATATAGCTAATACAGTATAAACACAAGAAAGCGACCTTGGAAGCGGGCCATTCCCCTCTTGTTAACCGTCGAATACCAATGGTCCCTCTTAATGCATGACTACCACGAATAGAAGGTTGTCAAAGACGCCATCCCAGGACAAAGGGGTGTGTGCTCGAGCTTAGTCCCAATCCCCAATAGTCGAATGCATATCCCGAGGCTCCCGGCGCAGCACCCAACATTGCAACCAAGAGACGTCAAAGAAGCCAAGCGTGCAGCCAAGTCCAGCTCCTTGCATTGCGTACCTGGACCACACCTTTGGTAGCAGCGCTGAAGCAAGGGCTCGGGGTTTGTCGCAGCAAATTTTCAACGGGGGTTGGCATGTGCAAACGGAAACAGATGCCGGGTCTTATTCCCGCTGTATGATCTCGTCATATATCGGGATGACTCACTTGAGCCGTGTAAGTCGTGGTGGTCAAAGTCCTGCCAAAGCTAGTTTCCACAGTCTCCTGACATCAAGGACCCGTGGTTTCTGGTAATGGTGGCGTCAACATTTCGACGTCTGTCTCCTTGCACAAGTCGTCCGATCTGAAGTATTTGTCTTTCTCCTACGCATCACGGTAAGCATCTTGATTGGTCCACCGGTTGAGGATGCAGGGCCCAGCAAAATTCTATGCTGTCATGGACTGCTTCTCCCACTTTTTTCCCCCTTTTGGTTGGCCCATGCAAGCCGGCCGTTGCCCTCTGGGATAGGCCATGTGTCTGCCCTACCGGCAAACGGTGCCGGACGGGGTGGATGCTCCCAGCCGTGTACCGTTCGTTATCTTTCTCTGACAGCCTTATGCCAGGTCATCCCAGTGCACTGTCTCACGGGGATGGTAGGAGGGCAGACTCAGGTGATGACGGCATCTAATTGGTGGTGTAAAGTGGCCTGGCGACTAGGAGTGCATGGCTCTGTGTCCGAGGCTTCCGTGGTAAGAGGTTTTGATATTACAGACATGAAATCATTGATTTGGAGGGAGGATCGTTCATTTATAAGATGTAATCCCGTCTCTTCTTCCGAGGAATGGGCGTAAACCACATCCAACGCGCATACCACTCGCAGACTTGACGACTGGAAAAGACACCGGTAGTTCACACAGCATACCATCGCGGACTGGCCAATATGGACGCCAATCTCCTTGACAAGCGCAACGAAGCGCTCGACGTCAACAGCCGCGTGGGCCAACAGGCCAACCTCGCCATTACGACGCGCGGCTCCGACTGGTACTTCACCGTCTGCGCCATCATGACCGTGTCGTCGCTGGGCGTCATGGGTTGGGCGCTGACCAAGCCCCGGCGCAACCGCCTCTTCCACTACATCTCGGCGGGCCTGCTCTTCGTCGCCGCCATCTCCTACTTCTCCATGGGCGCCAACCTGGGCCAGACGCCCATCCAGGCCGAGTTCGTGCGCAGCTCCAGCCAGGTGCGCGGCGCGGGCACGCGCGAGATCTTCTACGTCCGCTACATCGACTGGTTCGTGACGACGCCGCTGCTGCTGCTGGACCTTCTGCTCACGGCGGGCCTGCCGTGGCCGACGATCCTCAT
The DNA here is from genome assembly GCA_001021365.1 of Stachybotrys chartarum. Classification (NCBI taxonomy): domain Eukaryota; kingdom Fungi; phylum Ascomycota; class Sordariomycetes; order Hypocreales; family Stachybotryaceae; genus Stachybotrys; species Stachybotrys chartarum. The sequence goes on from LDEE01000014.1 coordinate 295,672, forward strand.
CGCCATCCTGGCCGACTGGATCATGGTCGTGTGCGGGCTCGTCGGCGCGCTGATCGAGACGCGGTACAAATGGGGGTACTTTGTGTTTGGCTGCGTCGCCTTCCTGTACGTGGCCTACGCGCTCGTCTGGGACGGCCGGCAGCACGCCAGCGTGCTCGGCGGCTCCATCAAGCGCACCTACAACATGTGCGGCGTGCTGCTCATCTTCGTCTGGTTCCTGTACCCCATCGCCTGGGGCGTGTCCGAGGGCGGCAACGTCATCCACCCAGACTCGGAGGCCATCTTCTACGGCATCCTCGACATCATCGCCAAGCCCGTCTTCACGTTCCTGCTGCTCTGGGGACACCGCAACATTGACCCGTCGGCTCTGGGGCTGAACATTCGCGAGCCGGGCGCGGCGCCGGCAGGACCTGTCGAGAAGCAGCATCACAGCGGTGATCACGGGCACCTCGGTGGTAACACGGCTGCTGATGCGCAGAATGGCCGTCACGACGGAGCGACGAACGGCCACCATGCTGCCCATGCTGCCAATGGTGCCACTACTGCAGCGGTCTAATTCCAGGCGCTGTTTGTAGGACGCACCTATGGACCTGCGAGACAACATCTCGCGTACTGGAGGAGGTCGCACATGTTGAGCGCACCAGGAGAGTCGAGGCAGAAATTGGAAGCTAGCATGATACTGTAAAGTGATGATGTAATGCGAGAAGGGAAAAGACATTTCACGGGACTGATACTAATGAGGGGCTAAATTTGATGAAAGACATGATGATGGATTTACGGCATCACTTGAGGAAATTCCCATATTCCCACCACACTGCCTGGTTTTCATCGTATCGTTTCCCAATTTTCTTATTATGTGGGTTTGTATAATGTTTGTATAATACATCTGTTCAGCTGAGCAATATTGGCATATTCGATTCCACGCTGTACACGTCATTCTCGGGTTAAATCAATTCTGCCGCTGCGGCTACGATGGGTGGGGGAGGACGCAATGCGGAGAAGAGTGACATCTTGGCAAGGGTTCTTCATGCCGGACGCTCGGCACTCCATCACGGCTTGTAAAAGAAGTGGCTCCGGCCATGATCGTTGGGGGGGAAAGCGTTAAGAGGCGTGGTTCGCCGCTCCGCCAACGTAGTCTCCCCGAACACCATACACACTCGTGAACCACTCGACTGACATAGCCATGGCTTCGAAACTGCCCTTTCACGCTGATCAGATCGGCTCACTGCTCCGCCCGGCGGCACTGTCCGAGGCCCAGGACAAGGCTGACGCGGGGACTCTGTCTGCCGAAGAGCTGCGCGCAACGCAAAAGGAGGCCATTGCGGACATTGTCGCCAAGCAGCAGAAGCACGGCGTCCGGGCCCTCTCGTCGGGAGAGTTCGACCGCAAGTACTACTTCTCGGGCTTCTTCGAGAAGCTCGGGGGCTTCCGCGAAGTCAGCCCCGTGCCGTGGGACCTGGCCCGGCTGTCGGCGCCGCCCATCGCGGCGCTGAAGAAGGCGGGCAAGCAGTACATGATGGCGGCCGTGTGCGACAGCAAGATGACGTACGAGGCCAGCCCGTACCTCGACAACTGGAAGCTGCTGCGCGACTCGGTGCCGCGCGAGCAGTGGGCCGAGTGCAAGTTCACGATGCCGCCGCCCTGCTACTTCCACCTGCGCCTGGCGCCCGGCAAGTGCTACAGCAGCGAGGCGTACGCCAACGATGAGGAGTTCTTTGCGGACCTGGCCAAGATGTACCAGAGGGAGTTTAGGACGCTGTACGATGAGGGGCTGCGGAATATACAGATTGATGATCCGACGCTCGCGTACTTTTGCTCGGATGAGATGGTTGAGGCGTTGAAGAAGGATGGCGAGGATCCGGACAAGCTGTTTGAGACATATCTCAAGGCGCACAACGACTGCATTGCGAACCGGCCAAAGGACCTCCACGTAGGCCTGCACGTCTGTAGAGGTAAATATGTCTCGCTCGGCAAGATGACGGTATACTGACACGAGGATAGGCAACTTCTCCAAGTCGATGCACTTCAGCGAAGGCTCCTACGAGAAGATCGCCGCCCGCTTCTTCACGACGCTCGACTACGACACCTTCTTCCTCGAGTACGACAACCCGCGGTCGGGCGGGTTCGAGCCCCTGCGGTACCTCCCCGCGCACAAGAACGTGGTGCTGGGCGTGGTGACGACCAAGGACCCGGCGCTGGAGGACGCCGAGGAGCTCAAGACGCGGGTGCGCGAGGCGGCCGAGGTGCTGGCGCGGGGCCAGGGCCGCCCCGTGGACGAGGTCATGGCCAACGTGGGCATCAGCCCTCAGTGCGGCTTCGCGAGCGTCGCCGTGGGCGCCGAGGGCATGACCGAGGAGGCCATGTTTGGGAAGCTGGCGTTGGTGAGGGATGTGGCTGCGGAGCTGTGGCCGGAGAAACCGTGAGGACCGGGGGAAGGGAGCGTTGGGCTTGTATGAATGAGGAGCAGTTTGTTATATAAGGCCTGAGCTCACTCCAACGGCAATATGCTTCAATTTAACATTGAATCCTACCTCTCCCGTGCGATGTGATGTGATCAGTAGAGGGTGATGGTGTGAGAACTTCATACGTTGTACACGCTATCCACCGACGCCCAACCTTTCACAAGTGTAGCTAATAGGTCCAATCTCAGAGTTAATATCCTTGTATTCCTTGAAATTTGATCATATCTCAACCACTATTCGAAAACATGGTCGGTCTTCATGGAGAATCTCAAATGGCTTGGTGATCAGCATCAGTATCAACGCGTCATCGCCACACAGTCGACGATGTAATCCAAGGCCATCACCAATCTCATATATCGCCAGGTCATTCCCAAACTCGGCCACTATACTCTGAATAAACACAATCGCAATCTATACCCCTATCTCATTCATCCTTGTTTCATTGAATATCTCACGTAACATAACCCCGACGTCCAAGCACATACTACACAATGGGTGCTCTTGATTCTGCAAGGGTATTTGGATGATCCTCTAAATTCTGGGATACATATCTAACAACACACAGAACGCCATCGCCGAGAACCTCGGCGGCCCGGCGACGAAACTAGCCACCCACAAATTCTCCCTCTCCGAAACCCCCTCCCTCACCGGCAAAGTCGCCGTCGTCACCGGCGGCAGCGAAGGCATCGGCTACGGCGTCACACACACCTTCCTGACCCACGACATCCACAAGCTCTTTATCCTCAGCCTCTCCGAGGACGTCGTCCGCGGCGCCCAGGCCGCCGTCGCCAGCGAGCTCGGCCAGGACAAGGCCGACCGCACCACCTGGATCAGGTGCGACCTGGCGGACTGGGGCAGCATCAAGGGCGTGGCCGAGCAGATCGGAGCCCAGACGCAGAGGCTGGACGTGCTGGTCAACAACGCGGGGCTGGGCGCGCACACGTTTGGCTTGTCGGCGCTGGGCGTGGACAGGCACATGGCCATCAACCATTTTGGCCACGCACTGCTAACGTCGCACCTGTTCCCGCTGCTCAAGAGCACTGCGGAGAAGGGTGACACCGTGCGCCTCACCAACACGGCCAGCAACATGCACCAGAGCACGCCCTCGAGCACAAGGTTCGAGAGTCTCGACGAGATCAACCAGGACCTGGGTGCCAGCGCCCTCTACGGACGCTCCAAGCTTGCGAATATCTTGTTCGCGAGGTGGTTCAATCGCAACATAACGCAGCAGGGACACCCGAACATCATCATGAATGCCACGCACCCAGGGTTCGTGAGTTCGCGCATGAGCAAGGAACAGATCCACGAGCCGTGAGTCATCACTCTTACCCCATGGCATATCATCCGAACTTACTTGTTTATGCTGACTGGACACAGGTATCCGCTAGGAGGTTACGGTGTCTCAGTACTCGCCGAGCCGTTAAAGAAGGACCAGTTCGAGGGTGCTGTGAGCACAGTGTATGCAGCCACTGTGACCAAGAACTCGGGCGAATTCATCTGTCCGCCGGCGGTGCCGGAGCCAGGGACCAAAATGGCGCAGGACGAGCAGCTTGCGGATCGGCTGATGGAGTTGACGAAGCGAGTCATTGGCGAGAAGCTCAATGGAGGACAAAGGGAAGATGTGCTAGGTGACCTGTTGTCACCGTAATCGCATACTCTCGTCGCAGGAGCGATGCACAGTGATTTATCAATAACGATGCTGTCATTGACAGTTGAATTGGTTCAATATATACGATTCTGCTGATTATGTTTAAGGCTATATACAGCATGTATGCAAATGCAGTCCACCCTTGACGAGCGTGGTCATCATTTCGTTCTCATCGCCACCATTCCTCCAAGCATCTCATTTAGGGGGTGCACTGGGAGTAGTGAGGAGGCGAGACGGCGTTGCAGCGGTAGCCAGACGCGCAGGAGGTGCAGCCAGTGTAGCCGGTACCACCGCACTGGCCCCAAGCAGCGACAGTGCATCCGCCACCGCCGCCGCCAGTGCCGCCAGTGGGCTGGGGCGCGGCGAGAGATGTGGAGGGGCTGGAGCCGGGCGAGCAGGTCTGCTCGCAGCCAGTGCAGCCGGAGCCAGCAGCCTTGATGGTGCCGCCGGAGTAGACAGCGGGACCAGGGGCGGTGTAGCCAGTCATGCGGCCGTGGATGTTGACGCCGATACCCGGGTCGCTGGGGGAGTAGGCGCCGGGAAAGCGGACGGTGGCCGGGCTGGCGCTGCCGCCGCCGGAGACGGTGATCTGGTAGCAGGTCATGTAGAACTGGGCGCCGCCGCCGGGGCTGGCGGCGTGGAGGGCGATGACCTCGGCACGCATGAGGTAGTCGCCGGCGGGGATGTCAGAGGGGATGCGGACGTTGACGCGACCGCAGCACGCCTCCATGTCCTTGACGCCCCAGAAGTCGTCGTCGCCCGAGGAGCCGGCGGGGTTGCTAGCCCAAGAGTCCTGGTAGATCTTGAACCAGCCTGCGGAGCCATCGGCGGTGTAGGCGTCGTCGACCTTGGAGAGGTAGACTAGGACGGGGCCGTAGTGGGCGCCTCCGATGGCCGGAGAGCTGCAGCTGCGCTGTCCGGCTTGCTAAAGAGGGTGNTGCCCGCCCCTCCCGATGAGTCGTCGTGAAAAGCAGGCGTCTCCCTTGCAGCGCGTATTTCTGGTATCATGGCAGCCAAAGTTTGGTTGTGCGTGGAGCAGGATGCAGCAACACCACAGCGTGCTCGGACCATCGTGAAGGGGAAAAACGCCCGAAAGCATCCTGGCCGAGCTGTCCACGCGGATACGGCAATTTCTCAGACGATCATGACTGGCTGGGCAGGGCGAGAAGGATGGGATCGAGCCCAGCGGCGTGGTGCCAGATGGAGGTGCTCGGCTGCATGGCTCCGAGAAACCCAAGTACGTCGGGCCGTCTCATTGGCCAACCAGCCCCTGGAGACAACGAAAAAGGCCAGAAGTGGAAGCCACGGAGGCTCGAGATCGTGAAGAGATAGATCTAGCCCCGTTCACCCTAGCGACATCCCGTCAGCAGTTGGTTTACGACGCTCCCGTCCCACAGCCTGAGGCCCACTGCTGGTGCTTATTTGGACGCGGAAGACTGCGGCTTGTGCTCATCATCGCCATTTCGGCTCAAGATCTGCTCTGTATCTCCTGGTGGCCCCGGGTTGTCGCTCAGATAATCTGGTGTCGAGATTCTAGAATCTGGGGCGGATCGGATCGAAGGTGGCTCGAGGGTAGTGAGATGGCTTGTCGCCAAGCTTGGCCGACGATCCTCCCCGGATTATCACATATAGCTGGCCAGGCCCTCCACAAACGAAGACATCCGTGGTAGCTTTGTTTCTCGAAAGTGCAGCAACGGAAAATAAAGTCGGCTGGGAGAGCGTCCTCGCTTGCTTGTTATGTTGATGCGGAGAGGCGGCATTGAGCACGGTCCCCACACAAAGGTCGAATAAAGAGGGCGAGTGGTAATTATATTGCAGTAATTCCCGCCCTCATGAATTCCCCTTTGGGTCCTTGAAGATCTTCCATGAGATGAGTAATCATACCAAGGCCAGAGGGGTTGGTGCTGGTGCTCATGGTCAAAACATGTTGCAGTACCCGAAAAGGCCCCTGGCGACGTCACACGGCTTCTTCCACGTTTCAAGGCGCAGCGACGGATGCATTATGCAGGCAGAGCGGACAAGTCGGTGTGGCCGCCTAGTCGTGGGATGGTTTGCGCTTGTTGCCAATGCCGGAAGCGGCAGTGGCTTGGGCTAGGCTGCCAGTTGACGGTAAGCATCTTGACCAGGCAGCCAGAATTCAAGGACGTGTATGCAGAGTTGAAGTTGGCCAACTGTTCTTTCAGATGACTTCTCTGTCTTTTTCACATGTCTTGAAAAGGTTTGCTTAACGTGGCCTTCTGATGACAGATGTATAAATGCTCGAGTGAAGCGCCGTAGATGCTGTCGAAGGAGACCTGAACAACCACTCTTGACCGCATTCCAAACAAACCGCCTGTCTCGGTCAGCGTCGCACGCGGGATAGATCTGAATACCTTTCATCCACCCCACACAGGTCATCCTCCTCCACGTCACTTCCGGCGAGTGGGCGAATACGTGAATCAGCATTACCTCGACAGAGTGCAGAGGGCAGCAGCAGAGTCAAAGCTGAGGTCACAAGCCCATCGTACAAACCGTGCGGCTACAAGCGGGACACACACAGTCTTACCTAACCTCCAACGCTGCCATTGATCAGCGCTAAAGACGTCCCCCGCGACAAAAGTTGTCCTCGTGCCCACAGTGGGAACTTCAGGCGTCTGCCGCCCCCCACAGGCNCCCCCCCCTTCATGCAGCAGCGCCCGGCTTGGACTCTCTTCACAGTGCTGATCGCCCATCATCATCAGCCTTTGCGCGTGCATTGGACCCTGCCGTGTTAGTGGACGGGCGGATGCACTGATCGCTTGACCCTGACGCAGGTACTTTGTACAGGCTAGCACGACTGCATGACTCTCTGAGCTGCATTTGGGTTTCCCGCATCCATCCCACCGCTTTCCCTCGTCCTCCGATATCCTTTCCGTAAGGTTGTCGCAACCTTTCTCACCTCTCTCAACCTACAACCACTTGGGTCTTCACAACGATCGCCTTCTGGAGCGATTTACCACGCCTTTATCGATTCGTCGTCGAGGCCTCTAGCGCCTCACCGCCATCATGTTCGACCTATTCGCCATGCTCTTATCGTGAGTGCCCCGCCATACCCTGATATGCCGTCATCTTCTCCCCGTGCCCAACACGCGCAAACTCGTCGCTGACCCGCGCGGCGTCGCTTCTTGATGCAGGTCCATCACGTCCTTTCTGTTCCCGATATTCGCTTCCTACAAGGCCCTCAAGACGTCCGATCCGGCCCAGTTGACCCCTTGGCTCATGTACTGGGTCGTCTTCAGCTGCTGTATTCTGATCGAATCCTGGGTCTCCTTTGTCCTCTTCTGGTAAGCATTGGCTCACTGGCCCTCGAGGCGACCCGGCTGGGCATTGCTTACCCTCGCTCGCAGGGTTCCCTTCTATGGCTACATCCGCCTTCTCTTCCTTCTCTACCTGATCCTGCCCCAGACGCAGGGCGCCCGCATCATCTACGAAGAACACATCCACCCTTTCCTGGAGCAGAATGAAGGACAGATCGACGACTTCATCGCCAGCGCCCACGACCGGCTGAAGGCCGCCGGCATGGCCTACTTCCGTCAGGCCATTGAGTACCTCAAAACCAACATCCTTGGCCAGCCGCCCTCCGATCCCGCGCCCCCAACCCCCGAGCAGTCCGGTCCGCAAAGCTACACCCAGTCGCTTCTCGCGAGGTTTAGCGTGCCGTCGGCGAGGTGGGCTGCTGCTGCTAACCCCAGCAGCGACTTCCAGAACCTACTGGCCAGCGCCGTGTCCGCCCTCTCCACCGCGGGCGGTCTCGCCGGCGCCGGCGTCGGCGCAAACATACCTTCGTCTGGGCGGCTGATTCCTTCGCACCTGCAGAGCCCGGTCGATAAGATGTCCTTTATTGCCGCGCAGCGGGATCGCCTCAACATCCTGCTTAGAGCGCTCGATCGCGAGGCCCAAGAGCTCCAGCACTCCGAGGAACACGCGTCGCATCACCGCCGCGCCCCATCCATGGCCTTCGACGGACACGACGACGACGAGCCCACTCAGCGACCGCCGAGCGGACAGAGCGGCTGGAGCGGCCTGAGCAAGAGCCGCAGCGAGGTGGACTTTGAAAAGATCGACGCCGAGAGCGGCGCAGAAGACAACGATGCGCTCCGCAGGCGGAACGTGTCCTCCGGCAGCACCCCTGGGGGCGGATCGTGGATGCCCTGGGGCTGGGGCGGCGGCGGTACTCCCGATGCTGGACGCAGCACCGGTATGGATCAATAGGATGATCAACAGAAATGGGTCTGGCAGGCGTACGGAGTTTGATGTAGACATGCTCATTGGAGTCTGGTTCTGCCGGTTGCGCGTTCATTCGGAAGCGGCACAGGGTCGTATTGGCCGATTCCTGGAGCTCAAGATGCCGGGGTCGAGATCTGGTGCCACGCATGTTCTGCTGCAGGTCTTACTGCGTAGAGGATTAGAAGGGTCAAGGAGAACCTCACTGGAACCGGCCAGTAGGTTTGCAAAACTCGTATTCCGACCGCTGCATGATTCCGCCAAACTAGGCCTACCATAGATGAAATATTTACACCGTATCTTACATGCGCCGTCTATTTAGTACACGGTCAAACCACAAGCTGCAAGTCCGGACATGTTCGTTCAAAGACTCGCATAGGCAGCATTACCTCTGCACCAGCTTGTAAGGATATGCAACATCGACCTCATCTTTCCTGTACCAAAAGGTGCGCTTCTTTTTGGTGGTAAGGTGCTCGACCCAGACCTCTTCCATGGACGTCTTCCTGAACCATCGGATGAACTGCGGGTCCCACAGCTCGCTGCCGATGCCGAGATCCTTGCAGCAGCGCATGAGGGCATTGGACTTGCAGCCTTCGACGGCCGAGGGCAGCTGGTCCTGGCCGAAGTAGTTGTTTTCACCCTGAGCCTGCGCAGCGAACCTACAGAGTAGAAATGTCAGCAACAACATCACACCAAGCCTGGACGTCCCTCCCCTGGTTGACCACTCACCTGCCGCCGATGATGAGGGCGTACTCGCGGGTCACTATGTTGTCGCCAACGACGGGTTCGCCCCTGGGAACCAATCCCCAGCCCAGCGGGCCAAAGGCCTCGTTCAACCGCCTCCTGTACTTGATCTCGGGGAGGTAGATTATACCATCGGGCTTGACCTCGATGTCCTTGGTATTCAGGGGCCTGTTGAGGCGCTCAAACTGCTCGCTGGTGACGGGCCTGGCAGACACGCCGTGGAAGCTCGTGGCCCAGTCGACGTCGGCCGCCGTCTGCTCCTCCAAGTGACCGAGTTCCGGAGGCTGGTACACCGTATGCTGAGGGGGGTTGTTCGCTCGGCTTCCCGGACCTAGTGCGGCTTTCGACTTCGCGGCGGCCGCAGCTTTGGGCGTGGACTGTGGCTTTTCCGCCTGATTTGGTGTGGCGGGGGGCGGGGATTTGGAGGGGATTCCTGATGACTTTTTGGCGGGCGCGGTGGCGTACGTGACGGGTTTCTTGGTGATGGAGCTGCTCTTCCTTCCTGGGGTGTTGGAAGCTTGTTGTGCCGGAGCCTGGGCGTTTCCCTTTGAAGATGCTTTCGTAGCGTTCGCGTTTACGGGTAGATCCGAGCCAGGAGGGCTTGATAAGGGCTGCGCGCCTGTGCTGGTTTGCGAGGGTGCTGTAGCGGTAGGAGGCTGATCGGCGAGAGCTGCAGCGGTGGCTTCAGAGGCCGTCGAGTAGGGCGACATGAAAGTGTTGATTGGTGCGGCAGCGCGGCTTTGTAGACGCCGTATGGGCGGCGCTCTGTATATCCTGCGCATGGCGTACATGATGTCCGCGGATGATGCTATCGACAAGACGATGCTGGAGTTGAAGCTCGCATGCACTACTTGGCGACAGTCAATTTTCAGTGGATCTGCGGATCCAGGGAATGGGGCGGGGCGGTGAAAATCTGGATGCATTCATTGGCTGGCAACGGGTTCTGTGCCATTTCGGGAGGACGCTGAAGTTTTGGTTATTTGTGGCAGCATCACAAGACCTGGGACAATGCTGTTTGCTAAATGATTGAGGGCTGTTTGTCAAATGATTGAGAGGTTATACATTGTTCATAGTGTACATGTTGTGCAGGGGAAATCCTTTTCCAAACCTTGCAGCAATTGTTTTGGTTTAGATGTCCTTGCTTTCCGTCCGTTGGTCGTTGTTGTGGCGCTTCCAGCATTGTTTGAACGCCTCCATCTGCTGATTGTAAGCCATGTGACGAATGTAGATCAGAAAAGAATCCCCCAGGATAGTATAATACGAGGAGAATGGCATGGTCGTCTCTGCAGCTTCGGATTTGACATACCTCACTGGCACAGGCCCTCCAGTCCTTCTTCTCAAAATAGCAGTCCGTCATCTTAGCATTTTCCTCTGCCACATCCCTCATCAGCAGAGCGCCCAACGTAAGATTGCCGACAGTAAGCGGAGAGTTGACACTGGGCGACTTGCACAACTTTCCGCCATGATACTGCCCGAGCCTCCTTCGCAGTCCAATTCACTCACCAGAGCAGCCTGTGCTGAAGATCCGCTTGTCCCTGCACGAAACGCAAAAGGCATCCGAGTCTTAGCGAGCTAGTGAGCGCAAAATAGCACGCTGGCACGGACACTCACCACTCGTCTGGCTCATCGTCGTCGCTGGGGGCTGCCGGAGCCGGGGTGTCCTCCTTGACCTTTTTCATGTCTGAGTCTTCGGGTTCGATGCGGGAATTTTGAGCTCCCATTGCGCCGCGGGTTTCAATTTTGTTGTTGCGGAAAGGTGAGACTTGCCGTTGGCGTGTTGATGTAGGGGGGAAAAGCCAGGGGATATCCTGAGTGATATACGATATAGCCGTCGAAATTCACCAACCGACCTAACCAAATTATCCAACGATGAATTCAACTCAGGCGACGATGAGTGCGCGAAAGCTCAACGTTCTGGTCTATACAGGTAAATCAAGTCAAGTCTTTTATAACGAATTGTGCACTCACCTTGTTTCAGGCGCTGGCACTACCTCCGAGTCAGTCAGGCACTGCATGTTCTCGCTGCGTCGCCTCCTGGCCTCCAACTACGCCGTCATCCCCGTCACCGAGACTATTCTCCTCAAGGAGCCCTGGGCACCGACCTGCGCACTGCTCGTCTTCCCCGGCGGCGGCGACCTGGGCTACTGCCGCACCTTCAACGGCGAGGGCAACCGCCGCATCGGTGACTTTGTCCGCCGCGGCGGCGCGTACCTGGGGCTCTGCGCCGGCGGCTACTACGGGTCGCGCAGGTGCGAGTTCGAGGTCGGCAACACGCCCCTCGAGGTCGTCGGGAGCAGAGAGCTGGGCTTCTTCCCCGGGACCTGCCGCGGCGGCGCGCTCAAGGGGTTTGAGTACTTTAGCGAGAAGGGCGCGCGGGCCGTCAGGTTGAAGGTGGTGAATGAGGCGTTTGACGACGGTGCCGCGCTGCAGGATACGGCATCGTACTTTAACGGCGGCGGTGTGTTTGTCGATGCGGCGCAGATGAAGGACGTGCTGGTGCTGGCTACCTATGCAGATGAGATTGATGTGGATGGAGGTGATGGCAAGGCCGCAGCTGTTCTGTGCAAGGTTGGCCAGGGCAAGGCGCTTCTTACGGGACCTCATCCTGAGTGAGTACAACCACCATAGTCCCCTTCCCTTGGCTAACCTTGGGCCAGATTTTCCCCCGTCAACCTTCATTCACAGCCAAGCATCCCTGGCTACGACGAACTGATGGCCCAGTTGACCGCCGAGCAGCATTCGTGCATGGCATTCCTCAGGGCATGCCTCACCAAGTTGGGCTTGGAGGTTGACCAGAGCGGCTCCTCCACGCCGCCGCTGTCAGACTTGCATCTGACCTCCATCGACAACACAGGCGTGACGGAGCTCCTGTGCAATCTAGAGGACATCATGAACAAGGAGGACGGCAGGGAGTATATCAAGGCCGATGCGGACACCTTTGAGATTGAGACCTCGCAAGGTTCGTGGAGTCTCGAAGAGTTGCAAGAAGCATTGTCCACCACGGACGGGACAACGAGCGGTATTGTCGAGTACGACACGGTGGTCAAGAAGATCATTGCCCACGAGGAGAAATTACCACCAGCACAACTAACGCCTCGGTTTGATCATGCGGTCTTCTACTCCAGCCTCAAACGCTACCAAACAGTGGAAGACGATGCAGAGGATTGGGGCACCGTGTTGATGTATGGAGACGTTGTGACGAGCACCAACACGTTGCTCGATAAGTGAGTCCATGGCTGGCGCCCGCTTGTTTTCTTCGCATCTGACCCCTTCAGGAACCACAAGCTCTTGTCAAAGCTTCCAAACGGCTTTACCCTCGCAGCGTCCATGCAGGTGGCTGGTCGCGGCCGTGGTACAAACGTCTGGATTGCACCCGCCGGCTCCCTCCTCTTCTCGACGCTCATCGACCACCCTGCTCATCTCGCCGTGTCGAGGCCCATCGTCTTTATCCAGTACATTGCGGCCATTGCCGTGGTTGAGGCGATTCAATCATACGGCCCTGGCTACGAGAAACTACCTGTTAAGCTGAAATGGCCTAATGACATTTGTAAGTCACACCCATGAATGCCCCCATCGGCTTTAGGACTAACGTGGTGTAAAGACGCCCTTGACACCACCAAGCAGACTGGATCAGCATCGTACGTCAAAATCGGCGGCATCCTCTCGCAGTGCGCGTACGACAACGGCTCCTATAAAATCGTCCTCGGCATCGGCATCAACACCATCAACCCCCGACCAACCACCTCCATCTCTGACCTCCTCCCGCCCGACGCCGCCAAGCTGCGAATCGAGGTTCTCCTGGCGCGAGTTCTCACGCGGCTAGAGGCAGTGCATGCGCAGTTTCGCCGCGAGGGCTTCTCCCAGGACCTCGAGGCGCGGTACTATCGTCATTGGCTGCATACCGGTCAGGCCATCACGCTGGAGGAAGAGGCTGGTGCGAAGGGGCGTGTTCTGGGCATTACGAGGGATTGGGGGATGCTGAGGGTCGAGCAGATGGACGAGACGGGGAGAGGCACGGGGAGGATCTGGACATTGCAGAGTGATGAGAACAGCTTCGATTATTGGAAGGGCTTGGTGCGTAGGAAGACATAGATTTTAGTGGCATATTTAGACGTACAAAAGCTATACTTTTTACCCAGGGTTAAGCGATGCAAGCGCATCTCCTTTCATACCACACCTTACTCTCTGTTTTCTTGTATTTAGTCCAGAAGAAATGGGCTTGCCTGGTTGATGGGAAGGTCACTACCCTACACCAAATCAGCAGAGTCAAATTCGCCCAAATACAAGCTACAAAGGCAGACATTCAAGATGGATCAATTTTAGGGTTTCAGGTAGAATAGAGACGTAGTTGGGAGACCCAAATGATTTTGCACGTAGCCCTGGAAGAGACAAGGTAAGACCTAGAGCAGCATGAATTGTGTGCGAATTAAATGGCTTGTAGGGAATTATCCAATCCAACGCAACGGCTGTGCAATACCTCTGGTGATTTGCTTCCGTCCGAAATGGTTAAACCAGGTCATTAATTCTTATTGTACAAGTCTTACTATACAAGTTGATGAGCGCATCTAGTCGCACCCATCATTTTGTTTATCTCTTAAATACAGAGTCTCTTGACCCAGGCACGCCCCTAGATCCGCCCAAAACAAAAAAACGCCTTGCAATGCTGCAGTCGAGTGAAGATGTACATGATATGTGGACTTCCGCGTAGCCCTCGAGCAAAGCTTTACCGTCGGAGCTTCAAGGGATGGTGTTCGTGCTCCTGGCCGTCGTTGCTGCCAATGCGCTGTGGGTCGTGGACGTTCGCAAAAACAGGAAGACTATGCTCCCGCGGGCATGGCCGTGTTGATCGCGGTCGACTACCTGTCTTTATAAATCTTGGGCTTGAACCCAGCTTTAATATCCGCCTCTTGTTCGGCTTTCTCTCGTATCGGCCCTAGCTCGCGCTCAAACCGCTCTTTTGCCCGCACAATCTTGCTCTGCAGGTAGAAGCTGCCGCCCTTCTGCGGCTCGTTGGCGTCAAACAGTCGCTTGTAGCGCTCCAGCACCTCCTCGACGTTGGCCTGACCGCCGGAGGGTGGCTTCACGTTGAGGATGCGGCACGCCTCGTCGAGCGTCATGCCCGAGGAGAGCGAGGCGCGGCCCGAGGCGCCTATGCCCGCCTTGGCCTGCGCGCGCTGGTACTGCGACGCGGCTTGCGCTTGCTTGTAGGCGGCGGCGAAGGAGCGGCCGAGGATGCGGGAGCCGGTGATGGCGGCTGTGATGAGGAAGCGGTGCGCCTGCGAATGCGTCAGTACAGAGGTCGGGTGGATCTCATCACCTAGTGAAGAACCGAGGGAGGGAGATGGAGGTAACGGTACCATGTTGTCGCAAGGATTGGCAAGTAGGCTAGAAAGGGACGACGACGACGCCTTGGTGCTGACGAAGAGAGAGAGTATCGTCCGGAGCGACTAGGGAAGGTCGAGTGCACCCGGCCAGGTGGTGTTGATTGGAGTCCTTGAGAGGGACAAGAAATTGGCGGCAGAGGCAAAGATCGTGTAATGCCGATCCCCGGCCAGGGTAAATTTTGGACGCTTGTCCAATCGCGTCTATTAGCCGAACCTTTTCCGCGGCTGGTCTCAACTCCCTCACCGAGCCGACCTCGGTGAGCACTATTCTCAATGTGCCGATTTTACTTAGGTAGGCGAGGCACTCTCTAAATAATGGCCTTCTCATGCATACTTGGATCCAAGGATTGAGCCTGAAATGCATAATTTGATGCTTCGATAGAACCGAAGGACTTTGAATCTTCGTTGGGAGTGAATTTACTCTTCTAGACACAGTCAGCGTTTGCCGAGCTGTACACCAAACGCTGCACTGGCTGGCTCCATCTGGTTCCATCAACCCCTTCAGAAGTGCTGTGCGTGTCGCGGTGGCTGACGCCAGACATTAATCATCGCCCAATAGTCTACCTCTCACACTCTTTCGCTTTCTTGTAGATTTGGCGTCCGACTACTCTGAGAGGCGCTCATCAGGTCGGTGACAAACCCCTCGTTGACCCCTTGAAGATAGACCCCACGACAAAACCCTGGCTTCGAGCCACACAGTCTCACACCTCGCAATCTGACTCACTGGCAGCAACGATGTTGTCCGTGGCAGACATTGCGACCCTTCTTCAGCGCGAAGGCAGCGGTGTGTCCGCTGAAGACTACGACGAGACTTCTCAGCCCGACGATGCCCGCCAGCGACGGACTGAGCTTCTGAGACCCGTTCTCGCAAGCTGCGAGCAGGCTAGATTCGCGCCGTCCGGGGATATCGATCTCATTGCCGAGAAGCTCGGTGATGGCAGCCGAGATGGTAGGTCCAGGCCAGCGCTTGACTTTTCGTGGTTGCTAACGCATATGTATTCGGCCACAGCTGCGTGGCGTCTCCCCTTTGGAGACTCGGGGATATTGGACTTCTTCCTGCAACAGATTACCATGGGTGGGATGCGACAGGGTCTTCATATCCATGCCCTACGCATTATCGGCAACTCATGTGCAGATACCGACGAGAACAGGGCTAGAGTTGTGGAGGGTGACTTTTTAGCACCCATCATCCGCGATCTGGACATGGAGTCGCTCATACCGTTCAGCATACCTGTTCTCTTCAACATACTAGTCGATTATGGTGAGCAGCATCTGTGTCTTCAACGGTGCAGGGAACGGCGAGCTAACAAGTGCAGAGCCTGCCCAGCGCTTGGCCTCGCAATCCCGACTTAGCCACAAACTTACACTTCTCCTGTCGTCTCCTCGAATTTCGGAATACTCTCCCTTCATTAATTACTTCTGCAAGATTCTGGCCTTGCTAGTCGCCCAGGAAGGCGAGGTTGAGCTGGCGCACCCCTTGACTGTTCCCGTTCTCCTCACCCTGGCCGCTACATCGCCTTACAACGACGATATTGAGGACTTCATAACGCTTGCCTCGGTGGCAATGACCTATCTTGCACCCGAGCCATCGCAAAACAGTCTCATATCTGCGGGACATGTATCACTCTTTCTGAATGTTTACTATCATGCCCACGTCAATGTGGCCGTTGACCACATTGACGACCCGGACCTTGTTAATCAACTCAGACAGCTGCAGACGTCACTCCTCTCTACGCTCGCTGACTTGACGGCAAGCGATGCATTCTTCACCAGATACCCGGTACAAGGTCCTGTGTCGCAAACCTTTTGGGCATGGCTCCGAGCGCCGAATCCGAGATTGCAGACTGCAGCGTGTCTTGCTCTGGGCAACTACAGCCGCTCAGACGAACTCTCTTATGCCCTCGTGCATACTCATGGCGCACATATTCCGGTCATTGAATTGCTGTCGAATCCAGAAATCAACGATGCCCAGGTACTTCATGCGGCGATATCTTTCCTCAAGAACCTGGCTATTCCGGCGAATAACAAGCCATCGCTGGGGGACCTTCTTGAGCCATCCTGCGTACCTCGTATCTACGCATTCGACTCCCAACCCCACGTCCAATTCTCTGCCGTATCGCTGACAAGACTGCTGCTCGTCAACTGCCCGTCCAATGTACGCCGCATTTGCAAGCCCCTGAGTTCCGACCCGTCGAGCCCCGCGCATGAGCGGACAAACGTCCACGCCTTGGTGTCGTTGTTTGAACGATCAGACGCCGAACCCACAAGGCTCGAGGCAGCACGCTCCATCGCGGCAATATGCCGAGTGCTGCATTCGAACCCAGCGGCTCCCATTTTACCGGACTGGGATCCGTCCAATTCAAGTCTCCAGTCCTCGGCCCATGCCAGCGACAACACGCTGTTGAGCAGTGTTTCGTCTGATTACTCGGAAGATAGCAAGAGACGTGACTTCTTCTACAAGAGGCATTACCTAGAAAACGCACTGGCATTCTTGGTCTCACAATCGAAATGGCCGATTCTGCGCTCCGAAGCGTGGTTTGTCTTCGCCCTCATGTGTCGGTCTCGCGACGGTGCTGCGAGTGTTCTAACCATGTTTCACGTCCAAGCGGCCATGGACTCGCTCATCGAGGCTGTTACCGGCCGTCGTTCGTTCCAGCCAGCAGAGCGACAGATTGAGCCGGGGCAGAGCAGCTCCCTCCTGTCCACAGCCGGCAACCTGGAGCTGGAGCCGCAGCAGGTGGATGCATCACAGAAGGCCAACATGGCAAAGGTGGACCGCGAGAACGCCGTGGTTCTTTGCACGGAGATTCTGCGCAATTGGGGCGATGAGCTGCCCCCATTGAGACTTGGTGCTTTACAAGATCTCATCAAAGAGGGTACAGAGCTAATAGCTGCCGAGAAGAGATAGTTTCTGGGTGAACAACCACTACGTTCCGTAGGGCATTAAGAATTCACATGTTGCAGTCATAAATTGCTTCTGAAATGAAGAAATGAGGGTATAATGTGGCTCTATACATGCTTTCACACATTCGCACCACGTGATCGCAGGACAAGGCTGGTGATCATGCAGTAATGAATTTCTCGACCTGGACCTAGAGTAAAAACCTCATTTCCGAGCCGGGGCCGAACCATCTCATCAGAAGCCTCAGAACCGGACGTTGCCCCTCCCATAGAGCCAGCAAAAGAGCACAATAAAACCCTCAAAACACCAGTTAGTTTTCCCTTTTGACAACCAACGTCTATTTCTTGGAGTCGGCCTCGGCGTCGGCCTTGTCCTTTGCGCGCTTCTCGCGGGCGCCCTGGTAGCGCTTGTTGCTGCGGGCCTGGCGGAGCTTGGCGTAGGCGCCGCCCTCGATGGCTGCGGGCATCTCGCCCTTCTTGATCTCCCTGAAGGCGATGTCGGTGGGGGCGATGGGCAGGGCAGAGGAGATGAGGGAGACCTTCTCGACCTTGGAGAGGTCGGTCTTGGTGTCGCCCTTCTTGACGGCGTTGGATCGGCGCGGCAGCAGGATCAGACGCTCCTTGTAGGCCTTGAGGCGCTCGACGTTGGCGACGAGCGACTCCTCACTCAGGTTCTGGCGGCGGGCGTCGACGGAGATGCCGATGGTAGGGGCGAGAAGACGGGGAATGCCAGCCTCCTGTAATAATGGTCAGATGACAGTCCCATACGTTTTTATTCCTTCCTCTGCAATGCCAAATCATGGAGGGGCCTGATTCGTACCTTCAGCTCAGCAAGGGTGAAACCACGGCCAGCGCGGACGCGGCGGTTGTACTTGATGGTAGGGCATCGCACGACGGGGCGGAGCTTGTCGATGGGACGGGGTGCGAGGGCGGCGGCCTTGGCCTGGCGAGCCACACGTCTTGAGGCCTTCTTGCCAGCCTGGGTTCACATAAAGTCAGCCTCCGACCCAACTTCTACCGTCGTCCGCAGTATCGCATACCTGGTCGAAGTGCGTTCGGACCCGTCGCTGCCAATCCTTGCGGAAATCTAGAAAATTGTCAGTCGCCTAGGAGTTTGAAGGGTTTCGACGGAAATGCTCACGGTTGCTGACGATCTTCTGGTTGTGCTTGATCGCCTATTCGAAAGAAAGATTAGAATGGTACTGTATTATTGCGATTGATTCGAGTCTGGCCATACCATTGTGTCTGCGTCCGATCAAACTGGCTGGAGGTTAGTCGTTCGTTGGTCGTCGTGAAGGCGTTGTAAATTTGGAGGAGTTGAGGCTAGACAAATTCACAGAAGGGTTTTCGTGCCCTACCAGTGGTACGTACCTGGTGGGGGGGGGGCAGCTGCGTGGGCCACAGTCCGGAAGAAAGAAAAAGTCAATGTCACGTGAGCGTATACGAGCCTCCGGTGGCAGCCCGAGAACTTCGAAGGTACGTACCGGCGATGGTGAGGCCAGAAGTGGTTGCCTGAATCACTCCAAACGGCGCTAGGCAGCAGCAGCACTATTTAAACATCGCCCGGCTGCCAAAACTTTCCTCCTCTTTTCTTTCTTTTCTTCTTCATACTTACCTTGTTCCGGATTCCCCAGCTCAAGAATTGGGGGCTCCAGTGTGGAAGGCCTGCATTGCACAGCGCGGTGTCGCTCCACACTCCATTGTCCTTCGGGGCCATGGGGGGCGTAATTTTTGATTTACTCCTCGTTTTCATTGTGGTGCTCGCTTCGTGCGAGGTCACGAAGAAGACTGCTTGCGCCGTAAACTTGACCTTGACGTCCTTGCCAGTGGCAAGCAGGACAGGAGTGCGTACTTAAAAAAAATTGTTGCGTCACGGTTTCTTCGTAAGGCTACAAAAGCTGCTGCTGTTGCGTGAACACTACAGCGAAGCTTGTTAGCTATCAGAAATGAAGCCAACCTGTGCACCGTCAACCCCAACCAGGCGCTGGTGAGAAATGCATTCCTGTCCTGGTCCATCACTTGTCACGACTACGAGCCAGCGTATTCTCTTTCGTAGTAGCCGTCACATCGTCTTGTGATTCAGCTTCTTGATCAATTCCGCTCGCTCATTTATTATGCTCGTCGCTACCGCTATCCAGAGTATGGCAGTGAATACTGCGTGTCTGCCTAAGCCCACTGATTCACCTCCGGCAACCACCACGACAAATCTAGGCTCTGTCGGTAGCGACTGACTTCAAAAGTTCTCAAATTGAGAAAGATCATAAGGTACTGCAGCCGGCTGCTCAAAGCTTCCGCCTTACGGGATCTCTTCCCATACTCATACAGCGCCCCCCACTTCCCGGCAGTCTGGCGCAAAACTGATTCGTGGTAGTCTGTTGTCCTCGCCTCTTTCCTGAGTCTTACTCGACGCGAATGGAACAGTATCGGATGACACGGCCCAACGCGGGCTGTCTTCGCCCCTCTCTCGTGTTGTGGCTGTTGATAGCGTAGGAGCGAGACGCGGCCTTTCTTCCCGAACCCGACTGGTTCCTCTCGACAATGGAGGGCCTCGAGACCTTTCCTCGCTTCTTCCGCGAGATCTCAGAGAGAATGGCCGGGACCTCTCTCCGCTTCGTCCACGTGATCGGCTCGCTGCCAAGGCCAGCTCGATCGCGCGGGATCTGTCCTCGCTCTTCTCACGAGTCGTGCTCTCGGTAAATGGCAGGCCGTCCGAGTCTATTGGACGCGAGAAACGGTTGAAGGCGATGAACATGCCTTCGTCCGCCTCCACGGCGTTCGATGGGCCCGGTGCGTGAATGCTGACTCGTCTAATCGACACGGCGTCATCGAGGATGGGTTCGAATCCGAAGTAGCTGTAGGCTAAGCTAAGAGCAGGGACTGACAGCCCGTGGAAGATGATGGAGAACAGCACGAGCCAATACAATACTGAGACACGTCAGCAACGCTATTCTGCAAACAATTATTAGGAAAATGGACTGACCAGGGGCAAGAGCGACGAGCAATGCTCTCTCGCCTTCATCTGCGTGGTCGAGGTCCGGCAACAAATGAAGCCGAGTGTGCTCCAGGTAGTAAATTGCGCCCACGCCAATCGGTCCAAAGTAACCGAAGAACAAGGCCTCCTTCCAATTCGTCACGGTTGTGTGCATGGTCCTGTAAAGCAACATGATGGCCGGAATACGTCGGAAAAGCAATACAAGGAAGCCGAGTCCGATGAGGCGTGGGATCGTGATGCCGGTCGTGTCAGGTTGATGGAACTCACTCCAAGGCATGGTGGCACCCAAGTACATGAAGCCGCCGAAGTTGAGCAACACATCGATACAGTTGTTGACCTCGTCGTGTCGTCGGTTCACTTCGGCCAAGTATTGTCCGTCCCAATTGAGGGCACAGCCGGCAGCAAAGCATGCGAGTAGGTCGCTGATACCAAGAGTTCCCGCGGTACCGACAATGAACAACTAGAGTCGGGAATGTCAGCGAGGGTCGTTATTGAGGGTTTGTCTAGGAAGACGTACTCCAAGGGCCGTCGGGAAGAGCACATAGCTCTCCTCGTCAATCCATTTACGATTCAGGAAGAACTTAATGCCCTTGCCTGACGCGAAACCGATGAAAGCACCATACGTCATCGCTAGCAGCACAACGTAAAGGAGTGTTTCAACGACCCAGTTCCTCAGGGCGACGAGCGGGCCACCACCAAGGCGGCCTACATCTTCTGCCCGAATGGTGAGCAGATTTTGTGCACCCTCAGGTATCTCGGGAATCTCCGAGTGACGCATGAGGTAGATGGCGAGCATGAGGAAAGGGAAGGCGAACCCGTCATTGGCGCCCGCTTCAGCCGATGTGATTTCACGCAACGGTCGTGCAACATACTTGTCTGCAAACGGTCCTTTTGCGATGGCTTGTGACAAAATAGGGTCGTTGGGGGTGACACAGGCACTGATGACAAGGCTCGCCAGGAACGACACGTTGGGCACCGCTGCCAGTACGCACAGGCATGTCGTGATCCAGATGATGCCCATCACTGGAATGAGACATATCACCATCTCTTTCCAGTGATGCCAGACGTATTTGGCCGGCAGCTGATAACCAGCAATCACCAGCTGCAAACCAATGATGACTCGCATAAGGCCCAGCGTGATGGGCGACACCTGGCCGGAGGTTGCCGATCCCCATCGTTCAGGAAATATGAATCTTGCGGCCACCGGACCTAGGATGATGCCAAAGAAGACGGCTGGCACTGTATGCGAATATGAGATTGTATGGTACGGCCAGCGTTGGAGGAGGGACACGAACACGCTTCACCAAGGTACCATGAGCGTTTAAGCTTCACCGACAAGAAGCCGAAAAGTACAGTAAAGGCACCTAGCAAATCAGCCACAGTCGCTAGAAAGGATGTGCCTAGCATCACGCCAAGCATTTACGGTCACGGGAGAGGCCTACCAAACACGGCTATGACCGTGTTGAGCTCGATAATGTCCAGCGTAGGCATGTCGAAAAGTAAGGAGAAGTGAGAGGAAGAGGGGACGGACTTCACTCGGCCAGCAAGTGTTCTGGATACTATGTATCAAAAGGACGACGTAATCCGGGAAAAGAAGTGGGAAAGAAAGGAAAAGACGAAAAAAAACCCGCAGTAATGAGAAGGTCCCGAGGAAGACAGGATCTTGGTCTTTGTACAAGAACTAGGACGGAGCCTAGCAGGGTACAACAACGGAGGACAAGAGGCTCCTATAAGGCAAGGCAACATGCGCGGTCACAATGGCGAATGGAAACACCGCGCAACCCGTCCCATCCCCGAGCGGCAAGTGAGACTCTCCTCCTGTCTCAAGGTGGGCGTGATGCCTCTTGGCTGTGGATCATCTGCCCTGCCCCAGACTACTGACTCGGAAGAATGTCACGAAGCACTCCCTGATGGGCTTCGCAAACCACCGGCGAATCGCACTGCTTTGTTCTTAGTCCGACAGGATGAGTCCCAGATGGAGAGCCAAAACGATGGCACCACAGACTCTTATAGATGGGAATCGTTGTTCCTGGAGAAGAAAAAGATGGTATGATGAGGGCCATCGAGTTCTCTAGGCAAGGCTAGGCAAGTCTGGGCAATGAGCACGCATTGGTGAAGGCATATGCCTTGAGACCATGAGCATTGCGCCGAGCTTTGCGATACGGAACCCTAACCCAGGAAAGGAACCCCAACCCATGAAACCACCATTTGAGCCAGGATGGTCGTCATCATGGCAGTGGCCCAAGTGGTCCGCGGTGTGGAGCGCAACAGATTGATTGGCTGGCCGAGCCATGCCGTCGTTTTGGCTGTCTTCTTGGGATGGCTTGGCCTATCTCGGTAGTTCCTTGGCAGACAACCAGAATCAAACACTCGCCTTCAGTCGGTCATACGCAGAAGATATCCAGAGTTCAGACTGAAGACAGAGGAGAGTTTTTGTGATACACGTTTTGACGGAGGTTAAAGGTGTCAATGGTAGGGTCGCTGCCCAGTTTCTTGGCTTTGGAAATATCAGTTACAGGATGATCGGTGCTGAGCTGAGTTGCTTTTGGAAGCCTTGCTGGGGGCAGCCTGGGGCATTGCGATGTGAAGCTGCTAACACCGCCAAGTAATGGCCGACCTACAGCCAAGCCTAGGCCAAGGTATTAACATCTTGGTATTTCTTAGGAGAAGAAAAAACACGCACCCCATCACCCGACTTTCATTTGCGCCGCCCGTCCGGCGCGGGAGAGCACGGAACGATCATCGCAGTGCACCTCTACCGGCTCGACGTTGACAGATGAGGGTACGGCAAAGCGCTTGCACTGCCGAAGGTCGATTTAGACTCTGGGATAAACATTGGCAAGTGACTGTGGGCGGCCTTAAGGTCGTGGGGACAAGGCTCCGTTGAACAACGCGCGTCACAGATAATGGCACTCGACACAGGGATTCCTCCTGTCCGAAGGAGGCGCCTATTTGTGGATGCGAAACAGTGGGCGAGCGTACATCAGTAACTACTGTACCGGTACATCCAGCATCTCCAACTTTTACAGCAGCCCTTGCCATTGTCAACACCCAGCGGTTCTTTCACTCCGAGTGTCACGGACTCTACTCCCAGAAGCCGTGTTCCTGATTCATGACTGCCATCTGTAACACACGCCGCATCACCGTGCTGTCGTCTGCTCTGGGCCAGAAGATGCCCATCAAGTCCAAACCTTTGTCAAGGTGTTGAGCTGAGCGTCAAGGGCTGGCATGACGGTCCTTTCAAACAACAAAAAGCAAGTAACTTTGTTCGAATCGCGGCTTATTACGAGATACTATTACGGCATGTATCTGACTCCGTTTTGGAAAATTTCCTTTTGTTGCTTTTGCTTTTGCCGTCATATTGAAGATATGCTCTGTACTGAATGTTCTACGCCGCCCTTGCCGTCGGCAAAGGCATTTGAACCATGCCGTTGCTTTTGCGACACAAATCTGTATTTACACATCGGGAACTCATTGCACGGGAAGTTCTCATGTATCATGATTATGAAAGGTGTTGTTGTTGCTGACACCCTCTCAGTTTGCATGCAAATACCAAGTAAACCTCCGCACACAGGAATGACGTACAATACCAGTTTGGGAGGGTCTTATATCCGATATGCCGAGGTTAGCTTTTGTGGCAAGGCGGATTTCAAATTGCCCCAGTGATACGTCGCTGTTTGGGTTCAGGGCCATCGGCGCCTGGCTCTTGTATTATTTGATACAGGCTCTTGTTGAGCGATTTGTTTGCCATACCTGTTACAGGCTTTCGAAGGAGCATCAGCGTTGGTTTAGCTCAAGCTCTTGGCCTGCTGTGGAGCAAGTCGAGCGTTGCATACCAATACGCTGCTGAATCAACACAATGCAACGTTGCACATTCATCTCTGACACCAAGGACCACGAGATGATTGTTTAGATTTAGAGCAAATCATGCTTTTGCTATTTGATCCGCTGTAAATCTCTCTGGTTATCTGTCCTGGGTGTTTATTTGCGGCGATAGGCGTAGGATGCCTTGAAGTGATACAGCACCATATGGTATTGTTTCTCTCAATACACTGTACTAGTTTCAAGGTTCTTGCACGTATATGCGCTTGCGAGTACTTCGATGGCTGTTGGAATGATTGCACTATCATGTTCAAGGCCTTGTCTACTTAATTCTTGAGGAGATATCTGCTTATCTACCATATTGGGGAAATAGAGTTTACTTTATACGAACAAATTCACGAGTCAACTACAGACTGAAACAACATCCATTGATCAGTGTCACATAGGCATCACCAATCGATATTACATCTTCAGAAGACCGATTTGGCTGCTTTTAGTGGGATCGAAGCTGCGGTTACCAAGATTAACAAAACTGCATTGGTTCGCATAGTAGCACTGAGGCTAGGATCATCATTTATAGCATCGTTTGAGCTAGAACCCCCTCAAACAGCACTTAGATATGCAAGTCTGATTATGTTCAGGAAGCTGGGCTGTAATCAGTGCGTGGATGTTCCCAATTGGGCAAGTTCCTGCGAAGTCGATGGGCCTCTTGATAAGGATCAATTAATTAGGTGGCGGGGGCTCAGCTGGGCAATCCCCCCTCTTCAATACAACCACACATCAGAACGTCGTCTGGCCAGACGTTTATCCGTACTCGCACGACGACCTGTGGTTTTATCCGGACAATTCGACCCGTAGACTGTGCAGGTCCTCCCTTTCTCGTGCTATATTCACACCATGGTCATCAAGATCACCACCCTGACTGAGGCAGACATCCCTGGAGCGGTAAAGGCAGTCCAGTATGTTCTCCTGACCCTCCTATGCTTATTTTATTGCTCGCAAGCAGATTAACAGCTGGTTTTTCTTTTCTTTCTAAGGGAAGCTTTTGCGGATGACCCGTATAATCAGTGGGTTTTTGACAAGGCCAAAGTAAGCTGTTCTCCCAGTTGTAGCCAGCATCTTTGGTCACCCAACTTCCACACCACGCGATTGTCTACTAACACCCGCGTGATCAGTTCAACCGTCAGAGAAATGCTGCATCCTTAAGCATTCGCATGAGATGGGGCATGCGAAATGGCATCTTCCACGTCGCCAAGGAGGAGGGCAGCGATGAAGTCCTCGGCGTCGCCTGCTGGCTGCGCCCACAGCCTGCAGGCCAGCCTCCCACCTGGCACGACTGGCTGGAAGGTTGGCGGCTATACTTTGGCCAGGTGGGTATGAACCTATACTACGGGCGCGGCGGGTTGAACGTCAAGGCAAGCAAATACTCGAACCTGGGCCAAACAACCGCTGGCTAACCATGGCATGCAGCGGTACTACATCTGGAAAGACGCGCAGGCCAAGATCCAGTCCGAGCTCTGGGACGACCCGCGCGGCTACTACTTCCTCAACATCATGGTGGTGCTACCGTCGGCACAGGGCAAGGGCGTGGGCGCGGCGATGATGAATGCGGTAACGGAGAAGGCAGACGCGGAGAATATCAAGTGCTACCTGGAGTCGAGCCGCGATGTGCCAAATGTAGCAATTTACGGACGCTGGGGATTCAAGTTTGTCAAAGATATGACCTGCGACGACGACGGGGATGCCATTAAACTGTTTTCGATGATCCGGGAGCCGCATGCTCAGCCTGGCAATGGTAGATGATGTTAACATGAGAAATCTGGGCTTGAGTAGTCAAGGATATAACTGTTACTTATCTAGCCAACCATATGCGCAAGATGCTTTCTTGCGAAAGCAGGAGTTGAAACCACCAATGTGACTACGAGACGACATGATTACTTGTCCAAATATTTTACCGAATATTTTCACGCTTGATCTACTCTTGTATACTTGTTCTTGAAAGCTAGGAGGAGAGCCCTATTTCGAGGTCAGATGGCATGCGCGATGCGATTCACTCGCACAGCCTTTCCAAACTTGGTAAGCCGGAGCGGGGCCCAGAATATACAGCTCCTGTTTCCTTATCTTCGCTATTCATTTCAAGTCTTCCCAACCAAAATCCTCGACAGCCTGGAGTCATCATGGCGCACAAGGAATTCATCCAGGATGGTCACCGTCCGGTATCCGATGAACGGGCTTCTTTCTTGAGTACGTGCTGATTCGCCTCTCACCAGGATGACACAGGCAGCTCATCCGCGCACAGACCCAGCCTCCTCCACATTCCTATCAACCATCCACGACGCCATCATACAGGACCCCGGCCTCCCCCGGCTCAACCCGACCACATCCTCATGGCAAGTGCCCGAACACCCAACCCTCGCCTCCATTCAGTCGCCCCAGCTCCCGTCACGCACCGATTTCGCCGTCATAGGCTCCGGCATCACGGGGTGCAGCGTGGCCAGGGCGCTCCTCGCGCACCACGCCGAGCACGTCACCGTCCTCGAGGCGCGCACCCTCGTGAGCGGCGCCACGGGCAGAAACGGCGGCCATCTTGTCACGGCGGCGGGGCACACGTATGGCCCATTGGCGCGGCGATGGGGGGTAGAGGCAGCGAGGCAGATTACGCGGTTCAGCATTATGAACGTGGAGGAGCTGATGAAGATGGTGAGGGAGATGGACGTGGATGTGCAGGAGGGGTGCCAGATTAGGAATGTGCTCAAGGTCATGGCCGTGGGGGATGAGGATACGTGGGCTGCGGCTAAGAGTTCCGTCCTCAACTTTCAAAATGACGTTCCGGAGAATGCCAAGTATCATCGCATCATTGAAAAGGACGATGTGCCTGAGGTTTGCCACATCTATCACTTACCATCCTACAATAGATCAGGAGCTGACGGTTATACCTTCAGAAATGGAACATCAAGAACTCTTGTGGTGCTGTGGAACACGAGGCGGGCGCCATCTGGCCATACCGGTTGATCACCAGGATCTATGAGAAACTTTTACGGGATTATCCACAACGCTTTTCCATCGAAACCAACACACCCGTAACTCAAGTTAAGTTCCTGCCCGAAGCAGCTGATGAGCAATACCGGTATTCCGTCGTCACGCCACGAGGAACCATCCTGGCAAAACGTGTCGTCCATTGCACCAACGCGTACGCTTCCCACCTGCTGCCGGCTTTGACAGGAGGCCTGTACCCGTTCCGCGGCACGATGAGTGTGCAAAAGCCGGGACCACTGCTCAAGGACTTGAAGGGCTCAAGATCGTGGAGTCTGGCACACAAGGAGAAGTTGGACGCAGTGGCTGGCTTTTACGAGACGGGCCTTTACTACATGCAGCAAAACCCACTGACAGCACGGATCTGGATCGGGAACGAGTCTGCATATTTGAAGGACATTCTAACGTCGGATGACACATTCGTCCCACCGGAAGCTAGGCAGGCTCTGTCAACAGTGCTCCCCAAGTTCTTCCTTGAAGGCTGGGGAGCCGAAACCGTGTCTGAAATCGAGTCCATCTGGTCTGGTATTCAAGGCCACACGGCGGACGGGTTGCCGGTCGTTGGCCAGGTTCCGGCAAGTGTGACGGGAAATCCAGACGATAAAGGTCAATGGATGGCCGCCGGCTTCAACGGGTACGGCATGGATAAGTGCTGGCTGACGGGCCAGGCGCTGGTTAATATGATGTTTGGCGAGGACGTGAGCGGATGGTTTCCCCGATGCTACCTCATCACGGAGACGCGGCTTCGGGAAGAGTTGAATCCGGAAAGAACGGTGGCCAAATTTGCCAAGGTTGCCTTTCCAAACGATCACAAAGACGCCTAATTGTAGCCCACAATAGTGCAAAGCGTGCAATATCACATAGCTACTAACCCACCATTGTATCTTGCTTCTACGCGCGCTACGACCCATCAGAGCGTACTCTGTTCACCTACGCCCAGCTGTTTCCAAACCAAGTGAGTAATTCACATATGACTTGACATTTGTAAATATGCTGCAGGTCGAGGCCAGATGAAATTGCTTGCAAGCACGGCCGAATGCTTTGGGCAGTAACTACGCATGGCTTTTTTATTTTCCACCTCAGCTATATTGACGTGATGACTCCGATGTAAGAAGTACTTAGACGTTGGCTTGGTACTTCAATAGCCCGGAAGGGTCTTGATAGCCTTTTATGACTGGCTAAACGGGCATGCCGACAGATGGATCCGAAAGAGATTGAGC